>OZ024822.1:107182972-107545472 GCA_964016985.1 Anodontia alba
ATGGTCATTGCCTTGGAATGTCAGTCTTTTCCAAATAGTATGCATATGGCAATGGTAATGCTATTAAACGGGATGCCTATCTATGCATATGGCAATGGTAATGCCGTTAAACGGGATGCCTATCTACCGGAAAGGACCTCAATATGACTTGATGCCTGGTGCACAATAAATG
The DNA here is from genome assembly GCA_964016985.1 of Anodontia alba. NCBI lineage: Eukaryota > Metazoa > Mollusca > Bivalvia > Lucinida > Lucinidae > Anodontia > Anodontia alba. The sequence continues at coordinate 107,183,145 of OZ024822.1, forward strand.
ACCCAATTAGGTTTAAGTAGATGTACAATCATATCAAATGGATAAAACAGTGGCTACTGTTAAAAGTGTGCTATTTTTCATTGGAAATGGCCAAGTCCAAAGTGTGCTGAAAGTTTCATCAATAGGTTAGGCTAAAAAAAAGGTTACACTAAATTCTAAAGCTAACAATGACCAATTTTAAGATTTAATTTAAGATTTAGCATCATGTTTTTATACCCCCGCCGTTTTCAATGGGGGCGCATATAGTATCACCGCTGTCCGTAGGTACATCCGTCCCTTCCGTCCTGTCCATAACACAAATGGTTTCCGTGTGATATCTTTTGAAAAGATTGGTGTATTGGATTGAAATTTTATACACAGGTATATAATCATAAAATGTAGGTCAAGTTCGATTTCGGGTAAAATCCACTAATTATTTTGGGAGTTATGCCCATTTTCAACGTTGAAAAATTTTCAGTTTTGAAAAATGGTTTCCGTTCGATATCTTTTCAAAAAATTATATGAATTCAAACTTTAAACACAGATATATAATCATAAAATTTAGGTTAAGTTCGATTTACATGTAGGGTAAAATCCACCAATTATTTTGGCCCTTTTTCAACATTGAAATATGTTTCCGTTCCGTAACTTTTGAAAATATTAGTGAATTGGATTCATATTATATACAGGAGCAGATAATTATAAAATATAGGTTGTTCGATTTAGGGTAAAATCCACCAATTAATTTTGGAGTTACGACCCTTTTTCAACATTGACAAATAGCTGTAAAATGGTTTCCATTCGATATCTTTTGAAAAGATTAGTGTATTGGATTCAAATTTTATACACAGGTATATAATCATAAAATGTAGGTCAAAGTTCGATTTAGTATAAAATCCGCCAATTATTTTGGGAGTTATGGTCCTTTTTTCAGCTTTGAAAAATTGTTTCAGTTCCATAACTTTTGAAAAAATTAGTGAATTGGATTCACATTTTATACACGAGCATATAATTATTAAAAATTTGGGTCAAGTTAGATTTAGGGTAAAATCCACCAATTATTTTTGAAGTTCTGGCCCTTTTTCAACATAAATAGTTTCGGTTTGATATCTTTTGAAAACATTAGTGTATTGGATTCATATTTAATACACAGGTATATAATCATAATATCGAGAAGTTTGATTTAGGGTAAAGTCCACCTATTATTATGGGAGTTATGGCCCTTTTTCACCTTCAAAAAAGCCGGCCTCGGTGGCTCAGTTGGATGCATCGTCCAACTGGAGACCAGGAGGTTGGGGGTTCAACCCCCGCCGAGGTCGGCAACATTCTTTCGTGGAGATTGATCATGAAATATTTTCTACGGTCAGTCTCTCCCTTCTGCTGATTCAAGAAGGGCAGTTGTCAGTTTCTGGCGAAAGAATGTGCACAATACTGGTTAACCGCTTAGAGGACTAAGCCTGCCCAGTAAATGTGTGGCTAGGTAAATTGACCGCGCTTGACATGACCCCATTTGGTTGACTGGGCCGTAAAACCTCAACACACACAAAAACCTTAAAAAAATGTTTTCCTTACAATATTTTTTTACAAAAGATTGGTGTATTGGATTCATATTTTATACACAGGTATATAATCTTAAATAATAAAATGCATGCTATTGTAATGTTTGCTGTTTGTTAGGCACCCATAGTAAAAGGAGCCATTTTGATAAAAATGTAATTGTATTTAGCATTGATTCAATTTTTAGTGCTATGTGACTTGGAATAATGCAAGTTGATGATTGAAGATGTAATGGCCTGGATGAATTTAGTGTTTGAAATTGTTATTCTGTTTGTGGAACAAACGTTGTAATGTCCGTCCTCTGAAGCTAGTTTTAAAACGATGTCAACAGCTACAATAAAAATCAGTTTAGAAAAGCCAGTTTACATGTAGGTCCCTTATTAATTTTAAACTAAAATTTAAATCATTCTGCGACTGTTTTCCATCAAATCTTGAGTTAAATCAAAGTTATGTGTTATGTCCGCCCCTTGTAATGTTTGTTACCTTGCTGGAAGCTGTGACTGAAGTTAGCCATTGCTTTGGTTAACTGATGTGTATGTTAGTATTTCCTTACATCCTTTTTAATGCCCAATTGATGGCAACTAGGAAAGAATAAATGTCACTTTGATTTTAAAAAATTTCCTCTTTTCTGTGGTCCCAAATAGAAATCTAAGTAAACATTCAGAACAAAATAAATCTTCCAGAGTTCTGAAAACATAAACCACTTCCATTTTCTCTGAATATAAGATATGTATATAGGGAAGGACATTACAGAAAGGGGACGGACATTTCATATTCTTGTATTTCTTTGTATAATGCATTGCATACATAATGCTTATAAAGCTGGCCTCTGTGGCTTAGTTGGATGTGCATCCAACCAGTGATCGGGAGGTTGTGGGTTTGACTCCCCCGCCCCCCATCGGGTCGGCAGCATTCTTTTATAGAGATTTGATCATGGAATATTTTCTACATGTATGGTTATGCTCTCTCTTCCGCTGATTCAAGAAGGGTAGTTGTCAGTTTCTGGCGAAAGAATGTGCATAATACTGGTTAAGCGCTTGGAGGACTAAGCCTGCCCAGTTAGTGTGGTTAGGTAAACTGACTGTGCTCGACATGACCCCATTGGGTTGACTGGACCGTAAAATCTCAACACAAACAAATAATGCCTATAAAGGATTGCTTTTGTTGAAAAATCTCTTGCCTGATATGTAACAAAAACAAACAAAACAAAAATAATTACCATAGATACAGCTGCATCATTTAATGTGCCATTTAGTAAATACACCAGTTTAACCCTTGTCCTGCTGAACTCAGATATACCCTACCTTTGCAAACAGTGTAGATCCAGATCAGTTGGCTTTTGATCTGGATCTGTACTGTTTGCCATTAATTATGTGAATTTATATCAACAATATGGATCAAGCAATTTGATTGGCTGAAAATTAGAAATGGGTGTGACTTCTTAATTTATTCAGCAGGACAAGGGTTAAAAAATTAGCATTTCATAAGATGCATATGCCAACCAAGGACATAAGAGAAATTTGAACAAAATGTACTAGGTGTGTCTAGCAAGAAATTTTGAATTAATATGCTAAACTGATATAAACAAGTCAGAGCTGTGAAATACTATGCCCAACTTGTCCAACTTGTCCCATTTCCCTGAGGACAAGTAAGAAATTTTCCTGGGACAAGTAATTCATAGATCTAGCTAAGGAGAATATCCAGATTTTAAGATATATTTTTCTTATTTCTCAAAGAAAGCATATGTTGTGGGTACTCATTAGAAGCACCTCAGTGAGGCACTTCTAATGAGTACCCACAACTTGTTTTCTTTGAGAAATAAGAAAAAAAAATGAAAATTTTCGGGCAAGTAAATTTTGGTTGGACAAGTGGATTTTGACCATTTACTTGTCCGTGGACAAGTAATAAAATTTGATAATTCCACACACCTTAACAAGTTATTTATTCAAGATAATGCTGTACTTGATTGTAGTGAATATCTGAATATCAATTATAAATGCAAGGCTGTATGTGCAGAGATTTCCTTCTGTTTTTATAGGTTGGATTTTTTCTGGTTCTGAGAAAGTGTTTGGATCAGCCTTGTTAAAGAAACCATTCCTCTTCCAAGTTCAGCTAACTTTTGAGAAAACTAAAGAGTGTGATTATAATTAACCAGACAATGGAAAATAAAACAGAAAACAGAGACATAACTCTTGTGTCTGTAAAAGAGGTAAATAACATATGGGCTGTGCCATGTGAAAACGTGTCTTAAAGCGTATGTGGACAGCAAAAGCCCAGATCAGTCTGCATATCTGTGCAGTCTGATCGGGGCCTTCCCTGTCTTTTGATTGATTGTGTTGGGGTTTAACGACACGTCAACCCTTGAGGGTCATTTTGTGTCGTCTCCCAGAGAAAGGGAGAAAAGAGAGTAGAGATGAAAGAGAGGGACAGGGAAGAAAGAGGAACAGGAATGGAAGTGAAGAAACAGAAGAAATAAAAACATTCCCCCTCTACCCTTACCCACTACAAGGATAGCAGGCCTTGCCCAACTGTAAGCCAATATCAGTTGGACGCCCCAGTGATGTAAGATACACAGCACCTTCGCACCACCCAACCACCCCGGCCTTCCCTGTCTGCTAACAGAATTATTGGACACTACAGAATGTATGCATAGAGAGTAAAAGCCTGGATGATACTTTGCGAATGCACAGGATTTTAATTGGTAAAATCAAAATACAACAATATACAACAACTACGATTATCAGTAAAACTTGTTTTCATCTAGAAATATGAATGGGAATTGTCTCTCATATCTAGTAAATGTCTGAATGCTCTTTGGTTGGAAAAAAAAAGAAAAAGAAAAAGAAGCTAGAGTTTGGGTAAAAAGAAAAGGCAAGCAACTTAAATTTAGTCATTTGAAGTGAACTGTGGAAAAAGTAGACAGATAACCCAGTACAGTAAAAGTCCTAAAATTTCAAACACTTTATTCCTTTTTTTGGTCTGTTTCTTTTTTTTATGCAGTTGTTTCTTTAAATACTTAGTGGAATGGCAAATTGTATAGACCCTGATCAGACTGCTCCTCCAGGAGCAGTCTGATCTGGGTCTGCACTGTTTGCACATGCCATTTTGTTAGCAACTGTGGTGTACAAAATTTTAGGACATTTACCATAACTTTCATAGCTCCAGATAAGAGGATTATCCAGAAAATTATCTTTTATTATTTCTCCACAAAAATATGTGGGTATTCAGTAGAAGTGCCTCCTAATGAATGCCCAATACTACCCATATTAAACATGTTTTCATGGAGAATTTAGAAAAATGCAAAAAAAAGTGTTATATGGAGCTATGAACACTGTTTAATGAGTTTAGTCTGTGTCTTTGTTTTTGCTAGTTACTGAAATCAGCTCTTAGTTCTATATAAAAGAAGAAGCTGGGTACTGTAAAACAGTTTAAAACTTAGCATTTTTATGGAAGGACTGAGCATTTTAATTTTGGCACATTCTTACTTACAGATGTATGTCAAACTATATGATGATACATGAAAAAGGCCCTTACACACTTTGTGGACAACACAGGCCCTGATCAGCCTGCACATCTTAGCAGTCTGATCTTAGAATTCGCTGTCAACATATACTACAGTATCCATTGATTCTGTAAGCGGACAACGAAGGCTTATGCGCAGGCTGATCTGGTCCTGCATTGTCCACAAATTGCATAAGGGCTCTTTTCATGCCTTGAATATCATATATTTATTGTTAATTGAATATTGGCAGTTTTATTTTGGCATTTTTTGCCTGGATCACCAAAAGTGCCGCCAGCCTCGGTGGCTCAGTTACATGTGTGTCAGACTGAAAGATCAGGAGGTTGCGGGTTCGACCCATTCATTTTAACTTCATAATACATTAACCTATAGATAATGTGCTATTCTATTCTGTTATTCACCCCCTCCACAGAAAAAACGACCTTTCAGTCGTGATAAAGTCTTAATTCAGAAGGTCCCTTTAAACAGTTACCTGTATGACGTAGTTCCTCCCGCTCAAATGATCACGTGTCAGTTTCTTTTCTGTGGACTTAAAATGTTCAAGGATTATTATTCTGTGTTAGAAAAAATGGATTAAAATTATTCTACACGGTTAAAATTTTTTATATCCTTGACTTTCTCTGGTTTTATATTCACTCCTTCTACTATCTATGTACTTATTTTCGAAATATCGATCTTAGATTTCTTGTTTTCTCAATGTTAAATTTCTTCCTTTGTTTCCGCGTCAGTCGATGCATTTCGCCCGCGGCAACTGTGGCCATTTAAAAGCTAAATGGGATACACATTTATCTTGTTTAACTTGTAATTCTTGCACACGTATCTCTCCGTGTTATATTTGTAGTTCCTGGACAGAAAAAGTTTGGAACCTAGCAGAAAGAAGACGCCTTCATGCTACTAGAAAATCAGTTATGACGCAGAAGAGAAAACAGAAGAAATCAAAGAAATCCAAGAAGTCCCAGTCAGACATGTCTGACAACTGGACAGTTGATGGGAGCACCGCCCCTCATAGCTTTACTGCTCGGGGCAGGACCCATCAAGGTGGCAGCCTGGCGGACAGAGTCTGACTGGGCACTAAGCCCACCAGTCACCGGTCACCCAGTCACCAGTCACCCAGTCACTGGGCAACTTATCTCTGTTCATCCAGTCATCCGGTCGCCGGTCAACCAGTCACCAGTCAACTAGGCGCCAGTCAACCAGGCATTGGTTTACAGTCATTCGCGTATGACCTACAAACACAAATTCCGCCTGGTTATATTCCTATAAATGTGCCTGTACAAAGCTATGCTCCGTCCATAAGTAGCCATATTTCACATGGTAGTGTCCACAGACTATCCAATGTTTTAATTCCTGGTTACAAACGTTCTGAAAGACTAGAACTTCCTAATCCAGCTTCTTCCTCTAGACAGATTATTCCACTCAAACCTGATTTTTCGCAGGTCTCAGATCTGAGTGTAATGATTGCGCCTCCTAATTCAAATGATTTATCTATCTCCAGACCTTCAAGGAAGGATCAGTCAAAAAGAGAGCATAAATCTAAAAAGAAGAAGACATCGATTGTCCTCTTCTTCTATCTCTACTTCCAGATCAGACTCTTTGAGTTCTTCTCGGCGAAAAAAAAATTCAAAGAGATCTAAGCACTCTCATAAAAAGAGAAGAAGACGATCGATGACGCCTTCTTCTTCATCAAATTCCTCCCAATCTCAACTTGACATTGGTAGATATACAAGGGCTCATAAATCTCCCCAGGTTGTTCAAACGCCAACTCTAATACAACCTGAGGAGACTAATTTTAGTCCAATCACTAATCAACCTATTAATTACGATCAGATTCAACCAAATCTCACTCAGCAGAACAAGGAGTCAGATTCGGAAACTGAATCCGAAGTCTGGTCATTTGATCGTGCGATTAACGAGGTCTTCCGGCTTCTTCCTCCTGAGTTATGCCCCAAAACTCAGCAGGATCAAGCTCCATTAAAACCTCTCTCTGGGATCGAACAATTAATGGAGTCTCGTTCCACTCCATTACTTGTCCTCCCACAATCCAAATTAGTACAAAATACAACAAAATATATTCAAAATAGACTAGAATCGGACAAATGTTCAAGAGATTGGATTTGCCCGCAAAGCTTGGTTTCGGCTCTTGCTCCGACTAAATTCTACAAGAGCCAAAACCAATATTTGCCAACTGATAATATCCCTCAATTAGAAGCGGGTGCGTCTCTCCTAGACATTTCTAGTAAAGGAAGAGCTTCTATTCCGCTGAAGAATCTAGAAGCATGGGAAAGGAAGGCTAGAAAACTAGTCGCTATTAATTCTCATGCTGATCTATTTTCTTCAGCTGCCTTCCTTTCATTACAACAGGAATTGATGTCGGTTGCATCCCTTTCCAGACTTCTGAAGGCCGTAGCCAAATCGATTAAACATGCTACTGCCATGTCTACACTTTTAACTACTGAATTATTCCAAGCTAGGAGGGACGCAGCCCTAGCTTCGTCTAAACTACTACTCGACAATTCCACATACGAGTTAAGGAACGCTCCTATTAACTCAAAATCCTTATTTGACGGCAGGATAAAAGAAATAGCTAAATCAAACTTCAAAGCTCAACAGCAAAGGTTTCTAGCTTCTACATCCATTCAGTCACAATCTCATTCTTATAAGCCTCCTTCACAGAGCAGAGCTTTCAAGATACCTAAATATCCTGCTAAACAAACAACATCCAGACCTAAACCTACGCAGTCGTATAGGCCCAAAAATATTCCTCAAAGCTCATCTTCTCACACTAAGAAAGATAATATCAAGAGGACTGGTAACATCCGTCAGTTCCCCTCCTCAAAATCTGCCTCTTCCTCCGCAAGATTATGAAGGCCCGCCCTTTCCACTGCCTGCTCTTCCGCTCGCGGACATTCCAGTGGGAGGACTATTGGCCCATTTTGCAGAAAAATGGGAGGAAATAACAGACAACAAATGGGTCCAATCTATCGTAAGAAACGGATTCAGGATACCATTCATCAAAATTCCTCCTTTGTCATCTGTTCCGATCAGAATGAGTCAATCCTCCTCCCCGTTTCTCAGAGAAGAGATCGAAAATCTTCTCAACAAACGGGCAGTGGAAAGGGTACAGAATCCGGGAACTCCCGGCTTTTATTCCCGGATATTCCTTGTGCCAAAAAAGAACGGAAAGTTTCGTTTAATATTAGACCTGTCTTTATTAAACCATTACACAGAGAAACAAGCATTCAAAATGGAAACAGTCAAATCAGTAAGACAAGCGATGAGACTCAACGATTGGGCTGTCTCCATAGATTTAACAGATGCATATCTACATGTGCCGATACATCGTCAATCCAGGAAGTATCTTCGCTTCGTACACGAAGATCAAGTATATCACTTTTCGGCCCTACCGTTCGGAACAGGGCTCTGGAAATTTTGAAATCTGAATCGGTCCAGCCGATGACGATGACGTCATCAATGAGCCCATTTCCCCCCCAAAAATATGTGTATATCACCTGTCACGAAAACTAATGACAATTGGCAGTCCTATAACTCCTTTTAAATAATACACCTCAACTCCGTTATATGACGGAAGTCCGGGTACAACGAGCATGATCAAAGCTGGCGTCATCAATAAATACAATCAGGTATGTAAAAAGAAAGAAAAAAAAAAAACGGTTTTGTTGTTATTTCCACCTCCACAGGGTTTTCCTAAACTATTTATAAACAACTGATTCCCGTCTTGTATAAGCGCGAAGACGGCGGGAAACAGGAGAGACAGAACGAAACGACTTTCATGGACATAATTAGGTCTAATAAAAAAGGCCTGCGCCACGGGCGGTTTTGCAGTTTTCAGTGTTTCAAGATTTGATCAGACTGCTTAAATTTTAAGCACTCACCAGTCTTGTCTAGCGCAAGTGGTGCATTACTTATTTTTACCGTGAAATCTACCTTGAATTATACTCGCGTGTTACGGCAATCAACAACAAAAAAAAAAAAAGAAGCAATCAGTAATACCCAGATCAGATGCCGTTGTATGCGACATCTGATCAGGACGTACACAGTTTGGGAATTCATTTATCGAATCTGGAACCGACAAACCGTGTTGATCAAAACAAAAAAGAAGAGGAAGAAAACGGTACGTTCAAGCGGTGCATTCTTTTATCACTCTCAGTAAAGCAACCTTTGATCTTTTGGACACGCCGACTGCACCTGGATGTTTTGCAGTCTCCGTGTATTCACACGTGTCACACAAACGGACTAATTATCAGACTACCGTTACTGATGGTTCGTGTTAATCGCTTGTTCGCTTGTTTAGGTCAGTGAAGTGTTGATTTTTTGACAATGTTTGGATAATGACGTAATTAATTTGTGCTGCGGGTAGGTTGCCGTTATTCAGCTGTCTCTCCAATATACATGTCAAATGACCATTTAGACCCTTTTAACTACCATAATATCGCATTTAAAAGGTGCACGGACGTTGTCAGTTTGGAAAGACTTGACGGTTTGTGATTTTTTTAGACATCATTGATTTGTGAAAATTGGTTGGTTTGGAAAAAATGGGGTTCAAGGCACAAACCTGTTGGACCGATTTATTAGCGTTTTGGGGTGTTTGAAATCGATCCATAATTCTTAATTTCGGTCCAGACCAGCTATTTTTCCGGTTTTCCCGAGCCCTGGTTCGGAATGTCCCTAAGTCCGTTAATTTTCTCGAAACTGATGGACGTTATTGCAGCTTTTCTACGCCAATGTGCCATATCAGTTTTTCCATACCTAGACGATTGGCTGATTCACAACCGTCTGATTACTCAGACAAAGATTTGCATTTAAACTATTCAAAGCCTAGGTTTTCTGCCAAATCTCAAGAAGTCAGATCTCTTTCCTGCTCAGAAATTCACCTTCATAGGTATGGAATTTCTGACGCAACAAAATTTAGTCAGGGTTCCAGCGGATCGTGTACAGAACCTAATTCTAACAATCAAGAAAATAATGTCAGCAAAACATGTATCGGCACGAACTTTCCTTTCTCTTTTGGGCAAACTCAGTGCTGCAGCAGACCTTGTTCTCCTGAGCAGACTGCACTTACGTCCTCTTCAGATGTGCCTGCTGTCTGTCTGGAAACCTCATATTCTTCCTCTCGATCACCCGATCTCGATAAACGGCATGATTTGATCTCACTTACAATGGTGGATAAACCCCATTCGATTCGAGAATGAGACTTCTATCCATCCTCCAGACCCCGAATTCTTCCTTTATACGGATGCCAGTCATTACGGATGGGGAGTTCATTTAGAGCCGACAACACTGTCCTTTCATGGTCGCTGGACAGAAAAACCAATCCCAGCTCCTTATCAATATGTTAGAAATGATGGCCATACGATTAGCACTGAAACAAGCCAAAACATTTATTCACCATTCTTGCATTATGATATCCACAGACAACACAATGGTGGTTTCATATATCAACAAACAGGGTGGCACTCATTCCCCCAATCTTTGCGTAGAAGTTTGGAAAATACTCAATTGGTGCCTGGAACAAGACATAGTTATCAGAGTACGTCACATCCCAGGCAAATTCAACATTCTTGCAGACCGCCTCTCAAGACTAGACAAACCTATCAAGACAGAATGGGCTCTGGATCAAACAGTTGCGAATTCAGTATTCCAGATGCTCAACTTCCCAAATGTGGATCTGTTTGCGACAAGATTCAACCACAGACTCCCATTATATGTCTCTCCAGTACAAGACTGCAAAGCATTAGCGATAGATGCCCTGTCCATGGACTGGAATCATCTTCATGCATATGCTTTTCCTCCTTTTATTCTGATACCTGCTGTTCTAGAGAAAATCCGACAACATCAGTGCAGAATAGTTCTCATAGCTCCGTTCTGGCCACAACAACAGTGGTTATCAGAAGTTCTTCTTCTATTAGTGTCAGCTCCGATTCGTCTGCCACTAATTCCAAGACTACTGACTCAATCCAAAGGAAGATTTGTACATCAAAACCTCCCAATTCTCGACCTTCACGCTTGGGAGTTATCAAACAATCAATCAGAGATAAGAAATTTTCACAAAACGTTGCAGATTTTGTCTCCAGATCAAGAAGAGCATCTACACAAAAAGTCTACGATGCAAAATGGACCATCTTCTCTAATTGGTGTCATACAAAAAAGGTTAATCCGATCTCGGCCCCTATTACAGTTATAGCCGATTTCTTAATCTTTCTTTTTTCGGAAAAGAAATGTCAGATTAGTACTATTAAAGGCTATAGATCTATGATCTCTAACACTTTAAAATTCAAAACTGGTAATAGAATCGGATCTAATCCAGTTTTATCTGAACCTATCAGATCCTTTGAACTTCAACGACCAGTACAAAGATCTCTTACACCTAAATGGGACTTATCGTGGGTTTTAGTATGTCTACAAAAACCACCTTTTGAACCTCTTGATAACACTTCTAAATTTCACGTTACTATTAAGACAGCCTTTCTCTTAGCTCTTGCCACTGCTAAAAGGTGTAGTGAAATACATGCTCTAGCTATGGATTCACAACATTTAAGATTTAATCAATCTGATGGTTCAGTTTCCTTGATTCTTAAATCTGGTTTTTTAGCAAAAAAACAGCTCCCTTCTGTTAAACCAGATCCTATTGTTGTTCCTAGTCTTGCTCGAATATGTAAATGGGAACATACTGACAGACTTCTTTGCCCCGTTAGGGCTCTGAAATTCTATCTCAAAATGACTAGCTCTTATCGCCAAAATAGAACTAGACTTTTTCTTCCTATTAAAGGCAATAAGGATATTTCTAAAGATACTATCTCGAGATGGATATCTTACACTGTTAAACTTGCCTATAGGAAACTCACTAAACGAGATATCTCTTTCCTTAAAATCAAAGCTCATGAAGTTAGAGCTTTTTCCTCTTCTTGGGCTTTCTTCGACAAAGTTCCTCTCAATGATATACTTCAAGCAGCGGTTTGGAATAGTTCATCAACTTTTGCCAAATTCTATCTCAGAGACATGTCTCAACAAGCACAGAATCTCCAAAGTTTGGGCCCCACTGTAGTGGCCCAAAAAGTGGTGGGGGGGCCAACAGCAATCAGCTATGGATGTGTAGACAATGTCAACAGCCCCCCAAGACCTGATGCTATACTAGAGAGGTATTAATTATATTATATCTTTATTATATATATATATCTTAACCCTGGATTACTTTATCCTTGGTTAAAGGATCTTATTATTGCCTTAAGCACTAATTATGTCCTCATTATATATATATAAAAATAAATCTTTTTACTAAGTCTTAATTCAGAAGTTGGGACTAACTTATTAGGAGAAATCCTCCCTCCTGTTCTACAAATTCTAGCACATTATCTATAGGTTAATGTATTACGAAGTTAAAATGAAGTTTTTTAAAAGTAAAACATATTTTAACAAGTAATACTTAACCTATAGATAAGTATTTATCGTCCCACCTCCCTTCCCTCGCTCTTTTCTCCTAATTGTGTATTGTTTTACACATAAAAGAAACTGACACGTGATCATTTGAGCGGGAGGAACTACGTCATACAGGTAACTGTTTAAAGGGACCTTCTGAATTAAGACTTTATCATGACTGAAAGGTCGTTTTTTCTGTGGAGGGGGTGAATAACAGAATAGAATAGCACATTATCTATAGGTTAAGTATTACTCGTTAAAATATGTTTTACTTTTAAAAAACTTAATTTCTACGGTCATTCTCTCCCTTCGGCTGATTCAAGAAAGGCAGTTTTCAGTTTCTGGCAAAAGAATGTGCACAATAATGGTTAACCGCTTAGAGGTTCAATGTCAGCATATATGTACATGACCTCAAGATATTATAAGCCTTATTTGAGCGGTTCACCGCGAGATCGACCTTCAAAAGAAAGACAACTAGGAAAAAAAATTGTTTGAAACAGACTATAGCTTGTCCTAGTTGTCCCCCCTACCAAGCGTCCTGTTGCTAGGTGACCAGGATCGGGTACCAGTCACGCACTGGTTCCCTTCTGCCATGCCACCGTAAGTAACCAATCAGGACGTGCCAGGTATATTCCCGCCAAAGCATGCGGAACGCATGCAGCTTGCCGAACGCATGCAGCCGTCCATTGTTACTATAAATATTAAACATAAGGTAAAAAACATCACCATTTTTTGGTCGCTTGTGGTGTGATTACCTTCTGTGTAGATCTTTCTTTGGATTTCAGGAAAGAAGTATTTTTTCATCTACAGTTAAGTCTGTATTTTATTTCTATTTTCTTCGCTGATTTAACGCCTATTATTATGTTGTGCATTATTGTAAACAGATAAAATCATTGGCAGACAGCCATATTCTGCGTTTTAGGTGTTGTGGTTGTTCAGTCAACTTCATGTTCTAGGTCTGCTGAGTGGGCGTCAGAGAATTGGAAAGAGATTTCTCACTTCCCATCTCATATTTCAGCTAATCTTGAGCAGGTTCAGGGTTCTTTACCTACCAAACAACTAGATAAGAGAATTATGTTTAACAATTGAACTCTGAGCCTGCTCCTCTCAGAGGACCCCGGGTTGCCGTTACAGTTCCATGTAATGTGAGCTTGACTAGGGGACCTCGCCTCGCCCCGCCCCCAGCAATGCTTCTGACGGGAGGCGAGGCGGGGAGCGCCGGCTAACTCCTATTCCATCGAAATTTCTGAACCTAGGTGCCCGCTGGGTTACCGTACCCCTTATGGGTACGTTAATTCGGCGGCTGGATTTCCTAGTGATGTATCTGTGCCTTCCTTTCAGGCTTCATGGCAGGATGGCTCAGATCAGGGTGCTTTTTATTGGCCATATTTTTATCCTTGGGGTTCTTGGGATGGCTATAGCGGGTATGGATATTATCACAACATTAACTTTTTCAAATGTTACCTATTATGAATCCATTCCTGGCTCGTCTATAGAGGTCATTTAGCGATCCAAAATCAGTTCGTAGTTGCAATGCTGAAGTTTCTCTAGTACCACTTCCGCCATTCCGACTTGTTCTAGTATTATTTTTCAGAAAGGTACATTCTTAGATTCTACAGCAGATTCTTTTTCCGAATCTACCGGGTTTGGTAGGAGTACAACTTACAGGAACTCAAATGTAGAGTGTACTACCTCTACAGCCTCAGCTTTGCCTTCTGACGTCAGGGTAAGTTCAAGAACTGATGACCCTTATGGGCATGTGGATAGTGATGTGCAGAATAGCAGCAGAATTCCAGTTGCTGATTATTCTTCTGTAGGTCCACTAGGATTTGTAGGGAACAATGTTCCTACAGATTCTAGTTTTTCTACAGATAGACCTTCGGTATCTACTTCTGCTTTGAGCAGGGGTAGTTCTCTAGGTCTTGCTACTACGGCCTTGAGGGTAATCAGTCCCTCCCATAGCATCCCTGACATTGCCTCAATATTGAGGACTAGCAGGGTTGGGATCCTTAGCTTCGAGAATGGATCTCCCTTCTGTTGCTGAAGAAGGGGAGGGGCAAGCTTCATCTACGGGTCAGTCTGGATCCACCCTCAATGGTCACGGCCATGTTCGTGCCATTAGCCAAATCCCCAGGGCTACATCTCACAATAGTGATAATGACCCGGACCAGGCTCTTTCTAAGAGGTCACTTAGCCCGTCTCTTGAAGAGAGCCAGTCTCATGAGCCTGCCATTAATTACCATGAGACATTGGAGGAAGTTTACTCCCTTTTGGGAGACCTTTGCCCCAGGCTGATTAACTAAGGGCAGCACACAGGTTCGATCTCTGCTTGAGTCAAAACTAGATCAGCCAACTTCCTCCAAGTCGACACTTCCCCAATTTTCAGCTGTTAATCAGTTGATGGGGAAGTTGTTCGACAACACAGCAGAGGCACGAAGTTCTCACAATTGGTATGCTCCTAGAAAGATTATTGACTCTCTCACTCGGCCACATTCATACGTTTGAGACACAGAATTTTGGCCGAGTAATATACTCACCCTTGATGCTGATGCTGGCAGGCTAGGCATCTCAGTGGGTAGATATACCTCAATACCAGTTACCCTTCTGGAGTACCTGGAGCAGTTAGCTAGGAGAGCAGTTGCCATTAGCTCATATTGTGACTTTTTTTGGCTAAGCTGCATTTCGGGCCCTCTGAGCAAATCAGGTAGACCCAGATGTTCTGCGTAGTTTATTATTAGCAGTGAACCACTCTGCCAAGCACAGCATGGCCTTAGGTTTGTCGATTTTAGCCATGCTGCTACATCAACACCGTATGCTGCTCTAGACACTTCTCAGAGTGAATTTGGACGATAGATCACCTTCCATCCTGAGAAGAAATTACTCTGGTTTGGATACTAGAAGAGAACCTTCTTCGGCGAAGAAGTCTAAGGGGGAATCAAAAACTGACAGAAGGGTTCCCACTTCTTCGTCTTCTGTTTCTTTCAGCTGGTTTCGATCCACCAGAGGGGGCCATGGTGGATCATCATCTTCTTTCGGGAGGGGCCATACTAAGCAGGGTAAATGACGTCATAAGGGCCCTTCCATCTGCACCTCATCCTTCTCTTCCAGTGGACGCTCGCCTGTCAAATTTTGTGGAGGCTTGGTCAGCAATAACTCGGGGTTCCTGGGCCCGTTCTATTCTAGGGAAGGGCTACAGGATTCCCTTTGTAAGGGAACCTCCTTTGTCTTCGTCTTCAATTCTGAAGTAGCACAACAACATCTAAGTCATTTGAGGGAGGAGGTGCAGATATTACTGGAAAAGAGGGCTGTGAGATTGTGGGAGGTATTACCTTCCCCGCTTTCTGCAGCCGAATTTTCCTAGCCAAGAAGAAAACCGGCTGATTTCGTCTAATTATATGATGAGGATAGAGCACTTTCAAATGGAAACAACGGCCTCGATTCGGAGATCCATTCTTCCAGGGACTTGGGCTGTTTCCATAGATCTTATGGACGCATACCTCCATATTCCCATCCATCCAGCTTCTCGCAAGTTCCTGAGACTTTCCCTAGAAGGAACTGTTTACCAATTCCGGGCTCTTCCATTTGCGATTTCAAAGCGTCCTTTGTTTTTACAAACCTGATGGAGATTGTGGCAGGACATATTTGATCTCTGAGGCCCAACATTCTCCAGTACTTCGACGACTGGCTTATCCATCGTCTGTCCCGGGAGTCTCTCCTGTACGACCTGTCACTGTCATGGGAAATCATTACAAACCTAGGTCTAATACCAAATCCTCTGAAATCAGGCCTAGTTCCTTCTCAGGACTTCAATATTTAGGCATGAGGTTTCCGACCCGAGAATTTCTATCCATGTTGGGATCACTCAATGCAGCAGCAGATTTAGTTCATTTGGGTCGTCTTCATATGAGACTTCTTCAGTTCCATCTTCTGGCAAATCGGAAACCTCACCGCGACAGACTGGATCTGTCTATTCCAATGTCCCATTCGTGTCATGCATCAATCAATATGGTGGATGAATCCTACCATTTACTTGACTGGGATTCCCCTAGTTATTCCATCTCCAGATTTCCATCTGTTCTCAGACGCCAGTCGCTCAGGCTGGGGTGCTCATTTGGAACCCCTAGGCCTCGAAGTCCAAGACCTTTGGGACTCTGCTTCCCAAGACCTTCATATCAACAGTTTGGAGTTACGAGCAGTAATCCTAGCACTCCAACGTTTTCAGAATCACATTTACGACTCTTGCGTGATGGTAGCATCAGACAATTTGTCAGTAGTGGCTTACCTCAAGAAACGATGGGGGACCCACTCTCCATCTCTGTGCAAGCTAGTATGGGAGCTCCTTTATTGGTGTCATCATTGGAATATTCACATTTAAGTCGGATATTTCCAGGAAAATTGAATGTTAGCGGACAGTCTGTCTCATGCAGACCGAATTTTCCCTACCGAATGGTCTCTAGATCGGGAGATTGCTTACAGATTTTCAAACTTTGGGGTACTCCTCAAGTGGATCTCTTTGCCACCAGATTAAACCATCGTCTGTCCCTGTTTCTCCAGTACCGGATCACAGGGCCTGTGCAGTGGATGCTATGTTCCTAGATGGGGAAAACCTATTTGCATATGCATTTCCTCCATTCAAACTTGTTCCACTGGTTCTCAACAAGGTAAAGGATTGCAAATTTCGGCTCATTCTCATAGCCCCGCTTTGGCACCAGAGGAGCTTGTTTTCAGTCATTCTGAGTCGACTTTCCCAGGGAGCTTCCTGTTCATCGGGGTCTGGTTTCACAACTTTACGACGAAGTTCTCCATCACAATCCATCTATGTTACATCTTCACGCCTGGATGTTATCAGGAGTCAATCAGAGGTAGACACATTTCTGAGTTCGCTACCCATTGCATTTCTCAGTCCCACAGGGAGTCTACACTCAAGGTCTATTCTGCAAGATGGAGGATATTCTCGAATTGGTGTCAACAAGGGAAGTTAATCCTATCAATCCCTCTTTAACAAAATTGATAGATTTTTTCTGCTATCTTTTTGACACCCTTGAATTATCAGTAGCTTCTGTTAAGGGTACCGTTCCGACATTTCAAATACGCTAAAATTTTCCAAAGCAGCAGACTGTACGGCTGATCCAATCATTTCAGATCTTATTAAAGGATTTGCCTTGAGGAGAGCTGTTTCCAGATCTCTTACGCCCAAATGGAATTTGACTTGTGTTCTTTGGCCTCTTATTAAAGCTCCATATGAACCTCTGAAGACAGCGGACATCAATTACATCACGCTTAAAGCAGTTTTTCTTCTCACTTTTGGTGCTGCTAGAAGAAGTGAGTTTTCATGCTCTTTCGGTTGAGGAGGGTTATTTTCGTTATGACCGTAACTCGGATTCCATCACCTTCCTTGCTCAACCTGGGTTTTTAGCTAAAAACCAACTTCCAGAATCATTTCCAGAACCTATTGTTATTCCAGATCTTTCTCAGTTTTGTGGTTCTGATACTGATGACAGACTATTGTGTCCTGTCAGAGCTGTTCGAGCTTCTTTGGCCAGAGTTAAATCTAAGAGGTCTGGTAGGAAGAGACTTTTTCTACCTCTGAAGGGTTCTAAAGATATTTCACCTTCCACTATTTCTCGCTGGATCTGCGATGTTATAAAATTAACTTATGCAGATTTGCCTTCTGATCTGTCATTCATGAAAATTTCGGCTCATGAAGTTAATCTTCATAGTGGACTTATTGTAATTTGGTTGCCCATGACGATGTTGTATGAGCTGCATATTGGCGTACCAGTAGCACTTTTGCCTCATTTTATCTCAGAGATTTGGCCCCAATTAGACAAGATATATCATCCTTGGGACCTCTTGTGACTGCTCAATCTATTACTGGCGGTCATCGATCTGTAACTTAAGTCTCTTCTCAGTATTTTTATGCCTGCTTGAATTCTGTGTGAAACTTCTCTTCAAAGGGTCAGCTCTTATTCTTCTTCATCAACGGTATTTGGATTTCGACCCGCAAGCATACCGTCAATAATGGTATTCCCCTAAATTACTTCAGAATATCAGGGGACTGTTTATTTGCACCGGATTCCAGCATGGGTGAGTAAAGGTTTATTTTTATTATTATTACCTTCCCGCCTATGCTTTACATTCAGGCTTATAATATGTTGAGGTGATGTATGCTGACATTGAAAAGAAATTTTTAAAGTAAAATTAATTTCAATTTAGGCAAACTCACCTCAAGATATTATCAAATGTCCCTCCTCCCACCCCGCTTTCACTTAATTTTATTGCTATCTTAAAAACAGTGTTTGAGCCAGGCTGCGCCATTGCGCTAATGGCGCATATTTTCATATTTTTGCGCAGAAAAAATAAGGTCTTGCGCCATCCAGGCGCAGAAAAGACTGCAAATGCGTTGTGATCGGGTGCTTTTACTTGCGGTTCACTACAAATAGGCATAGAAATTATTTTAAAATGCAAAGAAAGCTTTAAAATAATTGAGAAAATACATTTAAACAGACAATCTGGTATGATTTTTGCCTGTAGTTTATGCATTTTTGATGTTATTTCTAGCGTTGGTGGCAGCCATTTTTCAATTCTGTCGTGACTATTGGTTCAGTGCTCATGCTGTGACTATTGGTTCAATGTTCATTTATAAATTCAGGGGTCACCTCACTGAGGGGTAGATCAAATGTACACTGTTAGTACATCACTATCAGAAAGTATTACTGTTGGAAGTTTTCTTTCTTTTCCCAATCTGATTGATTGAATGATTAGGTAAAAATATGATTGACTCATGGTCTAATGGAAAGTTATTAATTTTGGGTGAAGGTCAGTCCTGTTGAAACTAGAATAGGACTGATGCTAAAGAGATCATCCAGCTCATCAATTTGAAGCAGTATTGAAAAGAACTAATTCAAAATGATTTTCGGCTTTTACATCTATTCACAATATTTATGATTATTATTCCCAATATCTCCACAGTATTGTCAACACTTAGACAGGCAGCTCACTTATCCCCTTTCCCCCACCCCACCACCCACAAAAAAACAAAAAAAAACAAAAAACAATGGCAGCCCCCCTTGACACCCTACCCAATCTGTTGATTTCTTATGTTCATCTGTTGTGCCATTTCTTATTGACAACCCTGTGTTAACCTGGAATGTACATCTGATCAGATGTTACAAGGACAGATTACATGGAGCAAAATACCCAAATCTGAAAGCAACAGGTACATTTTCTATAAAAGTTTGATCGTTGATTGTACTGTCCCCAGATTTTTTCAAATGTCCCCAACTTTTTGGAGGGCAGGGGCCCCTGGGCCCCAAAACTGAAATTCCTGGCTTGAACACTGTAAAAATAGTGATGTTTTTTACCTTATGTTTAATATTTATAGTAACAATGGACGGCTGCATGTGTTCGGCAAGCTGCATGCGTTCCGCATGCATTGGCAGGAATATACCTGGCGCGTCCTGATTGGTTGCTTACGGTGGTGTGGCAGAAGGGAACCAGTGCGTGACTGATAACTGATCTTGGTCACCTAGCAACAGGACGCTTGGCAGGGGGGACAACTAGGACGAGCTATAGTCTGTTTCAAACATTTTTTTTTTCCTAGTTGTCTTTCTTTTGAAGATCGATCTCTCGGTGAACCGCTCAAATAAGGCTTATAATATCTTGCCTTAACTGAAATTAATTTTACTTTAAAAATTTCATATTAAGCCTGCCGAGTAAAAGTGTGGTTAGGTAAACTGACTGCGCTTGACATGACCCCAATGGGTTGACTGGGCCGTAAAGCCTCAACACAAACAAAACCAATAGTGCCAAAAGACGAGACCCCCAAGTGTAATTATTTTACAGTAAACATTTTTCTTATAAAGTTATGTGCACAGCACTGCTTGTTTTCAAAGAGAAAAGAAAAAAAAAAAAAAAAAAAAGTAGTTTGTGATTGGTAAAACTACCATGTCCATAGCATGATATCTTTGTAATATTGTTTAGATGAACAGTAAAAGATGAATGCACAAGCTGATCTTGGCCAGTTTGGTCTTACAGAGCTCCATATACATATAAATGCATCAGAGAGTTCTGAGACATCCTTTTGACATTATCTTGAGCTGTGGAATAATAAGGTTTACTGTAATAGCCCTAAGACAGGCCGGAGCAAACATTGTAGATCCAGACCAGACGCCACAGAAATTGGCATCTGATCAGGGTCTACATGCTTTGCTACTCAGTCCATTAATTGTTAGACTGACCAACAGGTAGTAAAATGGGCTTGTTCAAATTTTAGGACATGTATGGTAAGGAGATAATGTGTTACAATATTTAGGGTTAATACGGTAGTTAATCTCACTATGTTGCCTCCTAATTTTATCCAGGGAGTGCTTAATATCAAAGAAGAACCAATAGACTTAGAAGACAATCCTCCAGAAACTGTTACAGAAACAAAATCTTCCACTGATGTCAGTGACGTCAAGTTAGAAACTATAAACCAGTCAGATGATTGCATTCTGATGGAATATCGTTCAGCAGGAACTGGGGGTAAAGGTTGTCCCAGTGATGCTGATAGTGAGGACTCAAGTACCAGTTCTGATGATAGTAGTGATGAAAGTGAGGATGGTGATGCTACAGATGCCAAAATTAACAAGTATGACTTCTCATTCAATTGCCAGAGTTCTGGGCCCAGTTGTTCAAAGCATTGTTAGCTTAACGAGCTTGTTAAGGGTCATTTCGTTAACTGTTTTAGCAGATTCAGTATACAATATTCTGATATTTTTGCTGAAAAAATGTGAGTAGCTTTTGCACTGCGAAAGCTACTCACATTTTTTCAGCAAAAAATTTCAGCATATTTGCATATCACTCGATTAAAATTTTAACGAATCGTTAACTAGCAACATCGTTAGTTTTGAACAACTGGGCCCTGGAAAGGAGCATTTTTCACTCAAATATATATTTTTCGCTTGTTTCTCTGTGTAAACATATGTTGTGGGTACTTACTAGAAACCCCTCATTGAGGCATTTCTAGTGAGTACTAACATCATACATTTTCATGGAGACATCATAAAAAAATATTTATCTGGACATCCCTTTTACCATTTAATAGCTATGGGTTGGTGAGTGGTAGAGTTGGCCTGCTGTGCTTACAGTAGGTTACAGAAGGGGGCTTGTTATGCCCCCAACTTCGAAGAAGTTGGAGGTGCATATTGCTTCTGGGTCATTCGTCCGTCCATTCGTCACGCTTTTTGTTGCATAGCATAACTTTAGAAATGTACATGCTGCTGTCTTGAAATTTCTTAAATGGATTCCTCATGAAAAAACAGCTGACAAGTATCTGTTTCTTAACAGGATTATTTCCCCTTTCCTGAGATATTGCCCTTTGAAAAAATATGGATGAAATCTTATCAGCAAAATATCTAAAAAAACTATGGAAGCTAGAGCCTTGAAACTTGATGCATAGATTGGTAGTGATGAGTAGAAGACCTGATTAACTTTTGAATAAATTTTGAAAAATACTTCATGAGTTATGGCCTTTTGTAATTTTGGGCATTTTTCCCTTGTCAGCAAAATATCTCAAAAGCTTTCGGAGCTAGAGCCTCATAACTTGATGAATAGATTGGTAGTGATAAGAAGAGGACTTGATTCTTTTGAATGAAGTCTGAAAAACACTTCACAAGTTATGGCCCTTTGTAAATTTGGGCATTTTTACCTTGTATTATCTTTAGAGGCAAGCATATGGTTGGCTTAGTGTTTTTAAAACACACTTTCTAGTTAGTATTCCTTCTGTTTCTGCTCTGTCATTTTCACACGTTGACATACCATTAACCCATTATAGTCTGGAGACTCCCTAAGGCTAGTTGTCAAACAGTGCAGATGCAGATCAGGACCACAGAATGTGGTGTCTGATCTGGGTTTGCACTGTTTGCAAATACAGTCAAACCTTGATAGCTCGAACACCGATGGCTCGTTTACTATGGCTAATTCGAACTCGTTTTTTAGTCCCTGCGAAATTCTTCCGACAGCTTAAGAAAACAAGTATTTAGAGAAATTTTCTTATTTTATCATGAAATTGTATGTTGTTTGTACCATTAGAATCACCTCATTGAGGCAGTTCTAATGAGTACACTCAACATACAATTATTGTGTAGAAAATCAAAAAGATTTCCCTAAATTGCTTCCTGACCTGGTTCCATGATTAACCCTCAGTGGCTCGAACTAACCATATCTGGAACAAATTTCCACGGTCCCAAAGATGTTCGAGTCATTGAAGTTAGACTGTATGTAGTTTAAACTGTTTAGCCAGTTTTCTCAAGGAATATAAATCACACAGCCTGACATGCCTAAAATTAAAATTGGACTTTTCAATGTACATGTATAGTGTGGAGTGAGTTTATTCAGTCTAAAACTGGTAAAACAGTAACCTAGACAAAAGAGGTATGGGTTGTGTTTTCACAAATAAATGATACCCTATAAAACAAAAAAAACTGGTTTTTGAATACCCACAACATATGTTTTCTTGGAGAAATAAGAAAAATACAAATGTATCAATAATTTTCACTTGAAAAAAAAGGACCTTTTCTGTAGCTATGGTCAGTCATAATCTACAAACTTTAGAGTTCCAGATTAGTTTGTGCATCGAAACAGTCTGATCAGAGCCTTTAATATTCACATGGCAGAAATCTTGATATGGCAGGATTTACTGACAAAAAAACAACAACAACAAAACAACAAAAGCCCAAAAGCCCTCAGACTGTGAAAATTTGCAGGCTTACCTGTGCCTTTACCATTTGTGTATGTGTGAATGCCCCCTTTGTTTGCCTGATT
The DNA here is from genome assembly GCA_964016985.1 of Anodontia alba. Classification (NCBI taxonomy): domain Eukaryota; kingdom Metazoa; phylum Mollusca; class Bivalvia; order Lucinida; family Lucinidae; genus Anodontia; species Anodontia alba. The sequence goes on from OZ024822.1 coordinate 107,206,441, forward strand.
CAGCTCATGGCTTGCTTATTTCAGAGTTTTATCTAATGAAAGAGATGTATCACCAGAGGGAAGAAGAAAAATTAAAATGAACAGACATGGATTTGAAGATATCCGCACAAAAGGAGAGTTACTACCGGAGGTAAATATTTCTATTATCTGCATAGCTTTAGGTAGGGCACTTTTTTTCAATCAAAAGATGTTGATAAGTTTCTTATTTCTTCACAAAAGCATATCGAGGGTTGAGCGCAAGACTGGCGTAAGTCAGAAGGTTGTTTTTCCCCACCCCTAATCTCCTCACCATGAAGGCGTTATGAAAATTAGAACATCTCTTTCTGTAAACAATGAAAATTTAGGTGCCATTGCTCGTATGAGCAATGGCACCTAAATTTGCATTGTTTACAAAGGGGTCCAAGTTGCCCCTAAACAAGGGTTTCAAAAATATGTTTGAGTTACTATAGTCTTGCGCTCAACCCTCGATATGTTGTGGGTACTCATTACAAGTGCCTCACAAAAGCTCCAGGTATAAAAGGTATTTTTCAACCAAAAACAATATTAGGATTTTCTTTTTTCTCAACCAGAATATATTTTATGGGGTACATCTTATTGAAGCACTTCTAATGAGTACCCACAACATAAGTGTTGGAAAGAAATATTTATTGGGACACCCATTATATAATCTAACCATTTAGTTATAAGTTGTTTGGTTGTGACTAATTTAACTATCAGTACTTAGTCTGATAATATATTGATAATACGACATTTTGTCCCTTTTGTCCAAGCAGTGTGGAGTCAGAAATTCACTTTATATTAAAGTGCACAAAATATGATCATATTATATATACACAAAACAAATACATAACAGAAAGTGAACAAACTTTCAGAACATACATAGATTTAGTTAATCATATTCTCAATCCAAAAACTAGACAGCATTGTAAAAATCTAATGCGGTAAATGTCCTAAAATTTCGAACAAAATTAAATAATTTCAGTTCTTGCTGTTCTAAATTTTAGAAATCATGATTTGCTAAAAAATTTACTGTTCGAAATTTTAGGACAGATCCACTTACAGTCAAAATTGTCCTTGCTATCGGACGCTTTCGGATACCCGAAACGACAAAAAAGGACTTTCACGACGAAAGGGTTTTCTTATTTGCTATGTGTGATTGGTAAACTGAATGTGAAATTGTATGAACTAATAAATAATTACCACACTGACGTTTGTTTTCAATTCCATCAGATTAATTCTGTGTCGAATAATGTTTCTCATAACAAAACAATTAATTATCCGGTACACTAATTAATCGCCAGATACGTTTGTTCGGCACTCTGGGAATGTGCCACTTTCTTAAAGGCACCATATCCATCAAAAATAGACATTTTATTGTCAAAGAAAGGTTTAATAAATTGATACATGGTATTAATACAATCATAAAATGTGGCACCTGACAGCCTGTAAAATTTCAGTTAGTCTCTCGTTCTTGAAATGAAATGATTTTTTATTGTATCTCTGAATTAATGTTGCCAACATTAATTCAAATATATGATAAAAAATCATTTCATTTTTGATTCAGTTCAAAAACGAGAGACTAACTGAAATTTTTATAGGCTGTCAGATGCTGCATTTTATGATCATATTGATACTATATATCAATTTATTAAATCTTTCTTGGATAAAAAATGCCTATTTTTGAGGGATATGGAGCCTTTAAAATAGGCTGGCTTAGTCCACTGTCTTCTTATGTAACAACCCTGTTCCCTTTGCCACACTGAGATACACAAGCTGACCAAAAATACTTCAAACGGTTACCGCACATTTGTTCTTGTTTGAGCCACTACAGAAACACAAAAGTCCCTTTCCTTAAAGGTGAAGTGTACATAGTTTTAATGTGAAAAGCGCAGACTGATTAGATTTTCCTCCGTTTTGAAGCGCAGTATTCACACTGCTTGCTGACATATTGCATTCTGTTGGCAATATGCGTAGACCCAGATCAGACCGCCCCGATACATAGACTGCGCAGATGCGCAAGTTGATCTTGTCTGTGGCGGTCTCAAATGTCATACGGTCGTTTCTATTGGAAAGGACTCATACATAAATGAACAGTAGTACGGACAACCAGATCTCTGAGAACCAGATCTGAATGCAGCCTGATCAAGATCAAAGATTTTAGCTCAACACTAAACTGAACTATGTATGCCAAACCTGTGAACTGCCATTATCGTTTTAAGCAATATTTCTTTCTTTAAAAAATGTATTGTCATTTAGAATTCGGTACCGAAACTTATTGCAAGAATATATCTGTCATCAATAGTAATCCTTTCAATAGATGTCTATGCAGGCAAAAATGTCCCTTTGTGTATATGTGTAAGTCACATCAGAGTGCCAGACGCAGTCTAATGCAGGATGGTGTCTACTCAATTCTCTGATAGGTCATTGGTACAAAACACAGGGTAGGGAGGTGATGTTTTTATTTCTTCTGTTTCTTCACTTTCATTCCTGTTTCTCTTTCTTCCCTGTTCCTCCCTTTCATCTCTTCTGCTGTCTCTTCTGTCTATTTTCTCCCTTTCTCTGGGAGACAACACAAAATGACCCACAAGGGTTGACGTGTCGTTAAACCCAACTCAATCAAAACAAAACACTGTAATACAAGAATCGCAGTCTCCAGCAAGTGCACAGACTGATCACAATTTGTAACAAATGATTAGGTTCATTTTGGATTGTTGGGACCTGTCATCTCTGTTGGGACCATCACCTGTTCAAATAGGATGCACTAAGCATATCATGACAATCAAGCGGTCAGACAGGAAATATTTTGCTGGAGGCGTTAATCCCCACGACGAAAACATTTTCTGCGTGCTTATTGATACCTTGGCACGCTAAACTTAAATATTAGCGGCAGATATTATCGAAATACACAGTGTACAGACGAGCAGGAACGACCCAGATCAGAATGCGCGGATGCAATGCTAATTTACAATTTTGCGTGTAGCGCTTTCTTACTATCGCATGTGTGTCACGCTTTGCTGAAGTGATCAGATCAACTTTAGAATTCTGGTATAGCTGTCACACGACTTACCGAAATACCGGAATACTACCGAAATACCAGAATATCCGCCGGCCTCGGTGGCTCAGTTGGATGCGCAGTCCGACTGGAGACCAGGAGGTCGCAGGTTCAACCCCCGCCGAGGTCGGCAACATTCTTTCGTGGAGATTGATCATGAAATATTTTCTACGGTCATTCTCTCCCTTCCGCTGATTCAAGAAGGGCAGTTGTCAGTTTCTGGCGAAAGAATGTGCACAGTACTGGTTAACCGCTTAGAGGACTAAGCCTGCCCAGTAAACGTGTGGTTAGGTAAACTGACCGCACTCGACATGACCCCATTGGGTTGACTGGGCCGTAAAACCTCAGCACAAACAAATACCAGAATATCCGTGAAAAATACAGGAAAACCTGTGAAGACACCAATATTGGCTTTAATAAAGAAACAAATATTCTCGGAGGACGATCTTGAAAATGCATTCCCCCAAATTAGTTTCATTCCCTTGTTCTCTGTGGCGTCTGATCTGGGTCTACGCTGTTTGCATAGGCCTATCTGTTCCAATATTTAGGTTCTTTAAATTTTTAATACATGCCAGTTTCGTATACGTTTCTAACGAGAAAAGGCTCTATAAAATAAGTTTATTTTTCTCTGGAAGAGGTTTCCCACCACGATTTCACATGACATACCACTTCGAGCACATGGTTTCTTAATGCGGGGAAAGGGAAATGTTGCTTTGTGACTGTTCATTTTCTGGGTATTTTAATAATTATAATGTTCTCAATATATACATAATGCAAAACAATAACAGTACTAATATTTATTTATACCCTGGTAAATGCGGAGTAAGGTCCTCAAGCTTTAGGTGTTTACTGTTTAAAGTGAGCTAATTGCATACACCTTGAGGAATTTTACGAGTCAGACCCAGCTTTTTTTTATTAATCGGGGGCGGATGTAGGGTGATTTCTGAAGGGATTGGATTTGATCGAATTTCTGTACTTACTCTACGTATTCGGACAGACAGGCCTGAGCAAACAGTGTAGACCCAGATCAGACGCCGCAGAACACATGAAAAACCTTCACTGAAACGGTGATGTATTTAACCAAGGATTCGTAATCTCTCCATGAACTGGAGTTTACATGCTTGTTTGTTACCACAAACGGCAAAATCTGACTGCCCTTGCATCAGAAGATGATCTGAGTCTTCACTGGTCGCACATCATCGCACAAGACCTTTATAAAAGCATATGTTGTGGGTACCCATTTGAATTGCATTGACTTGTCAATGCAATTCAGATGAGTACCCACAACATGTGCTTTTATAAAGAAGATCCGAAAAAAAAATTGCATAAACATCATCAAATAAGTCCTTTGCTGATCTTCTTAAAATGTTCCCCTAGTAGTTAGATACATACATTGTATTTTACCAGAAGTTTTCCCAGTACTTTTGAAAACCCTGAGGACACAGTGCGAATACGGTATATGTAAGTATATTATTTGAGGCAAAGAAAAGAAAGGATTTAGATAAAAGGGTAGCCTGTTTCAAAAAAGGAACATAAACTACAATTGTATTGCAGGAGTTGCCTCCTTTGGAAGAGTTGACTATAACTGTGGACGAGACTGTAGAAATGAATTGCATTGGCAAGATAACAAGTATTGTAGGTGTACTGGGTGAGTATTGTCAGGGAGTCGAGGAGTATGGTAAATGTCCTAAAATTTTGAACACTTTCTTCCACTTTTTGGCATATTTTTGCCTGTTATGCAGTTGTTTCTTAAAATATTTAGTGTAATGGCAAACAGTATAGACCCTGATCAGACTACTCCATCTGATCATGGTCTGACCTGTTTGCACATGCCATTTTGTCAAAGACTGGTGTACAAAATTTTAGGACATTTACCATACTCCCTGACTTATCAGCATTTAGATTTCTTGTACCTAGTACAGCGTCTTAGGGCTTTCGGTGTGTGTGGGGGGAGGGGGGAGTGTGTGTGTGTGTGTGGGGGGGGGGGGGGGGGGGGGGCAGGGCAAGTCGGGGAGTGGTATAAATGGATGGAAGGAGAATAGACAAATTACAGATGCATAAACTAAGAAGCTCCTCAGCAAGGTACTGCTAATGAGTACCACAGCATATAGTTTTATGGTTACCGGGGCATCCAACTGATATTGGCTTCCAGTTAGGCAAGGCCTGCTAGCTTTGTAGCAGGTAAGGGTAGAGGGGAAATGTTTTTATTTCTTCTGTTTCTTCACTTTCATTCCTGTTCCTCTTTCTTCCCTGTCCCTCTCTTTCATCTCTATTATCTCTTCTTTCTCTTTTCTCCCTTTTCTCTGACCCACAAGGGTTGACATGTCGTTAAACCCCAACACAATCAATCAATATAGTTTCATGAAGAAGTAAGAAAAATAGAAGTACTTTTCCATTGAAAAAAGTATCTCATCTGAAGCTGTGGTATGGTCAAGTTCACTGCTATTCACTAGATTCATTCTGGGCCAGTCTTGGTGGCTCAGACAAATGTACGTCAGACTGGTGATCAGGAGGCCACAGGTTCGATCCCCACAGAGTCAGGCAACATTCTTTCATGGAGGTTGATCATGAAATATTTTTCACGGTCATTATCTCCCTTCCACTGTTTCAAAAAGGGCAGGTGTCAGATTCTGGCAAAAGAATGCGCACAAGTACTGGTTAACCGCTTAGAGGACTAAGCCTGTCCAGGAACAGTGTGGGCTGGTAAACTGACCATCTTGACATGACCTTAATAGCGATAGTGTTGACTGCGCAGTAGAACTCCAAGCAAACCAACCAACTATATCCATTCTATTATGTAAAAGCCCATTTTTTGTAATGAGCATCATAAGAAACTGTCTTACAGTATTCATAATTCCAGATAAAGCATTTTTTTTTTCAGCCAAAAAGTATTGATAATTTTCTTATTTCTCCACAAAAATGTATATTGTGGGTACTCATTAGAAGCACCTAGTCAAGGTGCTTCTAATGTGTACTCACAATATATTTCATGGAGAAATAAGTAAAATATATGGATACCCCTCCTATTTGGAGCTTTGAATTTTTTTTTTTTTTTTCATTTTTCAGCATTCAGTGAAGGCAGCTTTTTTGTGAGATTGTTCTATATGGGCCATTTGTTTTATATGAGATTCAGTATTCTAATCATTGTTGAATGTAACATGCTGTCTCATTGATTGGCATAAAAAAAAAAAAAAAATTGTGGCACTAAATTATATGATTTAGGTCTGTTTTTGAGAATATTGTCACTTATATAATGTTACATGCCTTTGACTAATAGTTAAAACTGCCGGTGCCTATTTTGTTGGTAATCAATGTTCGCTGTAGAAAAATGAGGACATGAGAAGCATTTCAAGCACAGTAAAACTTGAAATGCATTAGACTGGAGATAGTATTTTTACATACTTCCAGATTGGAGCGTGTATCCCGTATCTACATAATATTTTTCTTATTTCTCCAAAAACATAATATTGTGGGTACTCATTAGAAGCGCCTCAGGGAGTTCCTTCTGATGAGTACCCACAACATCTGTTGATGGAGAAATAAGAAAAATGTCAGTACTTTTAAATTGAAAAAATACCTCATCTGGAGCTATGGTAATTGACGAGGTGTCACTGGTTAGAGGCAGTGTTGGAGGCAGTTGTCAAACTGCATGCTGAAGGTTAACCTTTAATGGCCAATATTGTTTTCAGAGGAAATAAGGCTTGACATTCCATGTGAATTGAACCGGCACAGTGGCTCAGTTGGTAGAGCATCCGCTTTGTGACCGGGAGGTTGCGGGTTCGATCCCCGGCCAAGTCATACCAAAGACTTTAAAAATGGTACTAGCTGCTCTTTTGCTTGTGCTCAGCATTAAGTAGGTAGAGCTAGGAATCAGAACTGGTCAGCTCAGTGTCAGTATAATGTGACTCGGTGGGATATCATGTCAAGTGTCTGGGGCATGATATTTCAGTGAGGCAGCACTCTAAAAGTGAGCATTGAGCTCCCTGCCACATCCAGACACCGTCGCGATATGACTGAAAGATTGTTGAAAGCGACGTAAAGCCTGAATAAAACAAACAAATCCATGTGAATTGTCTGCTAGGCAGATGACTCACATGAAAGGTCAAGCCTTATTTTCTTTGAAAATAAAAAGAAATGTTTTAGAATGTAGTCTGATGCTGTTGTGATTGATGATTGGGTCTTTAAGGGTTAATAATTTTGACTAATTCATAAATTCCAGATAAGAGTAGGTGTCCACATAATATTTTTCATATTTCTCCAGAAAACATATATTGTAGGTATTCATTAGAAGTGCCTTAACAAGGCACTTCTAATGAGTACACAACATACATTTTTGTGGAGAAATAAGAAAAAAATATCAATACGTTTTGGTTGGAAAAAGTACCTTATCTGGAGCCATGGTAATTGCTTTTAGTATTATCTATACTTATTAAAGAAGACACATTTATTTTCAGTTGTGATTCAGTCCAGTTCGGACATTCCCCCACTGAACGATGATACAATATTGTTTCTAGAGGGACACAAAGTTCTAGGCCAGGTATATAGGGCTTTTTATGCCAACTTGTATATACTTGCACAAAGGCTGTCCCAAAAGCAGTCAGTTTTATGCCTTCTGAAAGGGTTTAAAAGCACTAATTAAGTTAAACCATTTTAGTCTGGAGACCCCCAAAAGGGTAACAGTGCAGACCCAGATCAGACGCCACACACTGCGGCGTCTGATCAGGGTCTGTACTGTTTGCAAATATTTTAGCCATTTTTCTGTTGGAATGAGTAAATCCCATAGCATTTTCGTACCTAAAATTGAAATTGACTCTTCCAATATATAGTGTGTTCAGTTTAAAATGGGTTAAAGTTGAAAATATGTATAATGAGTAATAAAAGAAATTTAAAGAATATAGTATTTGTTCACTGTATGTGTCAGAAATGAAGGCCAAGATTTTGTCCAGAGTTTTGGAGCACAGTTTGGCAGTGTAACCAAATGTAGCCTCAGAAATTTAACTGCTTGAAGTACATGTTTAAAAATCACGTAGAAAAATCAAATACAAATATATGAAGGGTAGTAACGAGTTTACAATGGAGGCAAGGGCAGTGAAGTTGCCCATCTTCTGCAAAATGCACTTGTCCTTTAGAATCATCATTCTGAATAAGCAGGGTATCCATATAACACTTCTTTTTCTTCACAAATACTTAAGTTGTACTCATTAGAAGCTTTTTCCAAGGGGCATCTAATGAGTACCCACAACATATGAGCTGCATCATCAGAAAACATACCTTTGGACATGTGCCTGCAGCAAAGATTCAAATCAGCCTGCACATTGATGCTGTCTGATCAGAATCTTTACTGAGCAAATTTTGAATAGCCAAGGATGCAAGGTTTCTTCATATGGACAACAAAGACTCTGATCAGACTGTGCAAATGCAAAGACTGATTTGAGACTTCATTGGGCACACATGTCAGAGGGTACGTTTTCTCAACTTGCGGCTCATATATTTTCATGGAGAAATAAGAATACTATCCTAAATTTCTATGCCTTCCCTGCATTTGTCAGATAATTCAGCTGTATGTCGCATTATATAAGCCACACCAAGCAAAAATGTGCCTTGAGGCATGAGTAGACATTGAAGGCCAAGTTCAAACTGCAGAGAGGTGCAGTTTGATCAGGACTTGCTGCCCGCTGTCAGAATCATTGGATACTATAGAATGTATCAATGGAGAGCAAAGGCCTGGATGAGATCTTGCGCATGTGCAGGATGAATGAATCCGTACATTTTGTGCATGTTCAAAGATGCTTTTTTCCAGCTTCTGGCAAAAGAATGTGCACAAGTTTTGTTTACCACTTAGAGGGCTAAGCCTGCCCTGGAAAAGTGTGGTTAGGTAAACTTTTGAAAAAAATTTCAGTCACCAAATCAGAAAATTCTATTTTGAGGAACATATTTTTTCTCTATTTTTAGAACTTTGGCCTTCTCATCAGGATCTGCGCCATTCTATGTATAGATTATATAATGTTAAGTGTGCAGACTAGGCAGATAACTGTACATAAAATGCTTTTTTTTTTAGCCAGAATTGTTGTTATCTTTCTTATTTCTCCATTAAAACATATGTTATGGGTACTCATTAGTAGTGCCTTGATGAGGAACTTCTGATGAGTTCCCACAACGTATGTTTTTGTGGAGAAATAAGAAATATACTCTTTTTATTGAGCTATAATGGCAGACTATATTGATTAGTCTGAATCTGCACATTTTGCATAGCAACAGTTAAGGCGCTTTTTTCATCCGAAAAATGCTGATATCTTTCTTATTTCTTAATAAAAACATATGTTGTGGGTACTCATTAGAAGTGCCTCGACGAGGCGCTTCTAATGTATACCCAAACACAACATATGTATTCGTCGAGAATTAAGAAAAATATTATGTGGATACACACTTATCTGTAGCTATGATTTTGCATTTGAAGAAGGGCAGTTGTCAGTTTCTGACAAAGGAATGTGCACAAGTACTAGCTAACCGCTTAGAGGACTTAGCCTGTCCAGGAAAAAATATGGTTTGGTAAACCTGACAGTGTTGGACATGACCCTAATCGGTTGTCTGGACCGTAAAACCTCAGCACAAACAAAATCGGCAGACATTCTGAAATATGTTATTTTTCCAGGAAATAAGCTTTAGTATTTCCTAAGAAGACAATGTGCATGAAATGTCAAAGCCTATTTTCTGGGGGAAAAAAAAAAAAAAAAAAAATCATCAATTTGTCAGCTGCAGAAGTAGCCCAGAGAATTAAAAAAGATTAATAAAATTTCACTATGATTGTCCTTAGGTGTTTGAGATATTTGGTCCAGTGAAGAACCCTTGGTATTCTGTAAGGTTCAACGATCCAGAGAATATTAAATCCAAAGAATTGACAGTTGGAATGCCAGTCTACTGTGCCCCTAAAGAAGACTGCTTTACCAGATATGTTTTTGTGGATAGTTTGAAACAGTAAGTCAGTCTTTCATATACAGTGTAACGACAAGGACTCAGCTGATTCAAACTGGTTTTTGAGTCTTTAGGAAATTGTTGCGATAGCTCAAGAAAACTAATGTTTTGGGATATTTTGGGAAACTTTTCTTTTTTTGTCTTGAAAATATATATATACGGTGTGAACTCATTAGAATTGTTATATATGGTGTTAACTCATTAGAATTGCCTCTTAGGGGTACACTCAAATACACTTATTTCATAGAAGATAAAAAAGACATCCCTAAATTATCCCCATTTGTCCCTGACCAGGTGCTATGATATCCCTGAAAGGCTTAAGCTACCTATGTTTACAACAAATATTCAGGGTCCTAAAGATGAGTCATTGAAGTTTAACTCTGTAGTTTGGTCACTTAAAATCACTTTATTCTCTGTCTTCTGATTTTTTTTGTGTGTGCAAGGCTTGCCACTCCTAATATAATCAACTGAATAGTTCAGCTTTTGTAAAATGAGTTAACCATTTTAGGATCAGTCGAGGGACATTGTTTTTACCATAAGCCATGTTGAGACATATCTATTTTTATGTCCCTTACTGCTAAGAAATTGGAGGGTTCGTGGTTGGAGGGCATATTGCTTTTGGGTTGTTCATCCATCTGTCCATCCATCATACTTTTCTTGTGATCCAATTTATACTAGGGCCTTGAAACTTGGTGAGCTTATTAGGACTGAAGAGTTGATCACTTGATCAACTTTTGAAAAAAAAAAATGGATTAATTTTGTCAGAGTTATGCCCCTCTCCAACCTTGGCATTTTGTATGGACAAGCATATACAAGTATTGTTGGGGGGCTTAATGTTTTACAAATGCTTTCCTAGTTCATCACAGTTTTTAAACATTGCATCATTAATCGGTTGACACCTTAATTTGATGGTGTTTGACTTTTGCAGTGGTGCTACATAAAGAGAAAAGTTGTTTATTAGTGTGGCAGATTTTAAACTGCTCCAAGAATTTTTCTTACATGCATTTTAATCTTTTCACCTCACTTTCCAGCCTTTTCATTAACAGAAAGCAGGAGGCTAAATTGCCGTCTATTCGTCCACCATGGGCTTCTACTTAGAGCTTTTTTAATCTGCATCCCCACTCCCTGGTCAAATTCAGCGGACAGCAAATTGATATTTTTTTTATTTCTTATATAAAAAAGGCTCCTGAGGAGACAATTTGCATGAAATGTCAAAGCCTGTTTTCTGGCTTTGAGTTTTAGTTTTACGGCCCAGTCACACATAAGGTCATGTCAAACTGGTCAGTTTACCTAACCACACTTTTACTGAGCAGGCTTAGTCCTCTAAGCAGTTAAAACAGCTTGTGCACATTTTTTGTCAGAAATTGACAACTGCTCTTCTTGAATCAGTGGAAGATGGAGAATGATTGTAGAAAATATTTCATGATCAGTCTCCATTAAAGAAAGTTGCCTGACATGGCCCTCTTTTCTTGGAAAAATTAGAAAAATGTTTCAAAATGTCATCTGTAAATTTTACCCAGAATGCTAAGCATTGATGGATATTTGTTAATCTCTATAGTACATGCCCTCCTTACGGATTTTAACCTCCTACTTCCAAACTTGATGAAAAGGCTGCGTTCATAGCTCCAGTTAAGGCACTTTTTTCATCTAAAAAGTACTGATATTTCTTTTATTTCTCCACAAAAACATATGTTATGATACTCATTGAAAGCGCCTCTCTGAGGTGCTTTAAAAGAGTACCAACAACATGTTTTCATGGAGAAATAAGAAAAATATAATGTGGCTGCACCTAATCTGGAGCTACAGGTAAATGGGGGTATCCGCATTATTTTTTCTTATTTCTTAATGAAAATGTATGTACATTTTCATTAAGAAATAAGAAAAAAATAAAGTGGATACCACTGTTTATCTGTAGCTCCAGATTAAGGCAGCCACATTATATTTTTCTTATTTCTCCATGAAAACATGTTGTGGGTACTTTTGAGTCACTTCTAATGAGTACTCAAGGCATGTTTTTGTTGAGAAACAAGAAAACTATCAATACTTGTCGGCTGAAAAAGGTGCCTTAGGTGGAGATTAATATTTCTATAATATACTTTAACAGTTATGAAGCAATTCTAATGAGTACTTAGATGAAGTGGTTCTAATGAGTATTCAAAACGGCAAACATTGATTACCAACAAAATAGGCACCACTATTTCTAATGCCAGAAATGGTTGCTTATTTGGGTGCATGTCCGACTGGTAATTGGGAAGTTGTGGTTTTGATTCGTGCTGGGTGCAGCAACAATCTTTCATGGTGATTGACCATGAAATATTTTCTATGGTCATTCTCTCAAGAAAGGCAGTAGCCAGTTACCTGCGAAAGCATGTATGCAAGTACTGGGTAATCACTTAATGAATTGAGCCTGTTGAAAAGTATGGTCAGGTAAACTGACTAGCTTGACATGACTTTAATAGTGTTGACTGGTCTGTTAAACTTCAAAGAAACCAAAAGTATCCAGAAAACATTTTTCTTATAAGAAAATGCCATTTTTTTTTTTTTGTTAAAAAAAAAACAAAAAAAAAACTGCCTAGGTGGCTCAGTTGGATGAGCCGTCCGACTGGAGACCAGGAGGACGCGGGTTCAACCCCCGCCGAGGTCAGCAACATTCTGTCGTGAATTTGATCGTGAAATATTTTCTACGGTCATTCTCTCCCTTCCGCTGATTCAAGAAGGGCAGTTGTCAGTTTCTGGCGAAAGAATGTGCACAATACTGGTTAACAGCTTAGAGGACTAAGCCTGCCCAATAAACGTGTGGTTAGGTAAACTGACAGCTCTCAACATGACCCCATTGGGTTGACTGGGCCGTAAAACCTCAACACAAACAAATAAAAAAAAAAAAAAGGCATCTTATCTGGAGCTATGAGTTAATACTTTGATCCCGACTACGCATTTTATTGTGATCAATTTGACTACCTAGTAATGCGTCTAAAAATTTACTATTACTGAATGACAAACAGTGCAGACCCTGACTTGACTGCTCCTAGTCTGATCTGGGTGGATCGTTTGCCCTGACATTTCTATTGGAATATTTAGGGTACCATACTTCTCATGAAAATTAGCATTGTGGCTTACTCTCAAAACATCCATAACTTTCTTTCCTTATCCCATTTTAGTCAGGAGACCCCAAAAATGGTACATTGTAATTAGCAAACAGTGCAGACCCAGATTAGATGCTGCAGAATGTGGCATCTGATTAGGGTCTACACTGTATGCATTAAATGCAGGAATATCTATAAAACATAGTAATAATAAAAACTAACCAGGTACTCTGCTATTGGAAATAGATTGGTCCAAAGAGTTGTGTAAGAAAAGTCCACTCGATGTAAATGGGTTATGCATCATTAATCGGTTGACACCTGTATTATTTTTGGTGTTTGACTTTTGCAGTGGTGCTAAATCAAGAGAGAAGTCTTTTTATGATTTGGCAGGTTTTGGCTTGCCACTAGGGCTTCTCTTACATTGTTGGTCTAGCCTGTCTGGATAATTCATATTGACAAATAATATAGAAAATGTACATTTCGTATTTTTCATTGATGTTAAAACAAAATGCAGAAAATTTCTGCATTATCGTATTCGACCTAATTACTGCACTGTGCGCTTAGGTTTTTCAAACTTACAGGACACACTCATTTGTGGTCAAATATGTATCTATCTACTAAGGATACACTATAAAAAAAGATCAGAAAAGGACTAATTTTATGATAACTATGGGATTTTTTCTGACTTTCTTTACAAAGGCATATGTCGTGGGTACTCATTTGAATTGCATCGACAAGTCGATGCAATTCAAATGAGTACCCACAACATATGCCTTTGTAAAGAAGTAAAGAAAAAAGTACACTGGTTGTAATCTGAATACTACGGAATTTCTTGACTGTGCGCTTATAGGGGTATGTGCGGTAATTAGGTCGAATACGGTATGCATTTTTATAAGAGTTTCTATAAGCTAAATGTCTTATACAATACTTTCCTTTGCAGACTGAAAGGGTCTGATGCTTCATGGGAGGATAACAATGAACCACCAGATAAGGTAATGTCTGTCTTTTCAGAGGAAAAGGTGAGAGGGGTATCTGAAGAAAACAGCCAACTATTTTCAGCTACTACACAAATATTTTAAAAAATTGGGGTATTGATACCCAGTATATTTGACAGAGTACTCTATTATTTCCAAATTCAGGGTTGGAAATACTTCAAGGCCATAAAAAGCACATGATCACTAAGTTATGATTTCTGCACCTAAAAGGTGCCTTTGTAGTTTGTATGACACAAGTAATGTCCTAATATTTGATTGGATATAATGAAATACCATGTTTGTAATGGCATTTTCAGGCATTTTAGTACCCTTTCTTTCTGTTTTCTTTTACCCATTCCACTTTTAGCTCGCCTGTACGAAGTACAAGGAGAGCTATTTTAGTCACCCCGGTCGTCCACGTTTGTGTTTGCGTTTGCGTTCCCGTTCCCGTCACACTGCGTTAAAGTTTTTCAAATGCTTATATCTCAACAGTCACTCCTCACAGAGGCATCAGATTTGGAACTTAGGTACCTTGGAGGGTCTTCTGAGATTCCAAGAGAATAAACCCCTGGGTTCATGCCCCTGGGTGGGGCTAGGGGTCAGAATCTAGGACACCTTTGTAATACTGTGTTAAAGTTTTTCAAATTCTTATATCTTGACTTTCACTCCTCATAGAGCATTCATATTTAGAATTTGGGTACCTGGACGAGTCTTCTGAGATTCCAAAAGAACATACCCCTGTGTTCATACCTCAGGGTGGGCCTTGGGGTGGGGCTAGGGGTCAAAATCTAGGACACATTTGTAAAATCTTATATGCCTACAGGTTATAGACATAACTGGTTATACATCAGCTAACTATGTGACATTAAGTGTAAGAGAGTGAAGGTCATGGTGACCTACATTTTACAGTCCAGGTCACCTAGATTTCACGGTCCAGTGATATTGCCTTATATCTTGAATACTATTTGTTGGATAAATGTCACACCTGGGATATTACTTCCATGTGACCCAATGAATGACCACTTACAATATCTAGGTCATTGTGACCTATATTTCATGGTTCAGTGATTTTGCCTTATATCTTGAATACTATTTGTTGTTTAAATGTCACACCTGGGATATTACTTCCATGTGACCCAATGAATGACCACTTACTATATCTAGGTCATTGTGACCTATATTTCATGGTTCAGTGATTTTGCCTTATATCTTGAATACTATTTGTTGGATAAATGTCACACCTGGGATATTAGTTCCATGTGACCCAATGAATGACCACTTACTATATCTAGGTCATTGTGACCTATATTTCATGGTTCAGTGATTTTTGCCTTATATCTTGAATACTATTTGTTGGATAAATGTCACACCTGGGATATTACTTCCATGTGACCCAATGAATGACCACTTACTATATCTAGGTCATTGTGACCTATATTTCATGGTACAGTGATTTTGCCTTATATCTTGAATACTATTTGTTGGATAAATGTCACACCTGGGATATTAGTTCCTTGTGACCCGATTATTGACGTCAAAATATATCTCTGTTGGTGTGACCTATATTTCATGGTTCAGTGATTTTGCCTTATATCTTGAATACTATTTGTTGGATAAATGTCACACCTGGGATATTAGTTCCATGTGACCCAATGAATGACCACTTACTATATCTAGGTCATTATGACCTATATTTCATGCTTCAGTGATTTTGCCTTTTATTTTTATTACTATTTCATGGAGAATTGTCATACCTGGATTATTATATCTATGTGACAAAATGATTTACATACAAATACATCTAGGTCAGTGTGACCTATATTATATGGTTGAATGATTTCGCCATATAACTTGAAAATTATTTCATAGATTATTTCATTTTGATTTTCTTAATGACAAAAATGTTACAATATAAAATGTACCCAGCAGGCGAGCTACGCTGTCCTACGACAGCTCTTGTAGTTTTAGTGGTAACTTTACTCAAATCCAAAAATGAAACTAAGACTACCCAATTAATTAAAGTTTGAGTGATAAAATACCCAAATGCCCCCAAAAATTATCTGTTGCTCTGGTCTTTTGCTTTTTCCTTTATAGTGGGATTTTGTGAAAATAAAATACACAGGCTCCTGTAAAATAAATCTGTTCCAGTGTTAAAATAGTGCTTGTTATCAGAAGGTACTAAAAGGTCAGCTCTGTTTGCACTGCAGTACTTGGACTTTATAGAATCTGAAGGATTACCAGTTGTCCCAACAAAGCAAATCATTTGTTTGGCTGGGTGTTTGCTCTTTACATATGGTGTTATGCGTAGCTCCAGATAGGAGGAATATCCACATAATATTTTCCTATTACTCCATGAAAATGTATAATGTGGATACTCATTAGAAGTGCCTCAGTGAGGCACTTCTAATGAGTATCCACAATATATACGTTTTCATGCAGAAATAAGAAAAATAATAGTACTTTTCTGTAAAAGCCCCTAATCTGGAGCTATGGTTATGTATGTATTCTGTCTGTCAGGTCAGATTTTCTAGTGTTTTTTAGCCTACATTTTTTTGTCTAAAAAATTCCAGGGTTGCAGACAAAACATATAATGATGGTTAAAAAAACATCCCAGAATGTATGTATTTGAGGAGAATTGAAAAGTGTTTTTGTCTGAATTATTTCAAAACTGAAATCATCAATATAGGCTTAATGTTTCCTTTGACTCATATTGTGAAGCCTGCTCAGTAAAGGTGTGGCTAGATAAACTGACCACGCTTGATACAACCCCATTGGGTTGACTGGGTCCTAAAACCTTAACACAAGATAAACAAACATACATATTTTTAGTGAAATATGAAAAATATCAATACTTTTTGTTTGAAAAAAGTGCCTTATCTGGGGCTTAGAAATATCTTTCACAACTTGTTTGTTCTGGACGAGCTGCTTAAACCAGAATTAGCTCAGCCCCTGCTGAGTTCCGTGCAGCAGTTCCAGAATGGACTGAAGTGGCCGTTGGCCGAATGGTTAGCGCAGCCGACTTCGGATCACAAGGTCCTGGGTTCCAATCCTGCAGGAGGCCGAATTCAGCTCATAACTGTTCTGTGCTTCATTGCTCAGGCCATTCATTATCACCCTTTTGTTGTCTCGATAAGACTTAAATAATGTTGAAAGATGTAAAATACAAACCCTCATCATCATCCAGAGTGGAACTCATTTACATATTTGTTAGTTTCTAATTTCCAGTATATAGAGTTCTCTGATGATGAATCTGAGAGGAGAGCTAAGTCTAAAAGAAAGAACAAGACAAACACGGAAGAAGGGGAAAAAGATGATACTAACTGGGATAAGAGAAACAAGTAAGGAAGATGTTATGTTTATATACTAGGATGAAAAAGAAATGCCAGGTACATAGAATATGCAACAAGTATTTGATTGCTTAGCCTAGAATAATGAACTTTGGTCAGATTGATATCTCGTTCACTGTGGTATTCGTTCTCATAATCATCACTGAAAATCAAATGAAACTTGGTCAACATGTTCAATAAAGATGAAAGGTTATACAAAAATAAAAAAATTGAATGTAACTTTACATTAAATACTTTAAAACTATCTGTAAAGTTAACCAGCGTTTCTTTTTCGTCCTAGTATTATTTTGATGGCATAGCTCCAGATAATAGGGGTATCTTGATAATATTTTCTTATTTCTCCACAAAAACATATGTTGTAGGTACTCATTAGAATCCCCTCATTGAGCATTCCTAATGAGTACCCACAACCTGTTTTTGTGGAGAAATAAGAAAAATATAAATGAGCCAGTGCATGACAAAACCTACAATAAGACGTGCAACCACCGAACACTCAGATCAGCCTGTGCATTCACGTAGTCTGATCAGAGTCTTCGCTGATTGCATGTGCCTGTAGCAGCCTCCAGGCTGTTAAAAGAGGGATAAACTAGAAGCTTTGCCGCACTATGTGGATGTGCAGGTAAATCTGAGTCTTTGCTGGTCACACAGGTCTTATTGTAGGTTTTGTCGTGCCCTGGCTCAAATGCTTTCTGGTTGAAAAAAGTGCTTTATCTGGAGCTATGTGATGACGCTAGATCAGAAGCTGTTTTAAGACAAAATTTGAGCTGCATAATGAAAAACAAGTTTGTGAACTGTGCATGACTTGATTATATGTCAGCATAGTGGGAACAGGGTACACACTGCTCAGCCAGATAATAGTCAGACCATAGATTTTAAGGGAACTGGATACACTTAATAAAGTTTCTGTTGTTTGTAATTATGCTTGCTTTGCCTGCACACTAACCCAGCAAACACACAATGTAGCAACAATGTTGTTACAATGTCGCTGCAACGTCGTGACGTTGCAGCGACGTTGTAACAACGTTGTGTGTTTGCTGGGAAGCCCCTTATGAAAACAGGTTTACTACAAAAGGATAGAATTCACTCTCATGGGAAGAAAATTCTTTCCTTTATAGAGTATACCCCTTTCCAGGAGGGAGACAATACATCCCTGACAGAGTTGTAGCCCCTGAAAGTGTGTCCAGTTAACTATTAATATTTCTCCACAAAATCATGTGGGCATTCATTAGAATTGCTTTAATGAGCAAGCTGGTTCTAATGAGTACTCATGTAATCGTGGAGAAATAGAAAAGTTTTTGAAACCCTTTGGTCAAAATGTCATCTTATCTAGAACAATTGGACATTCATTGTTAACGCCAGCCTCAGTGGCTCAGTTGGATGGGGGTCTGTTGGTGATCAGGAGGTTGCAGGTTCGATCCCCTCCCAGGTTTTTATTTCTTCTGTTTCTTCACTTTCATTCCTGTTCCGCTTTCTTTCCTGTCCCTGTCTTTCATCTCCTCTACTGTCTTTCCTATCTCTTTTTTCTCTTTCTTTGGGAGATGACACATAATGACCCACAAGGGTTGATGTGTTGTTAAATCCCAACACAACCAACCAACCAAAACCAATGTGACTTTTATGATTGCCTGGACCGAAAAAACAAATGCGTCAGTACTACCCTCGTCAGGATTTGTTTTGAGCCATGCCATATTTTTTTGTGTAATATACGCATCACACAGAGGTAGATTATTCACTGCATATGTTAACCATTTTTTACATATGTTTTTTTTTTCATATTTACAGAAATGAGTATAATCAACAACAGAGGCAGAAGCACTCAGAGAGGCAACACAGAGGTAAGACTCTCAAGCTCCATATATTGTATTTACCATAGCTACAGACAAGAAGTGTACCCACGTACTATATTTCTTATTTCTCAACACAAAATTGTGTTGTGGTACTCAGCAGAAGCACTTCACTGAGGCACTTATAATGAGTACCCACAGCACCCTTTCCGTCGAGAAATAAGGAAACTATAAATACTTTTCAGTTGAAAAAAAAACACCTTATCTAGACCTGTGATTTACCCTGACTTATCTTACAACATAGACACTCACATATTTCTCCAAACCTTTCATCCCCATTTTGCTGGATTGTCACAAATAGGGGTATCAGTCAAGAGTCTTGAACGGAATGGAAAACTGTGAGATGGTATGTTATAATGTAACTCATCTGGATTTGCACTGTTTTGCAAAGGCATCTGCTTTGAAGTGATTAAAATGTGAACAAGTTAGTAAGACTACCTCATAATCTAGATAAGAGTAGGTATCAGGTAAATATTTTCCTATTTCGCCACAAAAACATATGTTGTGGGTACTCATTAGAAGCGCCTCACCAAGGCACTTCTAATAAGTACCCACAACATACATTTTCATGAAGAAATAAGAAAAATATCAATACTTTTGGATTGAAAAAAAGCATCTTATTAAGAGCTATGCTACCTGACGTGTCATCTGTACATGTACTGCTTGAATGACAAGTATCACTTGAGCTGCAGTGTGAGAAACTGTTTCATTGAAGTTATATATTGTCATGTATATATGACTCATCATAATAGCCATTTCAATACCAAACCAAGTTAATATACCACTTTGACGCAAATGACCCTCATGGGTTGACACGTCGTTAAACTTGAACTCATTATCATGTGAGTAAATGTACCTTCAGACATGTGCAACCAGCAAAGTTTCAGATCAGCCTGCACGTTTGTATAGGAGGTCGGCAACATTCTTTTGTGGAGATTGATCATGAACTATTTTCTAGGGTCATTCTCTCCCTTCCGCTGGTACAAGAAGGGCAGTTGTCAGTTTCTGGCGAAAGAATGTGCACAATACTGGTTAACCGCTTAGAGGACTTAGCCTGCCCAGTAAACGTGTGGTTAGGTAAACTGACCGTGCTTGACATGACCCCATTGGGTTGACTGGGCCGTAAAACCTCAACACAAACAAACAAACATTTGTATAGTCTGAGTCTTTTTTTTTACATTATGTTTTATTGTGTCACTTGCGTAGCATGGCAGACACATAGGGATCGTGTTGTCCGTCCCTGGTGGCGGCAGCATCGTCGGTGTCATCACACTTTTCGTTTCTGTTCAATAACTTTTGAAGGGATGTATTGATTTTAAATTTTGCAGAACTTTATATCATTATAAAATACAGGTCCAGTTCAATATTGGTAATCATTCACCAAATTTTGGCTGAGTTATGGCCCTTTTTCAACTTAGTTTTTGTAGTTCGTTTTTGCTCAATATTTTTTGAAGGGATGCATTGATTTAATTAAAACTTTGCAGAACTTGATACCACTGTAAAATACAGATCAAGTTCGATATTGGAAATCATCCACCAAATTTTGGCTGAGTTATGGCCCTTTTTCGACTTAGTTTTTGTTGGTGTGTTGATATTGGTTTCAGATCAATAACTTTTGCAGGGATGCATTGATTTTATTGAAAGTTTGCAGAAAATATATCATTGTAAAATACAGGTCAAGTTCGATATTAGTAATCATCCGCAAAATTTTGGTGAGTTATGGCCCTTTTTCGACTTAGTTTTTGTGCTGATATTGGTTTCCACTCAATAACTTGCTGGGATGCATTGATTTTATTGAAAGTTTGCAGAAGGATATATTATTGTAAAATACAGGTCAGGTTCGATATTGGTAATCATCCAGAAAATTTTGGGCAAGTTATGACCGTTTTTAGCTCACCGGAACAAAAAGTTCCAGTAAGCAATTCTACTACTCCTGGCGTCGGCGTCCACAAATGTTAAAGTTTTTGCATTAAAGGTTTTTAGTAGCTCATTACTTTTTTATGTGTACATGGATTGAGTTCATATTTGGTATGGTGATAAATACTGGGCTAAAGTTTTTATCTGCAGTATCAGCACCCATGACCGTGACCTTGGGGTCAAGGTCACAGACTTAGAATTTTGATGTTAAAGATTTTGTGTTAAAGTTTTTAGAAACTCATTACTTCTTTACCTTTGGATGGATTTAGTTTATACTTGGTATGGTAATAGATACTGGTCTCAAAGTTTTAGCAGTAGCATCATGACCATAACCTTGGAGTCAAGGTGACAGACTTTGAATTTTTATGTTAAAGTTTTTGTGTTAAAGTTTTTGGGAGCTCATTACTTCTTTACCTTTTGATAGATTTAGTTCATAGTTGGTATGGTGATAGATACTAGTCAAAAGTTTTTATCAGCAGCATCATCATACATGACCGTGACTTTGGGATCAAGGTCACAAACTAAGAACTTTTATGTTAGTTTTTGCACTGAAGATTTTAGATCATTACTTGGTTGTCTTCAGATAAATTTACTGGAGACTTGGTATGGTGAAAGATATTGCTTTAAAGTTTTTATCAGCAACATCAGGACCTATAACCATGACCTTGGGGTCAAGGTCACAGACTTAGAATTTTGATGCTAAAGATTTTGTGTTTAAGTTTTTAGGAGCTCATTACTTCTTTACCTTTGGATGGATTTAGTTTATACTTGGTATGGTAATAGATACTGGTCTCAAGTTTTTAGCAGCATCAGCTCTCATGACCATAACCTTGGGGTCAAGGTCACAGACTTTGAAATCTTATGTTAAGTTTTTGTTTTTAATATTTTAGAGCTCATTACTTCTTTATCTTTGGATGGATTTAGTTTATACTTGGTATGGTAATAGATACTGGTCTCAAAGTTTAAGCAGCAGCATCAGCTCAAATGACCATAATCTTGGAATCAAGGTCACAGACTTAGAACTTTTATATTAGATTTTGCACTAAAGATTTTAGATAATTACTTTGTTGCCTTTAGATGAATTTTGTATGGTGATAGATATTGCTTTAAGTTTTTATCAGCAACATCAGGACCTATAACCATGACCTTGGGGTCAAGGTCACAGGCTTATTTTAATGTTAAAGATTTTGCGTTAAAGTTTTAGGAGCTCATTTCTTGTTTACCGTTTGATGGATTCAGTTCATACTTGCTGAGGTCAGAGATACTTGTCTAAAAATTTTATCAGCAGCATCAGCTGTCATGATCGTGACTTTGTTTCTGTTATGGGTCTGAAAATTTGCCTTTGTGCAACTAAGTCAAAGCGCGACGTCCGTGAGCTGTCCTATCAGGCAACAGGTCTTGCTCTACTTAGTCGCCTTTAGGGATAGGATTGATTATAAGGACCAGTGTTTTTTTCCTTTTTCATATCAAAAAGCACTTTAAGCAGGTGACACATCCGATTCTCGGAATTCTAGTCTATATTTCTACGCTCATTCTCTCCCTTCTGCTGATTCAAGAAGGGCAGTTGTAAGTTTTTCTGGCAAAAGAATGTGCACAAATACTGGTTAACCACTTGGAGGACTAAACCTGCCCAGGAAAAGTATAGTTAGGTAAACTGACTGGCTCAGCATGACCCTAATAGGTTGACTGGGCCATAAAGCCTCAACTCAATCATTTATCAGTTAAAAATGTTACATTTCAGGTAATCAGACAGGAGGTAACCCCAGACACCCCCACCCCAGAAATAGGGGGAACCCTTTTCAGGGTGAGAACCAGCAAGCACAAAGACCCAGGTTTGCTTCAGGACAATATAATAGACCTGACGCTCCTGCTAACAGATTTAACACTGAGAGGTCGGGATCATACAGACAGAATAGAGCAAACAACTACAATGATGGGTCATTTGAAAGGGAAATATATAATACTGAAAGAATTTCAAACTTTGGTGGACCTCCAAGGTTTAGTTCAGGGCCTCGGTTTAATGGGAATAACCCGTCACAATTTCAAAACAATCCAACTTTTGGAAACAGGAATGAACAGTTTCCTTCTTCAGGGCCACAGTTTAATGGGAACAATATGAGACCACCCTTTCAACAACAAAACAATCAGTTTTATGGAAACAGGATGGAACAGAATCAACTAGCAAGGCCGCGTTTTAATGGGAATGGTCCCCAGCAACAGTTTCAACAACAGAATAATCAGTTTGTTGGAAATAGGAATCAAAATGATCAGTCACCAATACCCCAGTTCATTGGGAGTGATCCCAGGCCACAATCGCAGCAACAGAGTAATAACTCTTTTGGTAATCAGCAATTGAATAATCAGTGTTATGGAAATAGGAACCAACAAAATCAATCACCAATATCTCAGTTCAGTGGGAGTGATCCCAGGCCACAGTTGCAGCAACAGAATAATAACTCTTTTGGTAATCAGCAAATGAATAATCAGTGTTTGGGAAGTAAGAGTCAACAATTTAATGGAACTGGTCCTAATTCAAAGTTTCAACAACAGAATAATTGGGATTTTAGAAATAGGAATGAACAAAATCCATCACCTGGACCTCAACTGAATGACAGTGGTCCCAGGCCACAGTTTCAACAACAGCCCAGTCATGTATTTGAAAACAGAAATGAACATAATCCATTGCCAGGACATTTTAATGGGAATGGTCCCAATCCACCGTTTCAACAACAGAATAGGCAGACTTTTGGAAATGTAATTGAACAAAATTTGTCTTCGAATACAAATAACAGGGATCAGTTCAGTCAGAATTTCAGTTCAAATGGTCCAGTGCAGAGGTTTGGTTATTCTGAACAGTTTCCTGAACAAAATAACACAGGATTTATAAGCCCAGAGAGACTAATATCCCCACCACCTCCACCACCGCCACCACCTTCAGGTTCCTTCTGTCATTCCCAACCCACGCCTGCCATGACAAGTCAGTTCAATCCCTCGGCAGGTTTATCCACATTTACTGGTTTTCAAGAAAACCAGCCACCTCCTGGTATTCCATCAGGCAGGTGTAATCCCCCTTCTGCTCCTTCACCTACTCCCACTTCATCATTTTTCCCAGTTTCACAGACGCAGGGACGTACATTAAATACTGGGTTTTCTCAATCACAGTGTCACCAGACTGGACCTATAGCCAATGTTAACCCATTAGTCTGTGAACACTTCCATCCCAGTATTCCTCCACCAATGATGAAGAGTTCCCAGACTGGTATTCCTCCACCAATGATAAATAGTTCCCAGACTGGTATTCCTCCACCAATAATAAATAGTTCCCAGAACATTTCAGAGAACAAAATGTTGTCTGGTTCTCAGTCCTTTGGAAATACTTTACCAAATCAGTTGCAGTTGAATCATGGCAATGTAAATAGCTCCAGCTGAAAGTGGATATCCACATAATAGTTTTCTTATTTATTCACAAAAACGTTATGGGTACTCAATAGAAGTGCCTCAGAGATGTACTTCTGATGAGTACCATAACGTATCTTTTTGTGGAGAAATAAGAAAAATATCCGTACTTTTTCTGGCTGAAAAAAAAAACAAACAAAAAAAAACACCATGCTGGGAACTATGGGTGTACATCATCTTCAAGCTGGATTGCCTGTTTCAAACCAAATGGGAATGGATTTTGGTCTGACAGAATAATGTAGGCATTTTACAGTCTGTGAATGATCTGATAAACAGGAGAACAGAGATAGAAGTAATGGACATATTTTTAGCCTGTAGGCCAACATTCTTCAGGTAGTGTGGATCCCAGCAAATGAAATGAAAGTTCATAGGAAAATGGTCCTGAATGGGGACTTAAGACTGTGTAATTTAATCCTTAATTTCCTGTAATTTAAGCAAACATTGCAGACCCTGATCAGATACCACATTCTGCAGCATCTGATCTGGGTTTGCAGTATTTGACGATGTACCAATTTAGGTTTTACAGATAACCCTCTTTACATTGTACTCCGACATCACAGTTACAAGAGTAGAGTGGCTATAAATAACCGTTACCTGGATTTCGTACAACATGCAGTTTGATTTCATTGGTCAATGATAATCACGTGGACAACAACCTTAAGGAAATTATGATGTATGTATATTATGGTTTGATTGTAAAGTTAAACAATCGACCCAAAAATATGTACAGGACTGACAATGTAACCACACATTTTGATTCATACTGTTAAAGGTTGCGGACTGAGCTAATTTTGATACAACAAAAATCACAGAAACCCCCCTTTTGTTTCTGAGTTTTCCAGACTGTTGTTTCGATAGTTATAATATTCGTAAAATTAAATAGAATAAGTGTTGGGATACACTAAGTTTTACGAAAATAATTTAAGCTCTCAGTGGGGCTTTGAAGAATCTGCACACTCATTGTGAAAGAAATATACTTTCTTATCATTAAAAACAAATGAAAATACACATATTCCTGAAAACTTTTAAAGTAACTAGAGTAAAATCACTATTTAATTTATAAAATTATTACCTCCCTTGACCTAACTTGGCTACATAGCCTAGTTTGAAAGCACATATTTAGGCGATATTTTCTCCTATAATTCTTTATTGCACAGTCCTTAGAAGCAGTTTAGAACAAACTAAGTGTAATTTAATGTATTTTGGAAATTGTATTGTTAGACAACAAAAAATAAGGTTTTATCGACATTAGCTCTGTCAGCCACCTCTAAATCATGTTTTATAATGACCTAGATTGCATAAGTGACACCAGAGTTATAGACATTTTTGTCAAATAAAATGCAGAAAAAAGTTCCTGTTCTCTGATCTGTACTATTGATTTTAACTTCATGAGATGGGGCTATAATGCTATAATATTGACACAGAGTCTTGGAGATGTTCCTAAGTATGATAGGTTTTCTCAGTATTACTAGAGTTAAAACCCTTTGTCAAAAAAAAATAGGTTTTCTCAGTATTACTAGAGTTAAAACCCTTTGTCAAAAAAAAATATGTCAACTATGCATGATGTTGTGCGGATGATCGATTATAATCGATGATCAGTTGGAAATCGATGTTGATTCTACTAATCAATTGTGTTAAGTGATAATCCATTATAATAAAATATATGTACATCTTATTCTTTTTGAAATTTCAGTTCCAATTTTGCAACTTTGATGCAAATATATGCTATCTCACAAACTATTCATCGTATTAAAGTATGTCAGAAATGCAAAACAATAGTGTTTCTGCAACAACTGGAAACCATACAGCACAACTTAGAAATCTCAGTAACTTCAAAAATGAATGTTATGTCTGACCCTATTGTGATACTGGTATTGGAACTCAAAGCATGCATGTAAATGATAAAGTATGTAGGTTTTTATAATTTTTATGTAGTATAGTGAAAGTACCCAACCTTTCTAGGGTAAAAGCTGGGTTTTCCTTTTGTTCAATAGCTTTGGATTATAATCGGTAATCAAAACTTCCTGTTTGATTAATTTGGATGATAGATCATGAAAAATCCTATAATCAAACAATACTAAACTTGCACTTGTGTAAGATTCAGTGGAATGTCCTGTAGATTCAGAACGGACACTGCAGAATGTGGCCATTACAGTAGGGTCTTCACTTTTTGCTATCTGTCGAGTAGACAGATTAACTGGTAGTAAAATGGGCTTGTTCAAATATTAAGATAAGCATTTTAAGGTGTTGGGGTGTCCTTATATTCAGGGTAAGTATCTTTCTTTGTCTGAACGAACAGTGAAGACTCAGGTCAGCCACAGAAACAGCATTTGGTAGAAGCAATCTGGGAGGCCGATGGTTAGCACTCCTGACTTCAGATCACAAGGACCTGGGTTTAAGTCCTGTTAGAGGTAGAATTCAGCCTGTGACTGTACGGCACTTCATAGCACAAAGCCTTTCATTAGCATCCTTCCAATGTCTCGATATGACTTAAATAATGTTGAAAGGGGTGTAAAAACACTAACCCATCATCATCACAGCATTTGGTCAGGGTCTACACTGTTTACCACTCATTCAGCATATAGCTCCAGATAAGGGGGTATCAGGAAAATATTTTTCATATTTCTCCACAAAAACATTTGTTGTGGGTACTCGCTAGAAGCCTCAGTGAGGTACAACTGCTACAATTTGCATTGTGCTTTATAGGTTAACTATTGTCTTTGATAATTCCTGGCCTATAGACCATGAATAGATTAGAATACAAAGCCATAGATAAATAAAATTAATTTTGGATTTGATTCTGTATGCATCACTCAGGACCCTTTCCCCTAGTTTTTAAGAGTCCCAAACAAGGTTTTGTGGGTAAAAACTGCCAAAATGCGAGTCAGGGAAAACCATGCTTTTTCTATGCAAAATAAAGTATCATCAGTTTGTCATCTGCTGATTTTTAATGAGTACCCACAACATATGTTTTGTAGAGAAATAAGAAAAATATCAACCATTTTGGTTGAAAAAAAAAAATGCCTTATCTGGAGCTGTGCACAGCAGTTTCTAGACACATCAACAGGTAGTAAAATGGCCTTGTTCAACCAATGGGCTCAACCATGAACCAGGAGATGTGAGCATTGTTGTGTTGCAGGTTACATTTTAGACTGCATACATGCCATATCTCTCACTGTGAGATAAAATCTCACAGAATTTGGCCAATCTGAAAGGCAATTCCCATAAAATATTCAATTCTCACAGAATTTTCAGACCATTTTAAAACAGACTTTATGAAGAAATAAACATTAATCACACCCTATTGTGATTTTCACAAGATTCTTACATGTAAAAAAAGACTTTAGGCTATATTGAGGGAGCAAAGTGATGTTTAAGAAAATCTCACAGAATTTAGTCAAATCTCCCTTAAAAGTTTGCTTTATCTCACAGATTTTAGTCCACAGCTTATGGCATGTATGAGACTGGCTTCAGTCTCCAGTGACTGAATATTTATTCTTATAATCCTGTTTGATAATCCACCGTAATAAAACCAAAATATCATAGTATAAAGATTGGTCACTAAAGAATAAATATTTTGTCACTGGAGACTGGAGCCAGTCTAGTTAGATTTCTGTTTATGAACAGGCACAGAGTCTGCTGTTTTTGTTTACTGTAGAAACTTAACCTGGTGATATGTTATTTGCGCTGGGCCATGCAGAAACGTGTCTTAGGGTATTTGTGGACAGCAAAGGCCCAGATTGGCTTGCCCTTCTGCACAGTCTGATCAGGGCCTTGACTATGCTGACAGAATCATTGGATACTTCAGAATGTATGAATGAAGAGCTAAAGCCCAGATGAGACCTTGTGCTTGTGCAGGATGATGTTAATCTGCATAGTTTGTGCATGCTCGAAGTCCATTTTTCGCTTGAAGCCACCCATTTAATATTTCGAGCCTTCTATTTTGAATCTCTTGTTAACACTGCATGCTGGGTAAAAATTTCAGCAGACGACATTATGAAATATTTTTTTTATTTTTCCTAGAAAATAAGATCTGACACTTCATGCAAATTGTCTCCTTAGGAGACAATTTGCATGAAGTGTCAAATCCTTTTTTCTAGGAAAAATAAAACAAAGTATCATCAGTTTGTCATCTGCAGAATTTTCCTTAGTATGGTAAGTGTTAAAAATTTCCAGGAATAGTTGGGTTTGTACCTATATCTGAGCAAATAGTGAAGACCCAGGTCAGAGGATTTGCCATTCATCCAGTTTCAAGATATACCAATAGGTAGTAAATCTGGCTTACTCAAAATTGAAAAAAAAAATTAGGAAGGAGTTGAGGTGTCCCTGTATTCAGTTGAAATACCTTTCTGTGCCAGTGTAGATCCAGATCAGATGCAGCAGAATGTGGCGTCTGGTCAAGGTCTGATGATGATTTAGTGTTTGATTACATCCCATTCAACAATTTAAGTCATATCAAGGAAAAAGAAGGGTGATAATGAAAGGCTTTGTGCAGTGAAGCGCCATAGTTTTTTTTACCTGAATTCCATCTTCACTGGGATTTGAACCAGAGCCTTAAACTGCCATACTTACCGGAATCGTTTGGGCAAATAGGTCTAAGTGAACAGTGTAGTATCAGATCAGATGCTGCAGAACAAGGAACCTTATCAGAGTCTACACTGTTTGCCACTTGTCCAGTAATTTTAAACACAGTCACAGGTAAAAACATGGACAAGGTAAAGCGTTAGGTATGTGAATATTCTAGGTAAATACAGTATCCAAAATTTCATCCAACATTTGCCAAACTATTCGTCAGAGGGGTATGACTGAACCCACCTTTGGACCACCACTGCTTTAGTGTGTAATTATGTAGCAAGGCCCTTGATCAGACCCAGTAGATATACACAGGATAATCTGAATTTCTGCAGTCTTCATACAAGCAAAGACCCTTTTTTTCTTACAATAAAAATAATTATGTCATGCTGTACATATAGATATTAACAGTACCACATTTATTAACCAATTTAAGCCTGGCAGCCCATAAAAGGGACATTGGCAAACGGTATAGACCCAGATCAGATGCCGCAGAACACAGCATCTGATCAGGGTCTACACTGTTTGCATAAAGTTATGAAATTTCTACAAAACATGATACTAATAAAATCAAACCAGACACCCGTCATATAGGAAATGGACCGGTCCAAAGAGGTAAGATATAATAAGAGTCCACTCTTTCTGTATAAGTGGGTTAATAAAGTCTATAAATGTTGCCCTTGGAAACAAAACACAAAAGGAGGAAAATCGGAGTCATTTTCGTTAAGACAGAGAGACTGCTTTAGAGCAGCCACACAGCACTTAACCCTTATCATGCTGATTAAATTGAGATGCCATGCCCACTTATACTTCTCAGCCAATTATATTCCTTGATCCAGATTTTTTATATAAATTCAGATAGTTATTGGCAAACAGTGCAGATTCAGATCAGAAGCCAACTGATCTTGATCTACACTGTTTGCAAAGGTGGGGTATATCCGGGCTCAGCAGGACAAGGGTTAACACCAGCTGCAGTGAAGTTGAGTAATAGCCATGAAATTATCTTTACACACACACACACACACACACACACAACAAAGATTCAATCTTGGCGTTATTGAGACTTCATATGAAGCAATGTAGTTTACAGGGCGGCATATGCACCCCCATGGCATTGTGTACGTACATACGTGAACTTGATTTTACAGGATGGGGTCAGAGAATCCCAGGAAAAATAAATCACTATAATGAAGTACAGGTAGACTTAATGACCACCACAGGACACTTAACACCAGCTAGGTATTCAGACAGACCAACCTGAGCAAACTGTAGACCCAACTGAAGTTGCAGCACCTGGCATCTGACCAGGGTCTACTCTTTCCTCTCATCCAGCTGACCAACTGGTAGTAAAGTGTACTTGTTCAGATTGTAGGACTATTTATGGTAAGCACTTAAAGCTTAGGTGGCAGTACACAAAGGGGAAAAGACAAAAAAATAAGAACCCCCACCCACTATCCCTGAAAAAAACACAAATAATATTTTAGAATTCAGTTATAAGATTGCTGCCGACTTAGCCCATTGAATACAGGAGACCTGGCGAACAATGCAGACCCAGACCAGAATGTGGCATCTGATCAGGGTCACCACTGTTTGCAAATAGTTAACTATTTTCCTTTAGAAATACCTACATCATATAGCCTGACATACCTAAAATCGAAAATAGACTCTTCCAATATATAGTGTGGGAGAGTTTACTCAGTTTTAAAGGGTTAAGTCACAGGTAAATAGATGAAGTAAAGGTATAGTGTGGATCAAGTCACTGTGTCTAGAATATGGATGGTTTTGTGGGCTGGGTGGCCTTGTGGTTAGTGTTCTCTACTTGCATGTGGAAGTTCATGGGTTCGAACACCACTTGAGTAGAGAAAATTTTCAAATCGTTAGTACACCTAGCTCATACTTGGCATGCCACTGTCCTTGATGGCTTGGTTTGATACCTGTCCGACGTGATCAGGAGGTTGCGGGTTCGACACCGCTGGGTCGGCAACATTCTTTCGTGGAGATTTGATCATGAAATATTTTCTACAGTCATTCTCTCCTCTCTACAGATTCAAGAAGGGCAGTTGTCAGTTTCTGGCAAAAGAACGTGCACAATACTGGTTTATAATCGCTTAAAGGACTAAGCCTGCCCAGTAAAAGTGTGGTTAAACTGACAGCGCGCGACTTTACCCCATTGGGTTGACTGGGCCGTAAAACCTCAACACAAACACAAATAATACTTGACATGCTCTAGGTTTAGTATCTAATCTAATACCCTGAACTGTTTATAAAATAAAAGCCAAAGTGGACTGAATGCTTATAAATAGCAATGAAATGGTTAGTCCAAAAACGCTTCTTTTTTTTCCCAGCAGTCTGTGTTTGCCTAAAGTAACACCATGTTACAGGGTAATACTAGTCACTTCCAGGGATATAACCTTGAAAGATGCAACCCTCTCAGTATGTTCGTGAAAAAAAAGATTGAACCCTTTGAATAGACTCTTCCATCTGCATTTGGGCAGGCCTCAGTGGCTCAGTTGGATGCGCCGTCCGACTGGAGACCAGGAGGTCGCGGGTTCAACCCCCGCCGAGGTCGGCAACATTCCTTCGCGGAGATTGATCATGAAATATTTTCTACGGTCATTCTCTCCCTTCCGCTGATTCAAGAAGGGCAGTTGTCAATTTGTGGCGAAAGAATGTGCACAATACTGGTTAACCGCTTAGAGGACTAAGCATGCCCAGTAAACGTGTGGTTAGGTAAACTGACCGCGCTCGACATGACCCCATTGGGTTGACTGGGCCGTAAAACCTCAACACAAACAAACAAACATCTCTGCATTTGGACATATACATTGCTGTCAAAAGGATGACAATTGTCAATCAAGAACAGAATGACAAAAAGTATAGATCCTGATGAGGGCTTATGGGCCATCTCATCTGGATCTACACTGTTTACTAAAGTGTCTGTCTTGGTCTACAGGACTGAAAGAGTTAATCGCTAGCATCTGTCCATCAGCTGAGGCCAGGGCGTGTATATGAGCGTTTTAATACACCCAATCAGAATGCACTGCAAATAACGAATGTATTGTAAAACTTAATGTATACCGTAAGATAGGCGGGACAAATGTATGCACGTACACATACAGAAATACGCACACACATGGCATTTCACGTCATATTAACACAATACCAGGGGTTGAATAACATCTACACCCTGACAATACGTAACAATAGACTTGTACGTATCTTGGACTCAGTATTAGATCCGAGTACGTATGCACGCACACGTATGTACGCACACGTATGTACGTACACAATGACATTTCAGTAAAATCAAAATAATTGCGGATGTGCAAGCTGATCTGAGCCTAGGCTGATCTTCTGTGTCATAAGGAATTTTTCTATGGAGAGGGTCTTATTATTCAGTATTCAACTCGACAATACTGATCTTTACCTTCGTTGTCGAAATAGATACCCAACGGGCATATTAAGTTTGTATAACGTCGCATTAACGTCGATGCAACGCCACGTTGCATCGACGTTAATGCGACGTATAAACGTCATGTGTTCGATAGAAAGATAGATAGGTAGATTCTCTTATTCCTGTGCTCCTGAATTTCTTTCCGCCTTAGATACAGTGGCCAGTACACAAATTGCTCATTCAGTCTTTAAGAAATAGAACGCGTTTGATGACGTCGCATGTAAACATGACGTCCGCTGCAAAACAATTCTTTGGAAAACATTTCAACAATGTCGACTTTCCTTTCTGTATCATTTTAGAATCGAAATAATTTTCTGATTATCGTGACTAACACATGCTGTTGTCGGGCAGACGCCAATATTAATTCGCCGGCGTGAATTATACTTGGTAATCTGCCCTCCAACACCATGCGTTATTCGCGATAATTCACAACAGAGAAAACTTATTAAATCATAGGTTGGAGGTCAGTTTTAATGTTGATCAAATCACGAGAGCGTAGCGCGAGTGATTTATCTTCTTACAACTGACCGACAAACTGATGTATTACTCAACAATTCACGCACTAGATCTGTTCTATTTCATTTCTAATACACCAAATTTGACAAAAATTTCTTCTTCCGCCATTGTTCAAGGAAACCCCGCCAACTTCCTTGGCTGCAATAATATGAGTCTATCATTGGTATGACGGATAGATAGAAAATTCTGTCCCGAGGGTCATTATCTGGCATCACGAGACTTGCCGAGTGATGCCAGACTGTAGTCCCGAGGGACGGATTTTTCTATCTACCCCTCACATCTATACTTTTCATTTCTGAAAGTGGATTTTTATTAATTCCGCCCAGGGTGATTTGTTGCAGAATAAAACTTCATTTCCGTTGCTGCGTGCTGCGTTAGAATTGGAAGTTTAGACTGAGCCCCAGCATGGATTTTCATTTACGCTTTTAAAAAGAAATAAATAAACTTCTGCTTTCAGATAGCGCTGAATACAGCACTTTCAAATGCAGAAAAAGTCTTCAAATTTTTGCCTTTTGAGCCATTCTGACAAATGATACAGAATGAATGGAGAACATTGTCGCACTAGCATCACGAAAACATGCCTATATAATGTTGACCCCCTTAAAACCCACTGTTATACAGTAAAAAATGGGTTTACAGGGGTATACGTTATTTTTCTTATTTTGCTAAATAAAACATATTGTGGGTACTCGTTAGAACCGCCTTGCCGAGGCGGTTTTAATGAGTACCCACAATTCTATGTTTTGTGCAGAAATATGAAAAACATCAGAATTTTATCTGAAAATTTTCATTTTTTGGTGGTAAAATTTTCAGTATATTTGAAGAGGCTTGTTTTCGTAATGTTATATACTGAACCGAAAAAGAAACGCACCGATTTGGAAATTAATTTTTTGCTTGAAAGCCAATAGTTTGCCGAAAACTATTTTTGTCATTTTAAATAGTTTAATTCATACATGTGATACTTCATTATGCAGAAAAATTTGAGCAATACCTGTACTAGTCGGAGTCTTCTCTGACGTTCAAGTGGCTTTTCTTTATTTTGATACTTAGCACTTACCGTCGTTAGTGGCAAATATCAATACAAAGAAAAGCCACTAAAACGTCAGAGAAGACTCGGATTATACCTGTACAAATAGACCGGCACAGTGGCTCAGTGGTAGAGCGTCCGCTTTGTGACCGGGAGGTTGCGGGTTCGATCCCCGGCCGGGTCATACCAAAGACTTTAAAAATGGTACTAGCTGCTCTTTCGCTTGGCGCTCAGCATTAAGAAAGTAGAGCTAGGAATCGGAACTGGTCAGCTCAGTGTCAGTATAATGTGACTGGGTGGAATATCATGTCAAAGTGTCTGGGGCATGATATTTCAGTGAGGCAGCACTCTAAAAGTGAGCATTGAGCTCCCTGTCATATCCAGACACCGTCGCGAGATGACTGAAAGATTGTTGAAAGCGACGTTAAGCCCAAATCAAACAAACAAACAAAACCTGTACAAATAAACGGTCTAGTGGTCAAGCCTATGATTTACACGTTTTCTCCGGCACTAAAGTGAATTGTACATAGTAACAAAAACATTTTAGTTTTGCACATTTTATTTCACAATTAAATCTCAACGTTTCGGCTGATTAAAGCCTTTTTCAAGAGAGTTAAGTTCTTTCAATGCTACACCATCTTCTTAGCAATGCTACACCATCTTCTTATCAATCTTCTTATGAATACTGTCAACCATTTTGAATACAGATGGTATGCCCAACGTTGTCACGACGTCACAACATCTGATTACTTTCGGCAAGACTTTGTACTACCATTTGGCGCCAAAACTGGAGTAAAAGTGTTATTTAGACTTTTTCAACAATCAGACCACAAATGCGCAGTTCACAACGAAATAAACCAATCCTTTGTAAACAGGAAAAAAAAATATATATATTTTTTTTTTAAATAAATTAATGAATGAAATAAAACAAAATGAAAAAAAAAAAGTAAAAAGTAAAGAACCATAGCTGTGAAATTAAAATAATAAAAGCTGCCTGCACATCATCTTTGACCTTTTGTAAAACATTTTAGTTTTGTTTGGAGACGCCCGCAGCCACCAGCTACACTTCAAATACTTCGTCTCGCGCTCGAACAGGAATGGAATGCTATTCCACAGACCCACATTGATCGTTCGGTCAAGTCTATGACCAGACTGGATGCAGAACTCGATGCAAACGAAGGTCATACCCGCTAACTCCTAGAGCCTGTTTTTTGAACTTTTGAAATCAGTGACCACCCTACTGACAAATTGACTCTACGTGGCTATACTATTGACTGAAATTTAAAATCATCTTTATAGTGGTTACATTTGGGAAAGATTACAGAATTGTGTCAATATTTTGGTGTTCCACTAAATGTATTTGTTAGCTAATACATCGATCTTTATTTGGAGTTGTGTTTCTTTTTCTGTTCAGTATAGGAAGCGTTATCGCTTGGAGAGTCTGCCAGATCAAAGGTGCAGCGTTTACTTGCAAATTAGTGATAAAAACACAAATTTCTGCAATAGCCTTCAACAATTTTAGTCTGAATTATACATTTGAGCCTCAGCGCGAGAAAACTAACTTCTGACATTTGAGCACAACAAAGACTCAAATGAGCTTGCGCATCCGCGCCGTCCGTCAGTGTTCAGTCTTCGTTGTCCGGGATGAAGAAACTTTGCATCATTGGTTATCCCAAAATGCGTCTAGTGAAGATTCTGATCAGACTGTGTTAGTGCCGTAGACATGGGCTCAGTTGTTCAAAACTTAAGAAGTTGTTAGCATTCTGTCTTGAAATATGTTAAATACATTGAGATTTTTTGCTGAAAAAAAAAATGTGAGTAGTTTTTGCATTGCAAAAGCGACTCACATTTTTGCAGCAAAAATACCATTGTATTTGAAAATAATTAGCTACAACAGTAAATGAGTTTGTCATTAACGAGCTCCTTAAGCTGTGAACAACTGGGCCCTGTACGCTTTCTGACGTTGCCTCGGAACCCAGCTAGCATTCTACATAAATCTACAGCGGGCCGTTATCGGCCCGTCGACTACCCTGACGGGCCGATAACGACCCGCTATAGATTTATGTAGAATGCTTACTGGAAGAGTCTGACAGCGGCTAGAAGAAGATAGGAAATTGGCGCATCAAGAGTTGTCGCGCTTGGTGAAGATTCAGCAGCTGGTTACATTAATTATTATTGGACGCAGTATTAAACTCATTATGCTACCCTGAAATCAATGGTAGATGATGTAGGACCGGAGCATACTGCTCTAATTTGATTAAGGAATAAACTCTTTTGCTCAGGGATGTCCGTCTGAATATAAACAGGGTACATTGTCTGCTTATCGGTACAGTAGGCCTACAAGTATTAGCTTTTTCAAAAGTTAATGCTATTTAAAAAAAAAAAAAAAAAAAAAAGAAAAAAAAAATCCAGCTTATCCAAAATATGCATCAGCATTTTTTGATTATATTCTACTGGTTGTGCTACAAAATAAATCCATTCTGCTTGCAATATTAACAAAGCAACTAAGCCCATAAAGGAATAAAGAAGTATGTAAATTCTGGTTTGCTTTATGTTTAAATAACTGACTGCTAAATACATACACACCCACTAAACTGAGGTAAAAAGCAATTACTGGTACAAATGTCCCCTGTTGAAATTCCCTACCTACATGTTGTATTTACACTGCTAACATGATAAAATAATTTTGAAATCAGGAACTGTTTGAAGCTATAACCAAGAATATTTTCAGATACTTTCATATCCTTTGACCTTTTGAAAAAAAAAGCCAGAGGCAATTATCAGAATACTGGGAGAATATGGAGTCCTTATTGCTGCCTAAGTGCATCTGGGTACTGTTGGTTGAAAATAAAAAATATTTCACACCAATTGCAAGAAGATGGACAAAACAAATTGCCACATGTAGATGAAATACAAGGTGCTCTTTGAATGATTGTTTGACCTTTGTATATATCCAGGCTAACTTAAGTTTGCTTCTTTAGAAGTCAACTGATCTGGATCTAGTCCAATCTACACTGCTTGTAAAGGCTGGGCATATCCGGGCTCAGCAGTGCCAAGGTTGATAAATACTTTTTATGCATCTGCACTGTATGGGCATTATATTATTCACAGGTAGAAACTCATCAACCACGTATATGTTCTGTATCTGCTTTTTATATATAATTCAGATTACCTAGGCTCCATATACATTGTTTTTGCAGTACAAATAATTCCACTTTCTTGCTGTTTTATGAAACTATAGCTCGGAATTGTACAAGAATTGTTTTAAATAAATCTAATGACACTCAAGGAAATAGCATTAACCCTTGTCACGCTGAATAAATCAAGATGCCATTCCCACTTCTAATTGGCAGCCAGTCAGATTGCTTGATCCAGGTTGTTGATACAAATTCACATACTGAATGACAAACAATTCAGAGCCAGATCAGTTGGCTTCTGCAGGCTTCTGAAGAAGCCAACTGATCTAGATCTGCATTATTTTTAAAAGCAGGACATATCCGGGACCAGCTGGACCCCGGTTAAATTAATAGTAAATAAAGAGAAGAAATATTTACTCTACTTATCTGAAGTCTGATTCATCTGTATTCAGGTATCAGGTGGTCATGAAAGATGTGTGCAGATACAGTAATGTTGGTCTAAATTTTTTGTTTCGTTGAGGTCTTTCCCCCTTGTGTACCAAGAAGACAGTCATACATGTATATAATGTCTCTTATAAATGAACACATCTCCACAAAAATATTTGTTATCACATTTTACATGTTACCTTTTTGGTTGAAAAAGAAGCTTTATCTGAAGTTATAGTTAACACCCTGTTTCTGAGGGTATATCTTTGTTACAGATACATGGTAGGTTACAATCCTGGGGAGGAGGCTCTCTCAAAGAGAGAGTATGCCTTTGTTGGAGCCACAAGTAGTGCTATATCAAGAGTTGTATCACAGCCTCTAGATGTCGTCAAGATACGATTTCAGGTAAAAGAGATAACAGATTATTATACGGCTTTATGTTAAGTTTGTGAATGATTCACTGGACTTTATTATACATCAATAAAATCTACAAAAATGATAATTCTTTCCTTATACTTCCAACTTTTTCATCAAAATGTTACAAATACTGCTGAAACTATCATTTTTTTTTGAGACGGTAGAAGCAAAATAGATCCAACGGATTCCCGCTCTGGACTTGATTGAATTGTAAAACTTTTCCTTCAATAACTCAAATTGCATGAAATGTGTATAAAGATGAGGAGTTGGACTTACTCATTACAAAAACACGCCTATTCAAATATATTGAAAATTTTACCACCAAAAAATGAAAATTTTCAGATAAAAAATTCTGATATTTTCCATATTTCTGCTCCAAGAAATAAGAATAATAATGTATACCCCTGTAAACCCCAGTTTTACTGTATAAAAGTGGGGTTTTATGGGGTCAAAATTATATACCGGTAGGCGTGTTTTCATGATGTGTAGAACAGCTCCAAATAAGTTTTTTTTTTTCTTTTTAACCAACAAGTATCAATATTTTCTTATTTCTCCATGAAAACATGTGGGTGAAAAAATGTTGTGGGTACTCATTAGAAGAACCTCACTGAGGCACTCCTAATGATTACACCAAAAAATATATTTTCATGGAGAAATAAGACATAACTACAGATAAGAGGGGGTATCCACATAATATTTTTCTTATTTCTCGACAAAAACATATGTTGGGGTACTCATTAGAAGCACCTCACTGAGGTGCTTCTAATGAGTACCCACAACATATTTTTTTGTGAAGAAATAAGAAAGATATCAGCATTTTTCGGATGAAAAAGCGCCTTATCGGTTGCTATGATAAGAAAAATAATTAGCTGGAAGCTGGAACCCCATCTTATCAGGGGCTATGTTATACTTGAGAAGGGCATCTGAATGAATACTCTTATATGCCCCAAAACAATTAGGTTGTGGGTACTAATAGAATCACTCAGTCCATCAAGAGTTTTCCAGCGTCTATAGATTTTTGCTGAGAAATAAGAGAAAAATATCTGTATTGATACTTCTTGGTTTAAAAATCACAACATCCTGTTCCTGCAAATGAATTTTTCCTATTTTTCTATGGAAATATACTTTATTTTGTCACCTTACTTGAAGTTTCTTTGTGGAATAATACATGTGGTTTCTAAGATCATATTTGTTTAGAAATCACTGAGATAACTTTAACCCATTTTAGCTTGGAAACTCTCGAAAGGGTAATTGGCAAACGGTGCAGACCCAGGTCAGACGCCAGAGAATGCAGCAACTGATCAGAGTCTACCCTGTTTGCATTAAATACAAGAATTTCTATAAAACATAGTATTAATAAAAAACTTACCAGACACCCTGCTTGAAATAGACTGGTCCAACGATTTGTGATAGAAGAGTTCACTTGACGTAAATGGGTTGATGAGATCTTGAAATACAAGTAATACGGGTAAGTTTATACTTGTCTGACTTTTAAAGGAGCTGAAAATATAGTCTCTTAACCCTTGTCATGCTGAATAAATTAAGATGCCACGCCCACTTCTAATTTCCAGCCAATCAGACTACTTGATCCGAGTTTTTGATAGAAATTCACATATTTAATGACAAACAGTGCAGATCCAGATCAGTTGGCTTGTACAGATGCCCTTCATGTTTAGCAAGAGAAGGGTTAATGGTGGTGATTGCTTTATACAGGTAGCCTTTAAGACAGGTTGTACAGCAGTACAAGAGAAACATGATCTGATGCTCAGGATCAGTGGCAAATGGTGTAGACCCTGCTCGGATGCAAAATTCTATGGCTACTTATCTGAGAGCCCCCCACCCATCACCTCCAGCATAACCTCTCAACCCTACCTGGCTCTTTGAATATTGTAAATTTTGTTTTTCTGCAGCTTCAGGTTGAGCCAATATCAAGGAGTGGTTCAACTGGTAAATATAATGGTGTGATCCAAGCTGTCAGAAATATTGTGGCAGAGGAAGGTGTGTTTGCACTCTGGAAAGGTCATATTCCGGCACAGGTTCTCTCCGTTATGTATGGACTTGTGGAGGTAAGCTAATTAAACTTTTACGCTGCCTGGGCAAATTTTGTGGTCAACAGATTGATATGTTTCTTATTTTTTTTCCAGAAAACAGGGTTTTTCATTTCCTGCAAATTGGCTCCTGAAGATTCTCATAAGAAAAATATTTCAAAATGTCCTCAAAATTTTTACCATACATGCCACATGTTAAACACAACATTGCAGCTAAAAATTGGTGTCTGCATTGTAGATACAGTCAAACTTCAATGGCTCAAATGTCTTTGGGACCATGGAAATTTGTTCTAGACATGGGAAATTTGAGTCACTCGACAGGGTTTAATCATTGCGCCAGGTCAGGAGGCTAATAGGGATAATCAAGGGATATTTTTTTGAGCTTCTATAAAATAATGGTATGTGGAGTGTACTCATTAGAATTACCTCATTGAGGCAATTCTAATGAGTACACACAACATACATTTTAATAATAAAATTTCCCTAAAATATTCCTAAATATTTGTTTTTATACACTATCAGAATTTCCTAGGGACTCAAAAATGAATTTGAATTGTAAATGAGCCATTAGTATTTGAGTCATTGAAGTATTACTGGATATAAATATTATATATAAATTTCTGCTTTCTTCATGAAAACGTGTGTATAAAAGCTTAGCATGTTGGGAAAATATTTCAGTAATTGGCAGTTTGAAATATTTTTCTTATTTTGTCCCAGAAAATCAGACTTGACACTTCATGCAAATTGTCCGTGTGGAAACAAATTCCATGAAAGGTCAAGTCCTATTTTCTAGTAAAAATAAGGAAAAAATATTTACTTATAATTTATCATCTGCTGTACTTGCCTATAGAGTGATAAAGTTAAACATACAAAACAACAACAACAAAAAAAACACACACAAAAAAAAAAACAAACAAACCAAACAATATGCTTAATTCTTTTATACCATGAAAACATATTTGAACCACATCAGATGAAAAGGGGTTGGGGTTTTGAGTATATACACTTAATTGAATAGTCTTTCTTAATGCCCGTTTTGTTGTCTTGCTACAGCTGAAATACTGCTGAAAAAAGACATAAAACACAAATTCAGGATTAACCCACTTATGCAGAGTTGACTCTTCTACCTTAACTCTTTGGACTGGTCCACTTACATTAGAAGGGGTGTCTGTTCATTTTCAGTATTACCACATTTTATAGAAATTCCTGTATTGAATGCAAACAGTGTAGTTCTGCAGTGTCTGATCTGGGTCTACACTGTTTGCCAGTGTCCCTTTTATGAGACGTCAGGCCTAAAAGAGTTAAGCATTAGTCTTACAAAAGTTAAAAAAAATGTTAGGTTACTGATTGATTTCTAGAGTTTAAGGTTTAAATTGCTGGAGGAGTGACAATGTAGACCCTTGTCAGACATGAGAGTTCTGCAGCATCTGATCTGGTGGGGCACTATTAGTTCAGCCTAAACACACTACTCACTGGCATTGAACTGAATCACCATGGTTACTCTACTGAGTACCCACAAGACATGTTTTGATGAAAAAAAAAAAAAAAAAAAAAATACAAACACACACACACATAAAAAATATACTGAATAATCAAGTTATGTGGTGCTATGGAGTAAAGACACATTTAACATAAATATATGCCCCAACCAATGAAAAAAGGACCTTGCATTGTACAGTATATAGTCGGTGATTTGAATCCTGGATTTTTTAAACTACCGGTACCAGATTTTTAGAAAAAGTCCCAACTTTTTTATGCTAGTATCTTTTGTAAAAATATTACCAGTTTTTTAAATTATGATTATTCAGAAATTCCAGTTTTTCAGATAAAATTTCAGTCCTGATCAAAGAAACTCGTATTAAGATCCTCTTCCAAAATCAAAGCTAAGTTTGCCAGTCAAGGTCACTTATGACAATCATCTTTTCTTTGAGTGGCAAGATCAGTTGTTACACTCCCAAGTGACTTCAGAGTACAGTACATTATTGGTTTGTGCATATAGGCAAATTGACAAGAGATTAACTGTTTGCTCACAGAAAGTTGCTTTGAATTGCTTGATTCAGTTTGTTCATATACCCTAGAACTTCTTTATAGGCCGGACTCGGTGGCTCAGTTGGATGCACGTCCGAGTGGTGATCAGGAGGTTGTGGGTTTGACCCCATTCTTTCCTGGAGATTAATCTTGAAATCTTTTCTATGGGTCATTCTCTCCCTTCCACTGTTTCAAGAAGGGCAGTTGTCAGTTTCTGGCGAAAGAATGTGCACAAAACTTAGGAGGACTAAGCCTGCCCAGTAAAATTGTGGTTAGGATAACTAATCACGCTCGACATGACCCCATTGGGTTGACTGGGCCATAAAACCTCAACACAAACAAAAAACCTCTGTATAAGACAATTCATTTTAAGATGGTTTCGGATATAAGACTGTTTCTTTTAAAGTTGGACCCTAAAAAAGTTGTATTCAATCAAAAATGTATAGATTATATAGAAAAATGACCATAAATGTCTACAACATTTGTCTACAACACAGTTGTTTCGCTAACACAGATTTTGCATTGGATCCCAGCAACAGTGTTATGTTGTGGTATATACATACATTTATCCCAAGAATATTTATTAAGACTATTGTAAAAACTTGTAGGGGTCCAGATAAGCTGTTGTTTTTTTCCTGATACAATGAATTGTTCTGTATTCTAGTTGACAGCATTTGAGTATATCACAAAGTTTGTAGGGGAGAACTTGCCAGAAAACTATACTGTACAACTACGACCTTTGACCCACACAGTCTGTGGAGGGCTGGCTGCCTGCACAGCTACTGTCGCAATACAGCCATTAGATGTTATCAGAACAAGATTTGTTGCACAAGGGGAACCAAAGGTAATCTTTTGTCATTTTCTTATCAGATCAATCCACGCATAGTTTTTTTTTTTTTTTTTCAGATTTAGCTAATTGCTTCATTGATTAATTTTGCAATTCTGATCAATGATTTTTAGCTGAATCATGCCCTTACATAATGCAAGAGAACCCAGCAAGCACACAACCCTGAAACAACATCGATTCAGTGGTGATTCAACGTCTATCTTGACATCCAATCAGCATTGAATCGACATCTTTTCAATGTTTTGTGCCTGCTGGGGAAGTTCTTGTTTTATTGGTTGAGGCAAATATTGTACTACAAATGTGACTGTTCTCCATAGTGTTAATAATTTAGGAACATTGTGTTGTTTTTTTTGCATCAATACATATCTTGTGGGTACTCAATGGAGTATTATCATGGTGATTCTGTTCCAAACAGTACCATATTTACTGTGAGTATTCAGACAGGTAGGTAACATTGCAGAGGCAGAGCAGATGCAGCATCTGATCAGGGTCTTTACTGTTAGCCACTCATCCAGCAGTTTCTAGACACATCAACATGTAATAAAATGAACTTCTGATGTTTAACTTTTAGCACTCCGGGTAAAAATTTCAGCAGACAACATTTTGAAATATTTTCTTAATTTTTCCCAGAAAACAGGATATAACATATCATACAAACTGTCTCCAATGGAGAAAATTTGCATGAAATGTCAAATCTTAATTTCTGGGACAAAATAAGAAAAGTATTAATTTGTAGTCTGCTGAATATGCTCAGAGTATTCTAAAGGTGAAGTTAAATTTTGAATACATTGTTAGTAAGAAATTAAACTCTATACCAACTATAAAATACCACTTCCATACCAACTATAAACTACCACTTCCATATCAGTAAACTGGCAAAGAGACAAAATCTATGCAAAATTGAACTTCCGACCATAATTTTGTTTACATGTGATGTCATTTTATTTCTTCTTGACTGGTTTATAAAATGAATTCTGGGTATAGACTTTGGCACTTGAGGTGATTTGGCCTTTACACATTTTGCCTCACAAAGTTGTACTTGTCCTGGTTGGTGAGTTTAAAGTAAGTTTTACTCACCCTTACAGTACTTTCACTTCCCAGTGCAAGCGGGCGAGTGGAATTTTACACTCCTGCTTTATGTCAACATCACCATTTTTCTCTATAGCCGGAGTAAAAACTGATTTTTTTCTATGAGCCTTATCATGATTACATTTAAATATATGCTCAAGGTAATTGTCAAAATGGTACAGTTGTCACATAGCTAGAACATCTCAGTTATTTAAATTTATTGTTTGGTATTTGTAACTTACAGCGAAAAATCCATGCTTTAAGAGCAAAATACAAACAACTTGTGTGCTAGTCTTGTCAAACTTTCAGGTCAGATATAATGTGAACCCTGTCACACACATACTGCCACAAGGCCATTCTTAAAAAATTGTTTGTTTGCTGTGACCCAACTGTAACTCACAATTTTAAGGTTGGGTAGGTAGGGGTTTTTTTTACACCCCCGCATGCCGAAGGCCAAGGGCATATAGCGTTTTGCTGTGATGTTACATCCATACGTTCATATGTTGTGTTCATGACCAGAGTCCAACAAATGTCTCAAATTTACATTGAAATTTAGTCCACATTTTTCTTGGAGATCATAATTTGGGTACCATTTTTGCTAGGAAGTTGAAATTTTGTAGGCTACTTAACCAGGCCTAAACTGTCAACTCTATGCTAGTTGCCTCTGGGTCTTGCCCTGGAGTGGAGCT
The DNA here is from genome assembly GCA_964016985.1 of Anodontia alba. NCBI lineage: Eukaryota > Metazoa > Mollusca > Bivalvia > Lucinida > Lucinidae > Anodontia > Anodontia alba. The sequence goes on from OZ024822.1 coordinate 107,251,315, forward strand.
AGGGTCCAAAGGGTGGGGGCATTTGTGTGCTTTGGACACGTGTGTAGTTTTTAATTTAAAAAAAAGTCTTTCTTCCGGTACTTCAGAATACAGCTATATTCTGTAATACATATAAAGATGTTTGTATATTTGAAGTCAGTAAAGATTTATAACCGTAGCTGCATGTTCTGTAGTGCTTTAACACTTTGCATGCTGGTTAAAAATTTCAGCAGACACCATTTTGAAATTTTTTCTTTTTTTTCCTAGAAAATAGGATATGACACCTCATGCAGATTGTCTCTAAAGGAGACAGTATGCATGAAGTGTCAGATCCTATTTATTAGGAAAAATAAGAAAACAAATTTCAAAATATCATCTTTTGAATTTTTTACCCAGCATGGTAAGTTTTAATAACCATTCTTGCATACTCTGTAGTAAGCTTAACCACGCCTGCATGTTCTGTAGTAAGCATAGCCATGCATGTATATTGTGTGGTGTTTGGCTGTTTCTAAAAGAACTTGTGATGGATGCATAAACCCTTAGTGTATGCACCATGCAGAAATGCAGAGAGTCCCAAGCCTCTTAAAGTGGGAGGGAGCTTACTGTATTTTTCATCTAACATGCCCATTGAAGTGTACACTGAAATGGCAGATAATATCAGACATAGCCCTAGATATAAAGGTGATTTTTTCAGCCAAAAAGATAGTTTTCTTTTTCTCCCCGAGGTGCTTCTAATGAGTACCCAAAACATGTTTTCTTGGAGAAGCAAGAAAAATATTTACCTGATACCCCCTCTTATCTAGAGTTATAGTCTGAGTGAATAATATTTTCAAGGAGGAGTGGAAGTTTCAAATATGGGCATTACTTCACTAAATATTACATGTAGTACTATAATGATCCTAAAAGGTGTTAGTATGTGTTATTAACCAACCTACTATATGAGAAGTTATAAAGCATATTTGACTATCTCATTATCACCTGTGACAAAAGCCAGCCAGATTGAATCAGTTCTCAGAGTACTTTCACCCGGGCTCATTATCCCCGCGCTTTTTGGAGAAAAAGCGGGGATATTGTGATACCCCCCAGTCCGTCCGTACGTATGTCTGTCTGTAATATCCTACACCATTTAAGCTAGAATCTCTAAACTTTCACAGGCGATAGCCCTATGGATGAGGACTGAAGGAATACATTCGGAATTCTGATATGACCCTTGGGGCAGGGCCAGAGGGGTGTGGCCCCGAAGGGTCCAAAATCCGTTTAGTACAAACATAGTTATGTTACATATCAAATCGAAGGTAATGAAGAGTAGAATACAGTGGTGGAAAAAGTTTGCCCTTGGGGCATGTCTGGGGGTCACTAGAGGTCAAAAAGTAGTATTTTGGGTCCTATTTTTTGATTGTCACCCAACTCCTCTTTGGCTTTTTTAGCTAGAACCTTGAAACTGTCACAGGTAATAGCCCTATGGATGTGGACTAGAGGAACGCATTTGGAATTTTGATGTGCAGGGAGATATGCTATGGCGCTGGCGCGGGGATATGCGATGGCACGCCATCGACTTGCTCTAGTATTTTGGACTATCTCACTCACGCGAATCACCTAGCAACTTCACCAGTGACAAAATCCAGCCAGATTGAACCGGTTAGAGAACTATCACCAGGGCTCATATTTTTGGACTATCTCCCGCTCATATGATCAAATAGTTACCAGTATTTATTGATTATAGCGATCAAAAGAAATTAGTTCCTTTAAAATATGAGTTTGGAAATAAAACATCTATATCATACCTTTCTGGTTCGGTCGAGGTCAATAGTTCATCAGGTGGTCCACAGCACCGAGGGTCTGATAGTTTAGACTGTCGCCTAGAAAGGTATGAAATACGGTATCCCAAAATTTGGAAAAGTTGATTTCCCATCTAGAAATATGTTCAAACTGTTTAGTCAGCATGGAAAATGGTGTAGACCCTGTCTGATCGGATTGTTCTGTAAAGGGCAGTTTGATCTGGATCTATAATGTTTGCTTATGCACTTCTGTCCCAATTGGATTTTACCGGGCTCCTTAGTGCAGTCAGTATAGTGCCTAACTGCAGATCCAGGAGTCGCAAGTCCGAATTCCAGCTTGGCCTCGTAACTTCTGTAGAGATTGATATCAAATAATTTCTATGACCATTCTTCCTCTTTGGCTGATTCGAGAAGGGCAGTGGTCAGATACTGGAGTAAGATGATATTTTTCTTATTTCTCTTCAAAAACATATGTTGTGGGTACTCATTGAAAGTGCCTCACCAAGGAATTAATAGCAAGAACAACTGTCAGTGATAAATACATGTATACATTAAGTGAATTTAGAATTCCAAAATAATTGACTGGATCTCTTGCTAGTATTCTTAGACATACGGTAAATGTCCTTAAATTTCAAACACTTTAATCCATACGTTTTTGGCCTACATTTTGCTTCTTATGCAGTTTTTTTTCAAAATACTTTGTGGAATAGCAAACAATGTAGACCCTGATCAGACTGCTGTTCTGCACATTTTGCCTGTACATTTTTGTTAGAATCTTTGGTGTTCGAAATTTTAGGATATTCTCTGTAACACATATCCCTTCATTCCTAAGTGGTCAAGGAAAGACCTGATCAGAATGCAAATGCAGGCTAATCTGGGCCTTCATTTGTCCCATATACATTAAGAGCCCTTCTCTCAAAGTGTGAAGTGTCTGGGTGGCCAAGTGAATAGCACTCCCCACTTCAGATTATAAGGTCCTGGGTTCGAATCCTGCTGGAGGCAGAATTCAGCTCATGACTGTACATCACTTCATTGCACAGAACCTTTCATTATCATCCTTCAGCTGTCTCATTATGGCTTAAAGTATGTTGACAGGGATATAAAACATCAAAACCATCATCATCATCAACTCTCATATTGTGTCACATACTCTATTAGATATATATATGTATATATTATAGGTGTACAAATCAATGCTCCATGCCTCTACATGTATCATCCAGAAAGAAGGAATACTGGGTTTATATAAGGGCCTGCTTCCTGCCATGATGGGTGTAGGACCCCAGATGGGACTGCAGTTTGGATTGTATACTGGGCTACAGATGATCTGGGATAATGTCTTGGGTTTACATCACAATTTTATGCCAGGTATTGTATTTATGTCCCCCACCATAGAGGGGGACATATTTGTTTTAGTGCGGATCCTGTCAGCGTCAGCGTAGCCTCTTGTTTGCACACTATCTCCTTAATAAATGGATGGATTTTGGCCAAATTTACACAAATTTATCATTGGGTCCCGGAAAAATGCTGATTAGATTTTGATGACCTTGACCCAGTTTTCAAGGTCACACGAGGACTTGTTGGAAAAGGCTGGAAAATTGCTTGTCAGCACCCTATCTCCTGAAGGAACAAATGGATTTTGATCATACCTGCACATCTAGATTGCTGGGACATATAAAAGAACTGATTAGATATTGGTGACCTTGACTCCATTTTCAAGATCACATGATGGCTAAGATGGTTTGAAAATGGCTTGTTTGCACCCTATCTCCTGAATGAATGGATGGATTTTTTACCAAACTTGTATATCTATATTGCTGAGACATGGAAAAGAACTGATTAGATTTTGGTGACCATGACCCCATTTTCAAGGTCACAGGAGGGTTCAGATTGTTGGAAATTGGCTTGTCTTTACCCTATCTCATGAAGGAATGGATGGATTTTGACCAAACTTGCACAACTATATTGTTGTGACATGAAAAAGAACTGATTAGATTTTGGTGACCTTGACCCCATTTTCAAGGTCACAGGAGGGCTCAGTTTGTTGGAAAATGGCTTTTCTGCACCCTGTCTCCAGAATGAATGGATGGATTTTGATCAAACTTGTACAGCTATATTGTTGAGATAGGGATAAGAACTGATTAGATTTTGGTGACCATTTTCAAGGTCATGGGGAGGGGGGGTGGGGGCCTCTGATTGTTGGAAAATGGCTTGTCTGCACCCTATCTCCAGAATGATTGGAAGGATTTTGACTAAACTTGTACATCTGTATTGTTGTGACATAGAAAAGAACTGATTAGATTTTGGTGGCCGTGAACCCATTTTCAAGGTCACACAAGGGCTTGGATTGTTGAAAAATGGCTTGTCTGCACCCTATCTCCAGAATGAATGGAAGGATTTTGACTAAACTTGCACATTATATTGTTGTGACATGAAAAAGAACTGATTAAATTTTGGTGACCTTGACCCCATTTTCAAGGTCACAGGAGGGCTCAGATTGTTGGAAAATGGCTTTTCCACACACTATCTTCAGAATGAATGTATGGATTTTGACCAAACTTGTACAGCTATATTGCTGAGACAGGAACAAGAACTGATTAGCTTTTGGTGACCTTGACCCTATTAGATTTTGGTGACATTGACCCCATTTTCAAGGTCACACTAGGGCTTAGATTTTGGAAAATGGCTGCCATCGACCACATACACACACAAAAAAAGATAAATTATAGGTACAACCTTTTTCAACGATAGGTCTGTCTGATAGGTGGGGACATACGTTTTCCTCCAAAAACACTGTTCTAGTTACCCTAAGTATTCAGACACCCCAACTCCTTACCATACTTTTTCCAAAATTTAAGCAAGTACAGTTAACTACCTAATGTTGTGTCTAAAAATTGCTGGGTGAGTGGCAAACAGTTAACCTTTGTGCTGCTGAACCATGATATACCCTGCCTTTGCAAACAGTGTAGATCCAGATCAGTTGGCCAACTGATCTGGATCCGCACTGTTTATCATTAAGTATGTGAATATATAGCAACACTCTGGATCTAGTAATCTGATTGGCTGAAAAATTAGACGTGGGCATGACATCTTAATTTATTCAGCAGGACAAGGGTTAAGACCTTGATGAGATGCCACGTTCTGCAGAGTCTCATGAGGATCTATACTGTTTGGTCAGGTCTATCTATCCAAATACATACGGTAAATACGATATTACCATTTCTTCTGTTTTGGTAAATACATTTACCCATAAATCTTTGTTTGTGTAAAAAGTTTAGACCAGATTAAGTTGTTCATAAAAGAATTGCTTGATCGGGAGTCTACACTATTTACCATTTAGCCAGCAGTTTTTAAACACATCACTAGGGAGTGAATGGACTTATAGTAAATGTCCTAAAAATTTGAACACTTTAGTTCATTGTTTTTATTTTGCCAAAGGTTTGCTTTTATGCAATTGTTTCCTAAAAATATAGTGGAATGGCAAACAGTGTAGTCCCTGATCAGACTGCTATCAGACTGCTCCTAAAGGAGCAGTCTGATCTGGGACACACTGTTCATATATGCCGTTTTTTCAAAAACCTTGGTTTACGAAATTTTAGGACATTTACCTTATTCAAATTTTAGAATCAGTATAATAAGGAGATACAATGTCCCAACAGGGCAGTTATGATATTGCAAGCTAAGCTTCTAGACTTTGAACTCTAAATAAGGTGCTTTTTCAAACAAAAGGTATTGATATTTGAGTTAGCACATGACAAAACCTACAATAAGACCTTGGTGACCAGCAAAGATCAGACTGTATATCCACCCAGTATGGCAAGGGTTCTCTTTGGATAGCCTTGAGGCTGTAGGAGGCATATGCGATCAGCAAAGTCTTATCATAGGTTTTGTCGTGCACTGGTTCATTTTTATTAGCTCGCCTGAGCAACGTTCACGGAGAGCTATTGTACTACCCTCGGCATCGGCGTTAGCGTCCACAAATGTTATAGTTTTCTTTAAAGTTTTTAAGACCTCATTATTTCCTAACCTTATCACTGATTTGATTCATGTTTGGTATGATTATACATATTGGTCCAAAATTTTGCACAGTACCATTGCCACCAACCTAGGTCATGTCAAGGTCAAGGTTACAGACATATTTTTCTGAACAACCTTCCCATCTAAAGCTGAGTTAAGGACAACCTTTATATATTTTATTTAAACAAAAGTGTTTTTTTTCTTTAAATACAGTAGGTCTATAGCATGTCTCATTATACCATCATATTTCAGGAACCCAGAAAAGCTTCATCTGTGGCTGTGGGGCTGGTATACTGGGCAAGCTAGTCATCTATCCATTTGACATGGTCAAGAAACGGTTACAAGTACAGGGATTTGAGGAAGCTCGCAGACATTTCGGCCAAGTTAGAAGATATTCAGGACTCTTACACTGTGTGAAGAATGTAATCTGGGAGGAAGGGCTCAGGGGCTTATATAAGGGCTTGGTTCCAAGTTTGTTAAAAGCAGCACTTGTCTCAGGGGCTATATTTTGTTCCTATGATAGATTGTGTGCTCTTCTTAGATATTTAAAGACTGTAGATAATATTAAAAATAGATGGTGAAGACCATTTTATAATAGAGGGTTTTAATACCACTGATATTAAACCAATAGTCATATAAATGTAGCATCTATGTTATGGTTCATTTAAGCAATGTTTATAATTGTATAGATATGTTAGAGATTTCTATATTTCAACTTCTCATATATGATCCCCACTCATCCACTCTGAGTGACCTATTATATTTTTAGCTCACCTGTGCTATGCTCAGGATGAGCTATTGTGATCACTTTTGTCCATCCTCCATTTGTCCATCCATTCATCTGTCTGCCCATCTGCAAACACATTCAAACGACAACTCCTCCAAAGCCATTGAAGCAATTTATCCCCAATTAGGTAAGAATATTGCTTGGGTAGGGGATTTTAAAATAGCTAAAATTATGGGGATCTGCCTCTTGGTTTAGTTGCCATGGCAACAGAAAGCTCCCATAGACTTATAGAGTCAAACCTGTGTTAAGCAAGCCCTATGGGAAAGCAAAAACTGGCTGCTTAAGACAGGTGCTTGCTTAATACAGATAAATTTCCTCTTCTTTGCCTTTAATAGGATCTGAAATATTCTACTTTAAAGGCAGGTGATTGCTTTATACAGGTTGCTTTTAGGACAGGTTTGACTGTAATAGTTAAATTGCATTTTCTCCATAACCGGAGAGGTGATGAGAGCCATATTTTGCAGTCATGATCATTTGGTGATTGTCTACCCAGGTTATGTTTTTTTGACCAGTGGCCATTTTGTTTTGTTGCCATGGCAACAACAAATTTTAATAGAAGTATTTTTTTTCAAATGATAACTCCTCCAAAACTACTGAAGCAGTATAACTCTTATTTGGTACAAATGATGCTTTGGTGAGGCCAGTTCAAAATAGCTAAAATCATGGGGATCTGCCTCTTGGTTTGGTTGTCATGGCAACAGAACGCTCCAGTAGACTTGTAATAGGAAATGGTTAAATTGCATTTTTTCCATAACTGGTGAAGTGACGTGAACCATATTTGGCAGTTATGATAATTTGATGATTATCTACCCAGTTTATGTGTTTTATCACCAGTGGCCATTTTGTTTGGTTGCCATGATAACATTAGATTTTTTTTTTAAAAAAAAAAAAGGTATGTTTTAAATGACAACTCCTTTATAACCACTGAGGCAGTAAGATTCTTATTTGGTTCAAATGTTGCTTAGGTTAGGTCAATTGAAAATAGCTAAAATTAGGATGATCTGCCTTTTGGATTGGTTGCTATGGTAACAGAAAGCTCACATAGACTTATAATGGGAAAATGGTTAAATTGCATTTTCTCCATAACCAGTAAACTGATGTGAACCATATTTGGCAGTCACAATCATTTGATGATTATCTACCCAGTTGATGTGTTTTATGACCAGTGATCATTTTGTAAGGTTGCCATGGCAACATTAAGTTTAAAATAAGGAATTGTTAAACAACAACTCCTCCTAAAGCACTGAAGCAGTATGACTGTAATTTGGTACAAATGTTGCTTGGGTAAGGGCAAGTCAAAACAGCTAAACTTATGGTGATCTACCTCTTGATTTTGTTGCCATGGGAAAAGAAAGCTCCTATAGACTTGTAATGGGAAAACAGTTAAACTGCATTTTCTCCATAACCAGTAAAGTGATGTGAACCATACTTGGCAGTTATGATCATTTATTGACTGTCTAGCCTGTTTATGTGTTTTATGACCACTGACCATTTTGTTTGATTATGTAACAACATTAAGTTAAAGGAAATTTTAAACAACAACTCCTCCAAAAGTAATGAAGCAGTATGACTCTAATTGGTACAAATGTTGCTTGGGTACGGGCAAGTCAAAATAGCTAAAATTATGGGGATCTGCCTCTTAGTTTCATTGCCATGGCAACAGAGAGCTCCCATAGAGTTATAATAGGAAAATGGTTAAATTGCATTTTCTCCATCTACAGTGAAGTGATGTGAACCATGTTTGGCAGTTATGATCATTTGATAAATGTCTACCCAGTTTTTATGTTTAATGACAAGTGGCCATTTTGTTTGGCTGCCACAGCGAAACTAAAGTAGGAAATCTGTAAAACACCCGCAGTGAAAGAAGACCCAGTTAACAAAAGTAAAAAAGGATTGCCTTTGGAAACATTGAACACACAAAATCATGAAAATCGGAGACTCGGTTTGATTGAGTCTCTTCATATGCAACACTGTAGTTTGCAAGGCTGCATATGCCTCCTAGCGCCAGCTGAAGCGGTAATAGATTTTCAAAATAAGTAGGAAGGGCTCAATGATCCCAAAGGAAATAAAATATAACCTGCACCATGATGATGTACGGGGAGACTTATGGCCGCTACATGGCACAACACCAGCTACAGTAGAGTAAAATAATGGGAAAATCTAAAATTAAAAAATGATTGCCTGTGGAAATAAAAAACATACAAAATCACAAAAATTGGAGACTCGGTTTGATTGAGTCTCTTAATATGCAACACTAGTTTGCGAGGCTGCATATGCGGCCACCTAGCGCCAGCTTAAGCGGTATTCAATTTTCAAAATAACCAGGATGGGCTCAGTGATCGGAAAGGAAATGAAATATAAGCTTGTGTCTTGTCTGGCCTTATAATTTGTAAAGAGACAGAACATATAGCTTAGGTGGGAGTGGCAGCATGCAATTGGAATATCTCTTCTCCCATCATTTCTTTACTTATTCAATGAAGATGAGGGCTTGGCCATTCTCTGCATTCTGCCAAAGAGAAATAGATTATAAAAAGAATGACCCTTGAGAGCAATGACCACACACACACAAAGACAAAAATAGCTGAAGTGTCTTAAACTTAAAATGTATAATTGAAGTAGCAAAAACATTAAGTTACAATGAAAGTTTTATTCTGCAAGGGTCTTTCCTTGTCCCTGTGCTGAATACATGTATAACATCTTGATATCATTGAACAACTTCTCCCTGAAATCACTTGGCCATTTCTTACCAAATTTCATGTCTATCCTACTGTTGAAACGGATTGAGAGCTTGCTCAAACAGTCATGCTCCATTGACTGCCATACCCCATTATGGTAAAAAATAATAATAAAAAAACAACAACACATTCTTCTTCAAACCCATGAACTGCTCAAAATGGTGATCCTTTCATTAGTTGCATTGACAGGATTGTAAAAATGTTGCATAACATTTGCATATCTGCAGTGGCAATTTCACTCAGGTGAGTGAGCCATGGTCCATGGGCCTTTTTGTTTATATGTGCTTTTAGTATTACAAAATGACTTTTAAATGAATGATTACTGCTATGAAAAAAATTGTAAACATACTCAATGAGAATATGACAAATGAAACAGGCAGGATGGTCACATTCATTAATCCTAGCCCTGCTGAACCCGGAAATGTCCTGCCTTTGCCAACAGTGTAGATCCAGATCAGTTGGCTTCTGCACTGTTTGCCACTAAGTATGTAAATTCATCAACAATCTGGATCAAGTAATCTGGTTGGCTGAAAATTAGAAATGGATGTGGCATCTTAATATATTCAGCAGGACAAGGAATATCAAGGAAGACAGTTTGTTAGGGAAAGGTCAGGATATTTTTTTTCATGTATGCTTTAGTCAGCAGGTGTAATGTAGCTCAACAGACACATAACACTGAAACAATGTCCCATTAACCCTTGCCATGTTGAATAAATTAAGATGCCACACCCACTTCTAATTTTCAGCCAGTCAGATTACTTGATCCAGGTTGTTGATACAAGTTAAAATACTTAATAAAAAACAGTGCAGATCCAGATCAGTTGGCTTCTCAGAAGCCAACTGATCTGGATCTACACTGTTTGCAAAGGCAGGGCATATCCGGGTTCAGCAGGACTAGGGTTAACATCAGTGCAACATCATGATGTTTATACACTGTCCCCATTAATGTCGATGCAATGTTGTGACTTTTATACAACATTGTATTAACGTTGATGCAATGTCATGACAATGCATCAATAATAATGCAACATATAAAAGCCATGTGCCTGCTGAGAGGGGTCAGGGTTTTTATCCATCCATTCATCTGTCCATTAGTTTATCTCTCAACATTTACATTATTCATAGTGTTTAAACCTATTTTATTAACTAGACATTTGGCCTGCAATACACTTTCTTACATATGGTATGGTATCGTTTTATGACCCTGACTTGTATTTCATCGTCCAAAGTCAGTTTTCCAACACTATCATTTAGCTTTTGGTTGGTTTGGAGTTTAATGGCCAAATCAACATTTTTTCAGGTCATGTTGACCAATCAGTAACCATACTTTTCCTGGGCATTCTTAGTCCTCTAAGTGGTTAACCAGTATTTGTGTACATTCGATCAATAAAAACTGACAACTACCCTTCTTGAATCAGCGGAAGGGAGAGAATGACCTTAGAAAATATTTCATGATTAATCTCCACGAAAGAATGTTGCTGGACCCAGTGAGGATCAAACCTGCAGCTGCCTGATCACCAACTCTTCATGCATCTGACTAAGCCACCAAGGCTGGCCTATCATTTAGCCCCATTTGTGATTTACTATGCAGTCTACAGTCATCAAACCTGGCATACACTATCACCCTAATAGCGACTCTACTTAATATCATTTTGTGACCATAACCTATTTTTCATGGTACAGTGACTTTGTCATTTTTTATATGAATCATTGTATTTAGCAGCTGTATTGTTTGCTTGGACTTTGAAGACAATTTGCATGAAATGTTAATGTCTATTTTCTTGGAAGGATAAGAAAAACATTATCAATTTGTCATCTGCTGAATATGCCCACAGATTGGTGAATGTTAAGAAATACCATATTCTGCCTAAATATTCAGACAGACAGTAAGTGTGATAGATTGTTTCAATATTTACGGTGTTTATGTTTCAATATTTAAGCTATTTATTATGTGTTATATATTTAGGGTTTTTTTATGTTTCAATATTTAGAGTAGTAATGTTTCAGTACTCAGGGTATTTATGTTTCAATATTCAGGAAATTTGTGTTTCAATATTTAGGGTATTCATTTTTAGATATTTAGGATATTATTCTTTCAGTACTCAAGGTATTTATGTTTCAATGTTCAGGGAATTTATGTATCAATATTCAGGGTATTTATTTTTTAAATATTTAGTGTTTTATATGTCAATAGTTAGGAATTTAGGGAATTCCTGTTTCAATATTCAGGGTAATTATGTTTACACTGCACTGCAGAAGTATTATAACTGCATAATACTTTTTCTAAACACCGTTCTTCAGACAGTAGTGTAATTGCATGATACCTTTTGTTAACACTGTACTGCAGACAGTATTATCATTGCATAATGACTTTTTTAACACTGTACTGCAGACAGTATTGTAGTTGCATAACATTTTTTGTGAGCAGTGTACTTCAGGCAGTAGTGTAATTGCATAATACCTTTTATGATATGACATCACTGTTAATCAATGTATAACGTCATGTCATAAAAATCATATGACCACACGTTACATAACACTTTGGTGGGAACAAGTAAGGTCATGACGAAGTGCATGTCACCCATTACATTTTTGTTGAACAATTGTCTACTTTAAAGGCAAAAAAAAAAGCAATTTAAAATGATCATATGATATTTTGTTAGACAGTATTATATTTGCATGATACTTTTTGTTAACACTGTACTTCATTCAGTAGTATAATCGCATAATACTTTTGTTAAAACTGTAAAGCAGACAGTAGTATAAATGCATACTACATTTTGTTAATATTGTACTTCAGACAGTATTGTAATTGCATAACTCTTTTTAACACTAAACTTCAGACAGTAGTATAATTGCATAATACCGTTTGTTAATACTGTACTTCATACAGTAGTATAATTGCATAATACCTATTGTTAACACTGTACCTCAGATAGTAGTATAATTGCATAATACCTATTGCTATCATTGTACCTCAGACAGTAGTATAATTACATAATACCGTTTGTTAATACTGTACTTCATACAGTAGTATAATTGCATAATACCTATTGTTAACACTGTACCTCAGATAGTAGTATAATTGCATAATACCTATTGCTATCATTGTACCTCAGACAGTAGTATATTTGCATAATACCGTTTGTTAATACTGTACTTCATACAGTAGTATAATTGCATAATACCTATTGTTAACACTGTACCTCAAATAGTAGTATAATTGCATAATACATATTGCTATCATTGTACCTCAGACAGTAGTATTATTGCATAATACTTTTTGTTAACATTGTACTTCATACAGTAGTATAATTGCATAATACCTATTGTTTACACTGGACCAGACAGAAGTATAATTGCATAATACCTATTGTTAATAGTGTACTTCAGACAAATGTATAATTGCATGATACCTATTGTTAACACTGTACTGCTGACAGGAGATTTAAATGCATAATACCTATTATTAACACTGTACCTCAGACAGTAGTATACATGTAATTGCATAATTTTTTTTTGTTAACACTGTACTGCAGACAGTAGTATAATTGTATAACTCGTTTTGTATACACTGTACCTCAGACAGTAGTATATTTCAGACAGTAGTAAGATTGCATAATACTTTTTGTTAACACTGTACCTCAGGCAGCAGTATAATTGCATAATGCCTATTGTTAACAATGAACTTCAGACAGAAGTATAATTGCATAATACCTATTGTTACCACTGTACCTCAGACAGTATTGTAATTGCATAACTCTTTTTAACACTAAACTTCATACAGTAGTATAATTGCATAATACCGATTGTTAACACTGTACTTCATACACTAGTATAATTGCATAATACATATTTGTTATCATTGTACCTCAGACAGTAGTATTATTTCATAATACTTTGTGTAAACATTGTACTTCATACAGTAGTATAATTGCACAATACTATTGTTAACACTGTACTTCAGACAGAAGTATAATTGCATAATACCTATTGTTAATACTGTTTTTAGACAGAGGTATAATTGCATGTTACCTATTGTTAACACTGTACTGCAGACCGTACCTATCATTTACATTGTAACTTTGACAGAAGTATAATTGCATAATACTTTTTGTTAACACTGTACTGCAGACAGTAGTATAATTACATAATGATTTTTGTATACACTGTACCGCAGAAAGTTGTATAATCGTATATTATCTATTGGTAACACTGTACTTCAGACAGTAGTATGATTGCATAATATTTTTTGTAAACACTGTACCTCTGACAGTAGTATAATTGCATAATATCTATTGTTAACACTGTATTTCAGACAGTAGTATGATTGCATAATACGTTTTTGTAAATACTGTACCTCAGACAGTACTATAATTGCAATATATCTTTTGTTAACACTGTACCCCAGACAGTAGTAGTATTGCATAATTCTTTTTATAAAAACTGTACCTCAGACAGCAGTGTAATTGCATTATACCTTTTGTTAACACTGTACCTCAGACAGTAGTATAACTGCATAATACCTAGTGTTTACCACATACCTCAGACAGTAATATAACTTCATAATATCTATTGTTAACATTGTACCTCAGACAGAAGTTTAATTGCATAATACCTTTTATTAACACTATACTTCAGACAGTAGTATAATTGCATAATACCTATTGCTTACACTGTTCCTCGGACAGAACTGTAATTGCATAATACTTTTTGTTAATACTGTACTTCAGACAGTATTATTATTGCATGATTGTTTTTGTTAACACTGTACCTATATAGTAGTATAATTGCATAATACTTTTTGTTAATACTGTACTGCAGACAGTAGTATAATTGCATAATTCTTTTTGTAAACACTGCACCTCATATAGTAGTATAATTGCATAATATCTATTGCTAACACTGTATATCAGACAGTAGTATAATTGCATAATACTTTTTTTTCTTAACACTGTACCTCAGACAGTAGTATAATTGCATAATACCTATTGTTTACATTGTACCTCAGACAGTAGAATAACTGATAAATATCTTTTGTTAAAACTGTACCTCAGACAGTAGTGTAACTGCATCATACCGCTTGTTAACATTGTACCTCAGACCACAGGACGTTGACTTTTCATCACAAACCCTAACAAAGCACTCACAAGGTTCCTAATCCACTTTTACTATCATAGGCAAGCGCTTGCTTATTGTAGTAAAATGGATTCTGGAGAGTGCTTTTAGGGTTTGTGATAAAACGTCAATGTCCTGTGCTCACAGTAGTATAATTGCATAATTCTTTTTGTAAACGCTGTACCACAGACAGCAGTGTAAGGGACAAAAATCTGGTATTCTGTCAATGAGAGATTAACAGGTAGAGGCCCTATAGGGGGAATATAATATTTGGGAATTTAGTACTGACTTATTTATCTATCATATGAGCTGGCTCGCAGCAATTGTCTTACAAAATCACCTGTTAGCCGAGCGAAGAGTCACACCAGTCTGCACACTGATAAGAAGACTAAGCAGAGAATGGATGTGCAGACTGGTTGAGTCTTCACTAGGCACAAAATATTTGGTATCCTTAAAAGATATTTAAAACCCTTTAGAAGGCCACTAAAGAGATAAATGAAAATGTAAAAAAAAAATGAATTCTCCAACATTGAAAAAAAAAAACAAAAAAAAAAAACAAAAAAAAAAAAAAAAACAACAACAACAAAAAATCATTTTTTTTAAATATTTGTTATCCCCAACAAAAACAACAACAACAACAAAAAAATACACACAAAAAAAAAACAAAACACAAAAAACAACAACAACAACAAAAAAACAACAACAAACAAACAAACTAAAAAAACCAACCCCCCCCCCCCCCCCCTCCAAAAAAAAAACAAAACAAAACAAAAAAACAAAAAAAAAAACCAAAAAACAAACAAACTAAAAAAACAAACAAACAAACTTTTCAATCTACCCTCCAAATTAATCAATTTTCCAAACCATGTTTTATTCCTTCAGAATATTAATAAACTTCAGAAAAGGTAAGAGAAAAGTCCAGGGAGTGCCACAATCACAAACCGCAGCCCTTCCCAGACCCCAAGAGGAAGAGGAAACCGACAAATCTAAACAAGCACAAACTGAACAAACGTACGAAAAGCACTAAGATTAGCTCTCTCTTCCCCAAGCGAGATAATCGCAATACTAAAAGGACTGAAAAACACAAGAACAAAATGACACACGGAAAGACATACAACAAATCGCCTCGTAGAATAAACCACAAAGCAACCAAGAGTAAGACTAACACCGGGACCACCGCCTTAGAACGGTCGGTAGAGCAAACCATCGGGGGTTTAAAGCACTTTTACAGCTAGCTAACTTCACCCTGGGTCCCGATGCTACTCTAAATACATAAATACATAAAAATTCGGTTCGCATAAAGGCTTCCAACTCAGTCAATGCATCAAAGCGAAAACGTAAAAATCAAATTAATCACTATAATAAACAAAGACGAGTACTCATGGCTAATTCTACTGTATGCCAGAAGCCTCTAAAATAAACAAAAATAAAAAAAAATAAATATATAAAAAAAAGACCAAATAAAATTAACAAGATATTGTCAGTATGAAAGAAACAAATTAATAAATAAACAAACCATTAAAATCTGCTCTCCAAATAAGTCAATTTTCAAAAACTATCTGTAATCCCCTCAAAAATATTGATTACCCTTCAGGAGGCCTTTTTACTACCTCCTGCTAGTAATTCATAATTACCTCTTAAGGCTATGTCTTTGATCTACCTTCGCGCCTAAGTAGGGGCAATAAAATCATTAGTGGTGGTACCACTTTTGGCCTCATTTTGTCTATGTCTTTAACATTGTACCTCAGACAGTAGTATAATTGCATAATACTTATTGTTAACCATGTACCAGAGACAGTAGTATAATCGCATAATACCTATTGTTAACACTGTACCTCAGACAGTTATGTAATTGCATAATACCTTTTGTTATTACTGTACCTCAGATAGAATTGCGATTGCATAATACCTTTTGTTAACACTGTACCTCAGACAGTAGTATCATAGCATAATACCTTTTTTAAACACTGCACCTCAGACATTAGTATAATTGCATAATATCTTTTGTTAACACTGTACATCAGACAGTACTGTAATTGTATAATGCTTTTGTTAATACTGTGCTTCAGACAGAAGTATAATTGCATAATACTTTTTGCTAACACTCTACCTCCCACAGTAGTGTAATTGCATAATACCTTTGTTTAACACTGTACCGCAGACAGTAGTATAATTGCAAAATACCTATTGTTAACACTGGACCTCAGACATTAGTATAATTGCATTATACTTTTTGTTAACACTGTACTTCAGACAGTAGTACAATTGCAAAATACCTAATGTTAACACTGTACCTCATACAGTAGTATAATTGCAAAATACCTTTGCTAACACTGTACTTTAGACAGTAGTATAATTGCAGAATACATTTTGTTAACACTACCTCAGACAGTACTATAATTGCATAATACTTTTTTGTGAACACTGTTACAGTAATATGATTGCATAATAATGTACCTCAGACAGTAGTATTATTGCAGAAAACTTTTTGTTAAGGCTGTCCTTCAGACACTAGTATAATTGCATAACTATTGTTAACACTGTACCTCAGAAGCAGTATAATAGCATAATACTTTTTGTTAACACTGTACTTCAGACAGTAGTATAATTGCATTATATCTATTGTTAACACTGTACTGCAGACAGTAGTGCAATTGCATAATACTTTGTGTTAATACTTTACTTCACAGGATAGTTTTCGTTGGTTCCGTCCGTCCGTTCGTCCGTCCGTCCTTCCGTCCATGATTCCGTCCGTTAACCCTTTCTATAACCAATTTTTACTTCGAAGTTTTTTTTATTACTCATATCTCTGCAGCCAATGATCAAAACCTTTTCATATTTGGTACCTTTGAGGGTACGTTGGAGGGTTCTCTTCCATTCTACATCTATGAACGTCTGGGTCATGCCTCGGGGCGGGGCTAGAGGTCAAAATCTAGGACACCCAATAAAGTAGTATAAAAACATCTTCTTAATAAAGAAGGATGGGCATCAGACATGTTTTTCACATCAACATTCAGTGTAATAAAGTCAAGGTAATTGTGACATTATTTTCATGCTCCAGCGATTTTGCCTTATATTTTGAAGACTATTTCATGGATTAATGTGATACTAGGGATATTGGCTCTGTGTGACACAACAATTTACATCTTAACAAATGTAGGTCACCTTGACCTATATTTCATGGTCCAGTGATTTGCCTTATATCTTGAATGTTATTTGATGTAAGAGCATCATTATTTGGGATTATGAATCAGTATAATCCATCAGTTGACCTAAAAGTAAATGTAGGTCACTGTGACCTTTTTTCATAGTCCAGTGATTTTATGTTACATCTTGAACACAATTTGATGGATGACTATAATAGTTTGGGATTATGTAACCTATATTTCATAGCCCTGTGATTTGTCTTATATCTCCCACAATTTGATGCCTAAATGTCATATTTACATATAAAAACACAGTGTGACCCAAACTTTGACCTCAAAGTAAATATAAATCAGCATGGTCTAGTGATTTTGCTTAATATCTTCTGGATTATTTAATGGGTTAACATCATAGTTTGTATAATGGATAAATGTGTAACCATCAGATTGACCTGTCAGGATATGTAGGTCAATGACCTATATTTTATGGTCCAGCGACTTAGCTTCATTTCTTGAAGATTATTTACTCCAGAAAATTTGTACTTGGGATGATAGATCAGTGTCACTCAGGGACTGACCTTGTAAACTATATGTGGGTCAGTGACCTATATTTCATGGTCCATAGATTTTGCTTTATATCGTTGTCATTTACTTAAAAATATTTTATAATTAAAAAAATGGCGCCGGCCGGGGGTATCCGTGACCCTCTGGGCACTTGCTCTAGTTGCATAATACTTTTGTTAGCATTATACTGCAGACAGTATTACAAATGCATATTACTTTTATTAATACTGTACTGGACACAGTATTGTTATTACTTGTACCTTTATTAGTTCTGTACTGAAGACAGTACTGTTATTGCTAGTACTTTTTATTAATACTGTGCTGCAGACAGTATTGTTATTGATAGTACCTTTTATTAATACTATACTGCAGACAGTATTGTTATTGATAGTACCTTTTATTAATACTATACTGCAGACAGTATTGATATTGCATAATATTTCATTAATATTGTACTGCAGGCTTTAATGTAACTGCTGAATACTTTTTGGCAACACAGTATTTACAGCAGATGTGGGACTGGACCATGTTGGTATTTCTTATGTTTCTGAAATGTCATTCGCCATTTCCTCCTCTTTCTCTCCTTCCTTGTCCGCTAACTGTTCTGCCCCTTTCTTACCGTTCGCTGGAAGATGACACAAAATGACTCATAAGGGTTGATGTGTCACTAAACAAGAACTAAAAGTTTAAAGCACAAGTCACAACAGCAGCAGAACACATTCTGTTATATTTTTGTTGTCTTTTTTTATTATTTTTTTTTTTTATTTTTTTTTTTTATTTTTGAGAAAATGAAGCTTAACATTTCGTGCAGACAATTCACATGAAACAAGCCGCATTTTCTCAGAAAATGTTAAAAAAATTAGGAAGTTGTTTGCTATAATTTTCAATGCGTCTTTAGGGATTAAAGCTTCTTTTAGCGCATATGTTCTGTGATGCCAGAAATAATCTAGTTTGTTGCAATTTTATAACTTTTAAATGTTTACATTTTTACAGTGGTTTCTTTCTTAAAGATTTGGCAGTACCACACTGATGAATTTATATTACTATTTCTATTTAGAATCTCTTGAAATTAATAAAGGAATGTTCATATTTTATAGGTTGTTCATTCTGTTTGTTATCATGGCCACTGATTTTTGTGTAGGCTACATTTACTAAGAAACCTGATCTTTTCGTACACTAACTATTCTGACAAAACGGAGACAGTGTAGATTCTGATCAGACTGTTACTGAGGGAGCTATCTGATCATGGCATGGTCTAGACTGTCTGCCATTCCACATTTTATAAAAAACATCAAACAAAATAAAATAAAAATCAGGGCCCAGTTGTTCAAAACTAACGATGTCGTTAGTTAATGTATCGTTAAAACTTTGATCATTAAATATGGTATATACGCTAATATATTTGCTGAAAAAATGTGAGTAGCTTTTGCAAATGCAAAAGCTATTCACATTTTTAAGCAAAATTACATCACGAAAACATGCCTATATAATTTTGACCCCCTTAAACCCCACTTTTATATATTAAAACTGGGGTTTACAGGGGTATACATTATTTTCTTTATTTCTGCTCAAAAACATAGATTGTGGGTACTCGTTAGAACCGCCTCGCCGAGGCGGTTCTAACGAGTACCTACAATCTATGTTTTGAGCAGAAATATGAAAAATATCAGAATCTTTTATCCGAAAAAATGCCATTTTTTGGTGGTAAAATTTTCAGTGTATTTGAATAGGCGTGTTTTCGTAATGCCTGTGAACTAGATATTGTACTTACTAGAACAGTTAACATTTGACCACTAACGAGCTCGTTAAGCTAACGATGCTTTGAACAACTGGGCCCAGAAGTATAATAATTTGAGGGCATGTTAGTATTTCTTCTGTTCCTGGCCACTCATACACTTATTCACTCACCCTCTACTTCTATCCTTCCTCATCTGTACTAGCTTTCTATCCCTTTTCGCCCTTTCTCTGGAAGACGACACAAAATGACCCACTAGGATGGACGTGTCGTAACACAATAACTCAAACAAACATATACCATCACTCTAAGAGTATCACTGCTGGAGTCACAGGCGCTTGGTATTTAGTCTTTATACCCATATAAAAACACAAATGTAGATTCTATATAGCCTTAAACGAAGTTAAAGCCAGATACGAAACGGAATTTTAACACCTTTGATACGCCTTTACAGAGGAGTTTTAGGATGTATCAGAAAAATATGAGCAATAATGTCATTCGAGGAACAGATAACATTTTCTGACTCAGCACCATGTTGCTATTATACAATAGACAGTAAGACTGGCATACGTGGCGTAATGAGGAGGGGAATGTTTCGGCAATAAGCATGAAACCAATACATACATACATACATACATACATACATACATACATACATTATATTGCACTGCACTACAGCATGACTGTCATTAACTTCTTGTTTACATGACCCACATGGAAATTCTGGCTCAGCCCCGCCCCCTCCCATCCCTGCAGTCACTCGAGGTACTGATCAAGTCCAATATAATATATATGTTATATGTTTTGTGGTATAAAACGCTACAACAGGAACAGCACATCAGTCTTCAAGGTTGTTCTAGGCCCGAGTAGTACTGCGAAAACCATTCTAACGCAGCAACTAACACCTATGAGATACCTTCAATTATTGCAACAGAATTGCATTAGAATATGAAATGTGTAGGAAAGCCTTTAGGATGTAAATCAAACTTTAATAATCAACATTTTTGACCATCGAAACGGTGAAAATTTACTGCAGTTTTAACGGAAGTTACTAAATTTTCAAATATTTAAAATACTTCACAATAAATTTTCATTAAATTATTCCGAAATGACATAAAAGTTCACAATCCGTGAAACGAGATAATGCTTGATAATTAACCCTACCCACGAAATAGCAAAAAGTCTATTTTTCAAAATTATTAATCGTTTTGAAAAATTCAATCGATTTGAAAAGATAAGTATTGCTTAAAAATGGATGCTGTCATATGCTTGATATGTAGAGACAATCTGAATAATAATGCACACCAAAATGATAATTTGTCTTAGTTTAAACATATTTTATTCAGAATTTCAGTTTGTGTACAGATATAACAATGAAGACAATACAAACCTTTAGGATCAGAACGGAAGCTTAAAGCTTATTTAGTTCTTCTCCTAGAACATGGTAATAAAGCTGTAATAGTTCTATGGCAAGTTGATTTATCGATGACATTCTTGTCAACAAAGGACAACTGACTGTAAGTTTCAATACAGGAATATACAAAAGAAAAAATACTAACAGAAGGAAAGGGAGAAAAACAGGAATAAAACGTCAATGAAGAGTACAACCAGCAATTAAACATTTTGTTGCTGTTACATCACGAAAACACGCCTATTCAAATATATTGAAAATTTTACCACCAAAAAATGAAAGTTTTCAGATAAGAAATCTGATATTTTTTCTATTTCTATCTCCGCCCAAAACACACATTGTGGGCAATCGTTAGAACCGCCTCGTCGAGGCGGTTCCAACGAGTACCCACAAACCATATCCTGAGCAGAAATAAGTTAACTAATGTATACCCCTCTAAACCCCAGTTTTACTATATAAAAGTGGGGTTCAAGGGGGTCAAATTATATAGGCGTGTTTTCGTGATGTAGTATATTAAGTACATACATGAATCAATATGTCGAATTGTTATTCACTTAAGCAGAACAAACCTGAAAAATATACGACTTAATATCTGGTTGTAAAGAAACATGTAGATATATAAATTCCATTTAATGTGAAAAGAAAGAGAAAAAAAAATAAAGCATTAAAGCAGGAGTTAAGAGAGAAGAGGAACGAAAAACATAGCGAGCTGGAACAAAGGGGATGGGACTGGAGACATGATCGATACAGCCATTTTATATTACTAAGAAAAGACTGTTACCGTGGTAGTTTCAGAAAACTTCGGTAAAACAACAATTCAATTTAGTAATTATATGTTAAATATCAGTATCTGAAAATATCTCTAAAAGTTTTTTACCTAGTTCTATTACTACTAAATCTTTTTGTTGCCAGTATATATTTTTGGACGCTGTCAAATATTGCCACATTCAAATTGTGAGGTAGTGATTCGTCCCCGGATAAAAGTACATTAAGATTCATTGTTGTGTAGAGGAGTATGCTGTTTGTGAGCTCAGTTCTTTGATCTATGTACAGAGGGCATCTTAGGAAGAAGTGATCAGCGTTTTCAATATTACCACTACCGCAGGTACATAGGGGCGAATCTACAATGTTTTTCGAAAAAAGATCGAAGTTTAGAGAACTACACCCAGTTCTAATTCTGGTGTGTAAAATTTGTAATTTACGTTTGCCAGTATAGTAATACTTTGGAACGCATACCATGTTCTGATTTAAACGTTGCTTAAAAGAATTTGTCGTATCTGTGTCTCTATCAGCACAAGGTAAGCTATTCCAATCTCTTACCACAGATGGCAGGAATGAATTAGAGTATTGGGTAGTTCGTGAATATATAGTTTGGAGGTTATTTTCATTTCTCAAATTGTATCGTGAAACGTTTTGAACCAATGGTGGAACAAGATTTGTCAGATATTGCGGGGTGATATTATAAACCATTTTGTGGAAAAGAACAAGTTTGTGCTTCCATCTTCTAGTTTCTAAGCGTTCCCAGCACACCTCTTCATACAATTTTTGGATCGAAACAAGTTTTGTAGCACCTGTCGCTATTCTTGCAGCTTCGGTTTGGATCTTTTCAAGTTCTTGCTTTTCTTGATGAGAACAATTATCCCATATTACATCGGCATACTCAAGTATTGGTCTGATAAAAGAGGTATAGATGATTTCAAGAGACTTACGGTCAAGGTCAAATTTTAGTTTGCGCATAATATTTATCCTTGTCCAGGCTTTTTGCTTTATATAATTAATATGATGGTGCCAGGAGCAGTCAGATGAGAAGTATAGGCCTAAATGTTTATGAAATTCTACTTCATTTATTTGATTGTTTAGCATAAAAAGAGGTGGATGATTTTGTCTGTCTAATTTGCGCGATATTAGTAATGCTTCATTTTTGTTTGGGTGAAATTTTACTAACCACATAGCTGCCCATCGAGTTATTCTCTGAAGGTCTGAATTAATGATATTTGCTGCTGTGTTCGGGTTTTCAACAATTATAAATAGACTAGTGTCATCAGCGAAGAGACAAATGTTTGAGCCTATCTCTGTAACTATGTCGTTTATATAAAGAAGAAAGAGAAGAGGACCGAGAATAGAACCTTGGGGTACTCCAGCGTGAATGAAGTTCCAATCAGATTGGGCACCAGGAAGCACTACACGCTGTTTCCTGTTTTCTAGATAGCTTGTGAACCATTTGAGCAGTTGACCCGAGATTCCTGCTGCACGCAATTTATGTATAAGACCTGCGTGCCAAACACGATCAAATGCTTTTGTGATATCACAAAAGACTACACGCACTTCTTTTCCAGAGTCCAGAGCGTGACAAAAAGTATTGTAAAGATAAGTGAGTTGGTTGACAGTAGAGTCCCCTGGCATAAAACCAGATTGAAAGGGGGTTATAATGTTATTATCGTGAAAATGATTGTACAGATGCTTAAAAACAAGTCGTTCTTGTGTTTTATCTAAGTTACTAAGCAATGAGATTGGTCGATTATTAGCAACATCTGCTGGGTTGCCTCCTTTAGGCACAGGACAGACATGTGACTCCTTAAAAGCATCAGGAACTTTTCCAATACTAAAAGAATAGTTGAAAAAGGCAGCAACAGGGATAGATATTTCCTTTGAGATTTCTTTAAGCATACGATTACTTATTCCATCTGGGCCTGTAGCTTTCCCGATAGGGAGAGCTTTCATTGTAAGTTCTACTTCTTCGGGTGTCACAGACAGTGAACTAAGATTGTCATGGACAGGATAGGGATCAATTTCAGGAAGTACAGCATTTTTGTCATCTAGTAAAGTTTGATCTCGAAAGAAATCGTTCAGTAAGTTAGCTTTTTCTAAATCATCAGTGTATATTAAGCCATCTTTTTCCAAAGGCGGAATAGAATAGTTGCTTTTAGATGAAATGAACGACTTAAGGACAGACCACCACTGTTTAGAAGTGAGATTACCAGACTTTAACCTTTCTGCAAAACGGTCATTTATAGCCTGTTTAGATTCTCGGATTGCGGAGATACCCTTGTTACGAATTTGTTTGAATTTACGCCAATCTGAAGGGTCATCCGTTCTTCTAGCTTTCCTATACGCTCTTTTACGCTTCCGAATAAGTAGTTTTATGCGTGACGTAATCCAAGGGGGATCGCCCGGACGTATCGTGACGACTTTGTTAGGAATACAGGTTCCAGCTAGATCTAATAGTTGCTCTATAAGACTTTTAGCATATGCATTTATATCATCATTTTGTAAAGCAAGCCAGTCAGCATTCGATATTTTTTCTCTTAAGAGATTATAATTCCCTTGATCATATCGCCATATATGACGAGTAAAGGACTTCCGCTTAGGTTTTGAGAAATTAAGAATTCCAAAAACAGGACAATGGTAACGTATTTCTTGACATAAGAATTGGTCGCCAACCCCACTTGATATAACATGTGCTTTATTACTAACAAGTACTAAATCTATCAGGGATGAAGATGTTTCAGTATAATGGGTTGGTTCATTTATCATCTGTGTTAGAGAGAACTGTTCACAGCATGAAGTTATTTTCCGAGAAGATTGTGTATTAAGTATATTGTAATTAAAGTCTCCTGTGACAATGATGTCACTAATTCCTGTGTCTATTGCCAAATGAATTGAATCTTCAACTGTAGAGAAGTAAACCGAATCAGATGACGGTGGCCTGTAAAATAATCCGAATAAAATATGTTTGTGTTTTATTACACTCTCAATCCAAATGTTTTCAATTCCGCGTAGTTCTAAGTCAGCACGGCGCTTATAAAAAATGAAGTCTTTAACATAAAGTATTACGCCACCGTGACTATCTCCTACTCTATCCTTTCGTTCGGGCTTACTAAACAAATCAATCATTAAGTCATCGCTTTTGGTTGTTGGGCTTAGCCATGTTTCAGAGAACGCTAGTATGTCAAAATCCATTAGTTCTGTAGCAAGTATGTCGAGTTTGGGAGCAATGCTTTGGACATTATAGTGTACGAAAGACAAATGATTTGCTAGGTTGAGAAAGTTAATGTTGGAAGATGATGCAATAGATGTATTTAGCGAAGTACTCGAAGAATTGGAAGATGGCCCTGGGTTAGGGTGTACGTCACCTGCTCGCAGTATTAATACGCAAAGCCATGCCAGTACAGTTAAAGTGAACAAAAGGTTTATACCATGGATGGTGAATTCGCAGTTGCAGATATACAGTTTTCCTGGAACAATGCGACATGTTGTTTATTACCAGATGTGAAGAAGAGTTGACGTTTGCATTTAAATGTTTACTAATTGAATATGAGTGATTGATAATGGCACAAATGTGAATTAAAAACATAATCTGTATCGTGGCAGGAAGGTAATTACCACGGTATATAATTGTGCGTTTGGCGATAGCTCTATTCGCGTACAACTTCACGTTACTGAACTGATAAAGTACAAGAAAATAACAATCGCCAACACACAAAGCATAAGATTGATTCCGACTTTGTTCACGCTCCAGTCCCGTTTCCCCAGCTCCAGCCATCCCAAAAATTGCAGATATAAACACAAAGAAAATTAAACAAGAAAACATCATTTAAATATTTGGAGAAAAATGGAATAGATATGCTAAAGTTTACTAAAATCCACGTATCATTTCAGTATAATCGAACTATTGAAGAACATAATCGTAAAAGTTTGCAGAAACAGTGTATGTATGTATGTATGTATGTATGTATGTATGTATGTATGTATGTATGTATGTATGTGTGTGTGTTTGTATGTATGTATGCATGTATGTATGTATGTAAAGAGCTGTATTGATAACATTTATATGCACACAAAACACCTTGAAATGCATTTCAGTTGTATAGGCATACAGTATCATATCATTGCACACACTAGGGAAATATTTTATGTCATACAAACATATTCCAACATATTTTGAAAGAACAATCTTGAGATGTACTAGTGATGCGAAAACGAGCAAATACTTCATAAGCGAGAAAAATGACATTACAAAATATCTTAAAATTGACTTTAGTTGTACAAGCACGCAGTAACATATTTTGCATACACTAGGGTAAGAATTTACTTTATTCTTGATAAAAACAATCTTGAAATGTGACAATGCTGCGAAATGAGCAAAAGCTACATAAGCAAGAAAAATGACAATCGAGGTAAAGATATTACAGGAATTTGACACTCGTATATCATAAAATATATCAATAATCATGCAACTGCAGTTATCACTCTCGATTATTTCGCTTAAGGTCAAAGGAGAACCAGCCCAAATTTAAATCAAGGTTTGATTAGTATACTCATACATTCCATATGCATAACGACATCCATTCCCCTTCCAAACGTCTTCTGCCCCAAAGACAGAAGACCAAGAAAAGGGTAGGGTGTCACGCTTGCTTAAGTCAACAATTGAAAAATGAACACAGTCTCACTAAAATCAGGCCCATACACTGAATCATTAAGGCTATAATAATAAAGAGCTGTGATAGATAGGATATAACTCCAATGAGACTGAGTATAACGTCTGTCAGCGAAGAGAGAACAAATTAATAAGCATAAAAAGAAAAGAGCAGGACCTATCCGTTCCTTCAGCGAAACGAAAGGTGAAGGAGTGGTAAGGCCTACCCTTAAAATATACAGAATGGTTGCAATACATTATGTCCTTTTGACTACACACGATATTGAATAAGCGAATGTTGATACAAAAGACTTACCATAACATTAGGCTAAAGTTGCGGGTCGACAGAATATTTGTTACTACTCTGTTAAATTTGGCAATCGATGTCACTTCAAACTGTTTCTTGCAGACGTATATTATACATGTAATTTTCATAACCTAAGTTCAAAACATTAATTGCTACAATAACCTTTACTCCGTATCTAATGAGTAACGAGAGTTGACATGTTGGAAAGCAAAAATCCATAATGGTATAAAGATAGGATGTGCGTGCGTTCGTGCGTAAGCTGTGTGTGTGTGTGTGTGTGTGTGTGTGTGTGTGTGTACTACATGAATTCATTTTACAACAACATACAATACAACACTACATTACAATGATACTATGACAAATTAATCCAAATCATACTTTCTTTAGCAACATTTTGATAATTTGGTATACAAACATAATCATACAAAGATAGTATAGTCTACTAAGTTAAGTCAGAACCATAGATAAATCCCTATAAGGGCCATTTGCTACTAATGAAAAACTATATGGTGGCCTAATACAAATAAATGTAGTACGGTTCCAAGCAACAGTCGGCACTAAATGTACATGTACAGCACGTAAGAGACATAGTTCATAAAATTTTGCGGTTGTTGATATAGACTAAGATTTGTTTTCAACACTATCGTACCTGGTCAAAAGTTACCATTTACAGCACGTGACCATAACAGCTTGAGCATTGATAGAGCTGATCAAACAAGGTACTTTGCGCATTCCGAGAAGATTTAATTTGTCTTGGCAAATAGTTATGAATTGCTACCCCAACCCCTGTTTTCTATGAACATACGCTCAACATGATAAAATATGGTTAAAATTTTCAAATAGCCCCATAAATATCATTCCTTATAATAAATACAGCATATTCAGGGTTAGCCAGGAACTGTATGAAGATGAAGCCTGCTAATAAAATCCCTTGAAAGCTGATGTTATCTGAACAAATTCTAGGTGAAAATAAGCTTAAATAACCACATTTATGTTGGAACCTGGGCTGCATGGCTTCCTGCCTGGCTACGCGCCTGATATTGCAGGATTCGTCTAATAAATCAAATCTTATACTGAATTATATGCATGCATGCACATTTGGAAGTCAGGATGAGTTTAAAGGGCGTACTTTGGTAATTTTACCGCCTAAAATTGCTAGATCAAGGGCAATCTCATACCATACACACTGTTTTATGTAGACTGGTGTACTAGTTGTGAGGATTTATCAAATGGATATACTACCATACAAATTTTATTGTAACCTGATCTCCAGTATAAAAATTCTTAAATTAAAACATGAATTTTACCCATTTTTCCACATAAATGAGTAATGGAACAAAAACATTTTATCTTAGTATAATTGCATTTCAAGTGTCAAGTCAATGTATACGTGCACGCTTCAGATGAATAAGGTAATAAATACTCAAGTTATAAGGCAATAGATACTCAAGTTATTAGGCAAAATGAGAGTTATCGTTACTGATATCAGTAGTGACCTTAAAAGCAGTAAGACATGAAGTTTATAATTTTGAGTAAAAAAAATAGAAGTGGAGATATCCAGAAAATGCCATAATCACGAAGCACAACCTGGGAGCACAACCCTCTTGAGGCATCTGGCAAGAAGGAGACGAGGAACAAATAAGGACAGAACAAACGCCACACATGAAACTACAGACGTACAAAGACAAATTGCAGAAGCAGTACGTTCTGGGAACGGTTAGTAGGAAAACAAACCACAGTGTAACAAAGAATTCAGACAACAGTCATTTTGTATTCACAAAACAGGCTTGGATTCTGTATACTTTGGAAACCTGATTGGTACAAGGTGAATGGGGTACATGTACAAGGTAATTAATAGCGACATTGTATAATTTTAACAGTAAAATAAAAGCATTTTTTTCTCATCCGAAGTCAATGATGTCCATACCTTCTGCAATATTTGTGGTAAAAGCATTGCAGGGCTGCACTCAGAAGTGCAAAGTGATGATGAATGTTTTGCCCTGGATCCCTGTACCTAATGACAAGCACTGAAAGGGAGCAGGGATTCTTTCGAGAATTCATTAATGCACATATCGTGAATATCCACGGCAAACACTCCAGAGTAACTTGCACAGTTAAACGCAGATACACAGCAGGAGTCTACAGAATTGTTCACTGGAATGACAAAAGAGTTGTTCAGAAGTAGGTCAACATATGGCTAAACCTTTCTTGTGAAAAGTCCATCGACTGAAGAAACAGTATCAGAATTCACCAAATCATTCAGTGAGGTTCAGAGTGAAATAAATTATCATCAGAAAACTATCTACAAACAGTTTGAGTCATTAAAGTCATCACTTCAGGCGGTTGAGACCTCATGTACTAGTCTTAAGCAAGATTCATGAACAAATAATGTAGCCCGTAGAGGACGGTGCGAAGACATTCAGACTTTCACACAGAAAATATATGATATTGTGTCGGATGTGAAAGATGAAAACAAAATAACTAGGGCGCATTTATTAGAAATGGAAAAAATCATATGTGCACTCTCTGAGCCAAGTTCTTCGTATTTTTTATTCACTTATAAAACCTATTGCCCTTTATATTAGTGGAATATGGGCAGGATATAAAACAAGTTATCAGAACAATCCATGGATGAAATTTTGGTGTTTTCAGTGAACTTGGCCAGTTTCCTATGCTAATTTCTTTTATTGCTATATATATCAATTTCTGAATTCATGCAATCCACTCTAGAAATGAGTCTCTTTTATCAGAGGCATATTGGAAACAATGTAATAACCCTTTTAAAAAGCTTATGGTTAAGTTTTGTTAAAGCTGCTTAAAACTGATTTAGAATTTTCACATGTTTGGGATAAACAGTCTAATATGTAGTGCATGTTGTTGAGGACCAAATCCATTCACTTTGTGGTTGTATTAAGTACCTCACACCTCGTAATCATTTTTTTGTTTGCAAATTTTTAATGGCCAAAATATTAGTATTGTTGTCTCTAATAAAGATCATTTCATCAATCTTATGACTTCAACATGTGACGACGTTTAGAAATCTATAGGGTTATTTATTTGTGCATGCAATATTTCATAACATGACCCTGGTGTCTCGGGACTATCATGAATTATTATTATTATTTTTTTCTTTTTTCTTTCTTTTTTTCATATTTGTATGAATGTAATGTATAAAATGATATTTGTATGACATTGTGCTTGCCATTAACCCTTATAGGGTATACTATTTTATTCTATTATATTCAGTAATATAACCCGGTACCAAGACTACCGGTAATGCTGTAGTTTATTACATTGCAATAAATGATGACGTAGTTCACACGGAAGTGAAAATGTGACAGGTACATCAGGGTGCACGACACAGTTTTGACTCCCATTCCTAATTATTCACGGTCGTCACATAAAATAAATGTAATCACAGCAAATATAACAGTACATTTCCATTAGGTACTTTATCAGTATATTGCAATTATACCAAATAATAATTTAATCATCATAAAAACTACTACAATGTACCAAATCTGCTGTTGCACTAATGTAAACAATACCCCGCCCACCTCCAACTGAGGACACTTTTATGCAAAAAGAGCAGTTTTCGAACCATTGTTAAGATTTTAACAATAAGAGCACTGTAAGCACTGGGTGCACAAGAATTCAGTGGGCTCAAGCGCTTGAAATAGACCTTGACTACAGATGTACACGGTGCCAGGGAACTGCATGCCCCTTGGATGGCAGACCACACAAGGAAGTCCAGGTCGGACCTGACAAGCTTGAGGTGGTAGCTTCCTTTTGCTACCTAGGAGACATGCTCTCAGCAGCAGGTGGCTTTGAACTTTAACAACAACACGTGTGAAAATCGCCTTGAAGAAGTTCAAGGATCTGCTACCAGTTCTGTCTTCACGCCACCTCTCTTTCAAAACATGTGGCCATGTGTACAGCTCTTGTGTGCGGAGCACAATGCTCCATGCCAGCGAGACTTGGCCATTGACAAAGCCAAACCTCCAGCGTCTGCAGTGAAATGACAGGGCAGTGATCAGGCAGATCTTCAATGACAGGCCGCAAGACGTTGTCACCACCAGGTTCAGTGAGCTACTTGTACAGTTTGGCATTGAGGATGTGGACCTCTTTCTGAAGAAGAGAAGAGTCCGATGGTATGGACATGTGGAATGCTCCAATGATGCAGTCAAGACAGCCATTGACATACAGGTTGATGGAAAGCGTGGGCCTGGGAGGCCCAAGATGACATGGAAGCAGCTGACAGAGAGGGGTTGCAGAGAGTGGAAGCTTTCAGCTATCAACCCTCATGATAGACATATCTGGAGATCTGGTGTAAGATCTGCCATGTGTACAGCAAGCCAGCTATCTGGAAGGGGGCCCACTGATGTGGATGTTGCCCCTGTACCTGCACGTTAATAAAAAATCTGATTATGATGATATGAAGAGCCCAAAACAACCACCTACTGTGCTTTCCACATCTTTCAGAAAGTCGTTTTTTGCTTGGCGCTTTACATGGAACAAGTAAATTTGCAAACTGTTGGCACATTGGTCGTAACTACCTATACACGAAAAAAAAAAAATTCTAGTCATTGGTTTTTTGAAAAATTAAAAAAGATTTTCACGTTTTCCCATAGTAAAAATGAATGCAAATGATGCAGAAATCTGTAGTGTAGGTAACTTGGATGCAGATTTTCAACTAATTCGAGCCTTCTCTGAAGTTGAGAAAGCCTTTTTTTATTTTAAATGTCAGATATATAATATATAAGACATCTGACATATTATATCAGTTATCTTATATAAATATCTTGTATGTCAGTTAAGATATTTGATATGCTATATAAGATATCTGATATGCTGTATAAGATATCTTAATTGGCATGTAAGATATATGCTACATAAGATATCTGATATGCTATATAAGATATCATATATAGGATATAAGATATCTTATATACTAAAGAAGATATCTCATTTATTCAATTAAATAAGATATCTTATTTAGTTTATCAGGTATCTTATTTAGTGAATCAGATATCTATATAAATATATAAGGTGTCTTATTTAACAAATAAGATATCTTATATGGTAAATAAGATATCTTATATGTGGAATTAAATAAGATATATGATATATCAGATATCTTATATACGTTATAAGATATCTTATATACGATATAAGATATCTGATATACTAATTCAGATATCTTATATCCTATATTAGATGCCTTATATCCTATATAAGATATCTGATATAATGCATAATAAATAGTAAAATGGCTTGCCAGCTAGCCATTTTACTATTTACTCTATAAATCAGATATCTGATTTTATATATCAGATATCTTACATAATATATGAGAAATCTGATATTATACCAGATGTCTTATATAAAATAGATTTATATGTCAATTAAGATATCTTATTTTATGCCATATAAGATATCTTAAATGCTATATCAGATATCTTAATTGACGTATAGGATATCTGATATGCTATATAAGACATACATGTCGCATCTATATAAGATATCTTATTTAGGATATAAGATATCTTATTTACTAAAGAAGATATATCATTTACTCAGTCACATAAGATATCTCATTTAGTATATCAGATATCTAATTTAGTATATTAGATATCTATATTAATATATAAGACATCTTATTTAACAAATATGATGACTTATATGGTAAATAAGATATCTTATATCAGATCTCTTATATAGGATATAAAATGTCTGGATTAGTTTATCAGATATCTTATATCCTATATTAGGTATCTTATATCCTATATAAGATATCTGATATAATATATAAGATATCTATTTTGCTTAATAAATAGTAAAACAGCTTGCCATACAAATGGTTTCTGATAAGATATGGTGGATCAGACCAAATTATTTTCATTTAAAATAAAACGCCAAGCAAAATACGTCTTTCCAAGTGATGCCGAAAGGACAGTAACAATTGAACTTACATGAATGGTTTCAGATGTATCAAATTTAAAAGAGATAAACTACTGTGGTATGTTAGATTACTCTCAAGTCCATCCCAGAGAATGTATAATGAAAGATCGATGAACATTTCAAGTTATCCTTTGCTTAGTAGCAGAAATGACACCCAAGCTAGCAACTGATTCAGTAGAAGGTAAAAATTATATATTTTCAAATGCCATTTTATGCTTTCAACAAAGCTGATATGAACTATTTCTGTGCCATGTAAATGGAAAATTACTTATTTATAACCCCCCGCCCCCCCCCCCCCCACACACACACACACACACACACACACACACACACACACACAAAATATATATGAAATAAAAAAGATAAAAACATACCAGTAAGCCAAAAAAAAAAAAAAATGCATATTTGCACTTAAATGGTTATTATAGCAACCAAATTTTTATATCATCACAAAAGTCACAAAAATACAATTTGAAGAACAGTTATTTGCTTTCCACAAACCCGATGATGGAATGATTCTGGTGGATCTACATATTCTCTATCCATTTTATAAGTTACAAACAATTAAATATTGAAGTATTATTTTTATTTGTTACCTTGGAAACCTAAATCTAACTCAGTGGCGAAGATCACAAACACCAGGCATATCCAAAACCAAACCAATTATCTGACTTAAACAAACCTCAGGATTAATTATCGTTATGGATCATTGGCTTTATATTCAGAAAATATAAAATTCAAAAATATTAAGTTACCATGGCAGCCAAAGTGGTATCACATTGTGGTAAACATAGAATACATACATTTAACATTTACACACACGTTTTGGTGGAGCCTCATAAGCGCCATCTTCAGTGTAATTACTTCCCCAACTACACCCATACACCCACCTATACCCACATACTCCTATCCCTTCCACCTCTCACACATGCAAACGCAAGTGGACTATTGCCCCATTATGTAATCAGCAACATTAAAGTTTTACAGTCTTCACTGTCATATTCTACATGTGTTCGTTTAGCTGAATACTGTTTTTTTTCATTTTTACAGCTTGCTTGGAACTTGGTTCTTTTTTTTTTTAACAACTATAAAATGGAGAAAAATTGTCTGTTTATATGTCATTTACATGTTATTATTGCATCTTCTAATTGGATGCATCTGCTATCTGAGAGACAATGAATAAGCAATGTGAATGTAGTTTGTGTCACATATGCGATTTATCTAGATCTTGTGGAACTTATGGAATTTGCTTTTTTAAGTTCAAGTACATCTTTGAACTTTCGACATCAGCTGTGCTATGTTCTGTGTCGAAACGGTGAAATTGATTCCTTACTTCTTCTGAGTCATTATAAATGTAGCAGGGTGCGACATAGGAGTTTGAATTTCCGTCTGTTTGATGTCTGTCGGTCCGTCAACAATTTGTGTAGAGTCTAGCATTAAAGTGCATTTCTCTGTAGCAGTGATAGCTGGGAATGTAAAACCTTGCATAGTTATTTTCCTCAACGTACTCTTCAAGCATGCGCTCTGACCTCCATGCCCATGACCTAGATTTTGTGCAAGAGTGTCTTTGTCATTATTTTATGTCAAGTCTAGTATTATTCACATGGAGTTTAGCATTACAGTGTCTTTCTCTACAGCGGTGATAACTGCGAGTGTCAAATCTTGCATAGTAATTGTCCTCAACATACTCTTCAAGCACACACTATGACCAGGTGCCCATGACCTAGATTTCATGTTTGAGTGACTTCGTCATGATTTTATGTCTAGTCACATCTAGCATTAAAGTGTCTTTCTTTGAAGAGATGATAGCTGCAAGTGTCAAACCTTGCATAGTAATTGTCCTTGACATACTCTTCAAGCACACACTATGACCCAGTGCCCTTGACCTAGATTTCGCGCTCAAGTAGCTTTGTCATAATTTTATGTCAAGTCTAGCATTTAAGTGCATTTCTCTGTAGCATTGATAGCTGTGAGTGTCAAACCTTGCATAGTAATTCTCCTCAACATACTTTTCAAGCACGCACTATGACCTGGTGCCCTTGACCTAGATTTCGCACACAAGTGACTTTGTCCTGATTTTATATCAAATCTAGCATTAAAGTGTGTTTCTCTGCAACTGTGATAGCTGCTAGTGTAAAACCTTGCATAGTAATTGCCCTCAACATACTCTTCAAGCATGCACTATGACCCAGTGTCCTTGACCTAATTTTTGTGTTCCAGTGGCGTTGTCATGATTTAACATTGAGTCTGGCATTAAAAGTGCATTTCTCTGAAGCAGTGATAGCTGTGAGAGTCAAACCTTGCATAGTTATTGTCTGGGGCACACTCTTCAAGCACACGTATGACCCAGTGCCCTTGACCAAGATTTAGCACCTGAGTGACTTTGTTGTGATTTTACATTTCTTTTGACCAGAAGATGACCCTGAGGGCAAAGATCACGGTCAAGGGAAATGGGGTAGCTTACATTATTAATATATTAACTTTCAAAGCACCAATCACAGCTGCCAGCCTCAGTGGCTCATTTGGAGGAGCGTCCAACTGGTGTTTAGGAGGTTGCAGGTTTGATCGCCGTGGGTCAGCATTATTGTTTCGTGGAGATTGAACATGAATTATTTTCTATGGTCATTCTCTCCCTTCCACTGATTCAAAAAGGGCAGTTGTCAATTTCTAGCAAAAGAATGTGCACAATATTGGTTAACCACTTAAAGGACTAAGCCTGCCCAATAAAAGTGTGCTTATGTAAACTGAACGTGCTTGACATGACCCCATTGGGTTGACTGGGCCGTAAAGCCTCAACACAAACAAAATAACTAACTATAACAGCAGCAGATGCCTTTTAATATTTTTTCTACTATTTTTTCATAGAAAATAAGGTTTGACTTTCAGATGATTCACCTGAAATGTCAAGCCTTTTACATGTTTATTTATTTATTGAGTGTAAGCACATTTAGCTATATACCCTATGGCTAGTCAACCGTGAAGAAATGTTTGTTTAGTGCTTTGGTCAGTTTAGCATTCTAAAAGATGTAAACAATACCATATTGACTAGAATGAACAGTTGATGGTGCACCACCGCAAATCCCCGTGCTCTTTGCTAATGTTGCTAATAGCATGATGGACAGATGGACTTGCTCTCCCACACCCTTACCATGAGGGGAAGTGATGTAGCAAGTTTGGTTGAATTAAGCCCAGTGGTTTAGGAGATAGCATGATGGACGGACGACAGATGCACCGAAAAATAATTTTGCTCTCCCTCACCCTTACCATGAGGGGAAGTGATGTAGCAAGTTCGGTTGAATTCTGCCCAGTAGTTTAGGAGGAGATAGCATGATGGACAGATGGACGGACGACAGACGCACCGAGAAATAATTTTGCTCTCACACACCCTTACCACGAGAGGAAGTGATGTAGCAAGTTTGGTTGAATTCCAGCCAGTGGTTTAGGAGGAGATAGCGTGATGGACAGATGGATGGACCGTTGGATGCACAGGCGGACAGAGGCATGGAAAAATAATGTTGCTCTCGCACAACCTTATCATGAGGGGAAGTGATGTAGCAAGTGGTATAGGAGGAGATAGTGTGACAGACAAATGGACAGATGATAGATGCAAGGATTGACAGACAGATGCACAGAAAAATAATGTTGCTCTTGCACACCCTTACCATAATGGGAAGTGATGTACCAAGTTTGGTAGAATTCTGCCCAGTGGTTTAGGAGGAGATCACTTGACAGACAGACGGGCGGGTGGTCGGACGGATGAATGTAGGCGTTAACAATATCCCCATTTTTGAAAAAGCATGGGGATAAAGATAAAACACCATAGCAGGCTGGTCTAGGTTTCCACTGTTAGTAAATATTTTAGAGGCCAAACAAATGGGAGGGAGTGGGAACGGCCAGAGGGAAATGTCTTGGGGGCGAAACGACTTATTACCATTTAAGTTATGGTGCGGTACGCTATTTAGTCATTCACTGTTTTGGCAGATGATCTATTTATAGATATCAGAATATAAAAGGCAAAAATATCATGATAACATAAACATTATTGCGATAATATTGCCAGGAAACTTGAGAGTTTTCGCGATAAGTTTTGATATTATCACGAGAGTTATCTAGCTACCTGGCAGTTCTGTCAACTCACCAAGAAAATGCAGATCCATGGTCAACTTTTTGTGGGACACCCTATCCAAATTGTACACTATTTAATGGTTTCTTGGGCCTGTATGGATAGTTAAATCATATTAACATGGAATAGCATTGCTGGAATTTTGAGTGATTCGCTCATTCTTTTTAAAACATACTAAAAACGGCGGAGCACCTACCTATGTTTACAGAAATTTTGGCGTTGTCTCTACCTCGAGAGGTAGAAGAAAACAAAACAAAAACACCTTGCCTGTAGCTATGTACCATAAATGTTAATGTATTTGTGCAAGTAAGATTATTATTGTTAATTTTCAATTTCCAGGCTTGCAATGGCAGATAGGGAAAATTAGTCCAGGACAATTACTGGTCTTAGCTTATTACTGTAAACAAGTTAATCACAAGCTCTATAATGGAAAGAAAAGATCCTTATAATTGCATGTGTACAGTGACAGTCACAGCAAAGAGCTCAGTGGTATTAGAGGATAACTTTCCAAAGCCAGGAGACAAAAGGGAACCAGAAGATGAAGGAACCTGTAGTGGGATTATTATAGACTCCCAGAAAGGTCTAGTTCTCACGCACGCTTCATTAATATACCCACTGGCCACAAAGATTAAAAAACAAAAGCTCCAGTGTCTTAGACAGACAGGTGTTGCTCATGGAAACCTTTTTAAAGGAGGCATTCAAACAACAGTTTTGCTGCCAAGTCAGGATTTAAATAATGGAAAGTCTGGTGACAGTCAAGTCAAAGACAAAAAGGGAAATTATAACCCAGCAGTTTTGAATTGTAATTTTGATGAAGAGTTTAACACTTTGACTTATAATGCAAAGTTGAAAAGTGTTTTTGAGTGCAGGCCCCTGAAGAGAACTTTGCATCGTATGATGCCAAATGATTCCTGGCAATTTATCGACAGTGTTAACACCAGCAATGACAAAGCTAAGTCTTTAGAGGATGAGGAACTGTTTTATCATCTACTGCCCTGCTTTGTGCTTTTTCAGTTGAAAAACTGGGAGCCATTTGAGAGTGATCTCCTGGTCAAAAAAGGCTTGAGTAATCATCTAGGAGACCCTATAGAAATATGTGCAACACCATTTGGCGGTTTAAATCCTGAAGTTTTCTTGAACTCCAGGGCAAGGGGTATCATCAGTAATATGGCTGGACCAAGAAATGTCTTGTTGTTGACAGATGCAAGGTGTGTTCCAGGGTCTGAAGGTGGGGCACTCTTTTACTGCAAAGGAAAACAGAGGTAATATGTTAATCTTGGACCTTTACCATTCTCTGGGCAAATTCAGAAGACAGCAAATTGATGATATTTTTCTTATTTTCCCTGAAAATACCGTATTTACCCTAAGTATTCGGAAACCTCAACTGCTTACCATATTTGTTCTAAAATTTTAACACATACAATTTACTGATAGATGTTGTCTAAAAATTGCTGGAAATAGTGTAGAGGCAGATACAGCCAACTGGGACTACACTGTTTGCTCAGACCTGTTTGTTCAAATACATATGGTAAATGTGGTAGATTTTGACATTACAGTGTTAAAGCCTATTTTCTAGAAAAAATAAGAAAAATATTTCAAAATATCGTCTGCTGAAATTTTTTACCAAAAGTACCTTTTACTGAGGCACCATGCAAAATTGTAACATTCTCAAATATTTATCTTCTTTTTTGTTTGCTTGACACTGACCTAGCAGATGATGCCAAGCCTTATTTTCTCAGAAAAAAAAAATATCTGCTGCTGTTGTGATTGGCAATTAAATGGGTAGTCTTTAGCCTACTGATTTAACATAACCTGCTGAATTTAACTATTATCACATGACATTTTAAAATAAATGTTTTCCTTATTTTCATAGAATAAGAGACAGTTTGAATAGTATCAAGCCTTATTTTCTGTAAAACAACAGTAACATTACGAAAGCACGCCTATTCAAATGTATTTTAAATTTCACCTCCAAAAAACTGAAAATTTTCAGATGAAAAACTCTGATATTTTTCATATTTCTGCTCAAAAGAAAAATAATGTATACCCCTGTAAACCCCAGTTTTACTATATAAAAGTGGGGTTTAAGGGGGTCAAAATTATATAGGCATGTTTTCGTGATAAGAAAAATGTCAAGTTGTCTTTTCATTTCATTAACATGTACAGAGTACTGAACATTGAGTGAGTCGCATCATATTTTCGAAGGAGACATAAAACATCAGTGTTAACCCTTGCCATGCTGAATAAATTAAGATGCCACACCCACTTCTAATTTTTAGCCAATCAGATCACTTGATCCAGAATGTTGATACAAATTCACATACATGTACTTAATGACAAACAGTGCAGATCCAGATCAGTTGGCTTCTGCAGAAGCCAACTGATCTGGATCTACACTGTTTGCAAGGGCAGGACATATCCAGGTTCAGCAGGACAAGGGTTAAGACAACTGCTTTAGCAAGCAGGAGTGACATAGGAATCACTTTTAAGCGTCATCCTTGGTGTCGGCATCAACAATGTTAAGTCTGTGCATTTTGCTCTGTTACTCAAACACCAAGGCTTCTAGGCTAATGAAACTTCATACACACATCTGCCATGATGCACCCTGCCCATTGCCATTGACGGTTACTGACCTTGACCTACTTTTCATGCTTGGCTTAACAATATTTTGTCAGTGTGTTTAGCTCGGTAGCAGTCGTGACATAGCCATACGACGAATTTTGTCTGTGCGTTTAGCTCAGTAGCAGTCCTGACATAGCCATATGGCGAATTTTGTCTGTGTGTTTAGCTCATTAGCAGTCGTGACATAGCCAGACAGTGAATTTTGTCTGTGCATTTAGCTCAGTAGCAGTCATGACATAGCCATTTGGTGAATTTCTTGTTTTGTTTCAGAATACTTACAGGGATGATTATAGCAAGCTTGTGTTGGAAGAATAATGAATGGGTGGGATTAACGATGGCCTGTGCAATATCTGAACTTTTGGGAGAGCTGGAAGGGATTCTTCTTAAACTGCCAGATTCCTACAATACTAGCTCATTACAGAGTTACTCTTTGGGTAAATCATGCATAGCTACAGATAAAGCACTTTTTCAGCTGAAAAGTACTTATTTTTTTCTTATCAATTTCATATGTTGTGGTACTCATCTTTTTGATGCACTTCTAATGAGTACCAACCACAAAAATGTATGTTGTGGATACTCATGAGAAGTGCCTCATCAAGGTTTTTCTAATGAGTACCTACAGCATATGGTTACATGGATAAATAAGAAAATTAATATGTGAATAGCCCCTTATATCTGGAGTTATGATAAATGTCTCTGTCAGTATCAGGAAACTGTTCATTTATTCTTGAACAGCTTTTCAAGTCTCTTAGCTTAACCCTTGTCATGCTGAATAAATTAAGATGCCACGCCCACTTCTAATTTCCAGCCAATCAGATTACTTGATCCGGATTTTTGATAGAAATTCACATATTTAATGACAAAGAGTGCAGATCCAGATCAGTTGGCTTCTTCAGAAGCCAACTGATCTGGATCTACACTGTTTGCTAAGACAGGGCATGTCATATGTAGCAAGAGAAGGGTTAATGGAACTGTACACACTTATTAGATTTTCTGCCATTTTATGCAAGGGAGACAAGTTTTGTAAAATATTTTTGCCCGCTTTTCAGAACAGGGGTTTACTCTAAAAAGAATTTGTTCCTCTTAGGAGCAAATTGTTTCCTTTAAGGTAGACCCTTTTCAGAAGGGAGACAAAAAATTTTTAGAATTGCATCCCTTGAAAGTGTATCTGTTCCCTTTAATTCTTGTTGTGATTACACTGTTTGGCACCACAGAAATCAGCTTTACCATCTTTAACCTAAGTATTGGGACACCTTATCTACTTACCATACAGCTAAAATTTGGAATAGTCCATTCTACTCCTTGTTGATGTGTCTGAAATATTGCTGTATATGTATGTATAGAAAACAGTGTAGACCCTGATCAGATGTCACATTCTGGGTCTACACTGTTTGTAAAGGCCTATCTGTCCCAGTACTTAGGGTTATTATGGTAATAAGAGAGAGAGAGAGAGAGACAGAGAGACAGAGAGAGAGAGAGAGAGAGGGAGGAAAAAGCAGGACCAATTTGCAGGTTACTTCGGACTTTCATAGTTTATATAAAGCACAGGCATAGCTCCAGATAAGGTATTTTTTTTTCAGCCAAAATATCATGCAAAATGCAAAATATATTAATATTTTTCTTATTTCTTGAGCAAAACTTATGTTGTGGCTACTCATTCAAACTGCCTCAGAGAGGCACTTCTTATGAGTACCTGCAACATATATTTACATGAAGAATTAAGAATATATTTGTAAGGATGCTCTTCTTGTCTGGTACTGTGACAAGGCATGTTTTTTTCCCTGATGTCACAGCGGATATTGCACAACCTGCAGAAAAGTCAACCAACGGAAAGATAAACTTTTGAAGAGTGCCCTATAATCCACTTGCTGTCCTTTAGATATTACTTGGAAAGACACTTTTTTCTTGGAGTTTTATTTTAAATGAAAATATTTTGTTCTGATTGACCATGTCTTATCAGAAACCATTAGTCTTTTCTGAATCTTTGGATTGTTCTCAAATATTTACTCAAAAATAAATTTACAACCAGAAATTGGTCTGACTTATACAATTTCTACAGTAAAATGATTTTTTGGAATTTTTATGTAAGAAAATATTTTTTTTTTTACTTTGCTGCTTTTTAATTATTGATACTTCAAAACAATATTGTGAAAATTTGAATAAAAGGAACTTGTTGAAAACCTGCCTCTGATTTACCTACCTTACCAATTTCTGCAAAATTTACAGCCATTTTTACTATAGGAAAAAGTGAAAATATTAAGTTTTCAAAACCGAATGAATAGAATAAATCATTTTGTGCTTACATGTAGATAGTTCAGACAAAAGGTTTTGCATTAAATCGTGACAGAAGTTTGCAAATTAACTTCTTCTGTGTAAAGCACTAGGCAAAACACAACTTTCTGAAAGATGTCTATAGCAGAGTAATGTCAGTCAATCCATAGTCAGTTAGAAAAATGGCGATAAATCTGGAACGGTAAGGAATAGTTTGATCATTTTTGGCATACAGATCGATACTGACAATATCTAGCCAAGTATCATTTTTCATTGCCCGAGGCTAAGCTGGGGCACATGCAAGAATGAGGCAGAGCATGCACTTTAGAGATAGTACTGTAAAACTTCAATCACTTGAATACCAATGTTTCATTTACTGTAGCTAATTCAAATTGAGCCAGCGCATGACAAAACCAGTAAAATGACATATGCGCCCAGCAAAGACTCAGATCAGCTTAGGCATCTGCACAGTCTGGTCAGAGTCTTTGCAGTCCGCATGAAGAAAGCTTAGGTCCTTAGCTACCCATTGAGTGCACAGATAAGACTCTAATCAGACTGGGCAGGTGGCCAGTCTCATCTGAGTCTTTGCTGGGCGCACATGCCGTTCTGTTGGTTTTGTTATGTGCTGGCTCAATTCATTTGTGAGTCTCTAGGAAATTCTTGGGATAGCTCAAGAAAACAAATATTTAGGAGTATTTTTATAGGAGAAAATTCTTACTTTTTATCATGAAAATGTATGTTGTTTATATTATAGAAGACCTAAAAGCCATCCCAAATTATCCTCATTTTCCTCCTGACCTGATGCTTTGCTTAGCTCTCAGTGGCTCAAACTACCCATATCTAGATAAAATTTCCATGGTTCCAAAGATGTTTGAGACTTGGAAGTTAAACTAGTTGATTTTATTCCTATATTTCTATAGCTATTGATACCATTTTTCTTTACATTGCCATGCTGGTATCATTTTTGTTTGTTTGTTTCAGATTCTGTGATATCAAGGTTTATCAGTCTGGTGCCAGTGGTACAGGTTGGTAACACATGGGGCTCAGGGGTCCTCATAGATCCTGGACAGGGTGTTGTACTGA
This sequence comes from Anodontia alba, assembly GCA_964016985.1. Lineage (NCBI taxonomy): Eukaryota > Metazoa > Mollusca > Bivalvia > Lucinida > Lucinidae > Anodontia > Anodontia alba. The sequence goes on from OZ024822.1 coordinate 107,294,365, forward strand.
CATGTAGTCATGTGTTGAAAGGATCAGATCATCTTCCAGGTAAACAAGTAATGAACAGCAAACTTATATGTCATCACGAAAAGATGCATACAGTCAAACCTCAATAGCTCAAACACGGATGGCTCGTTTACCATGGATAATCAAACTCGTTTTTGAGTCCCTGCGAGATTCTTCCGATAGCTCAAGAAAACAAATGATCAGGGAATTTTTCTCATTTTATCATGAAATTGTATGTTGTGTGTACTCATTAGAATTGCCTCATCAAGGTGATTCTAATGAGTACACTCAACATACAATTATTGTGTAGAAAATCAAGAAAGAATTCCCTAATTATCGCTATTTGCTTCCTGACCTGGCTCCATGATTAACCCTCAGTGGCTCAAACTACCTATGTCTCGAACAATTTTCTGTGGTCCCAAAGATGTTTGAGCCATTGAAGTTTGACTGTATATAATTTCTACCCCCTTAAACACCACTGGGGTTTACAGAGGTATACATCATTTTTTTTTATTGTTACTCGAAAACATAGATTGTGGGTACTAACAAGTACCCACAAACTGTGTTTTGAGCAATGAAAAATATCAGTTTTTTGTCTGAAAATTTTCAGTTTTTGGAGGTGAAATTTTCTATATATTTGAATAGGTGTGTTTTTGTGATGACAGATTGCTTGTTGTACACTTTACAGTTGTAGATATATATTTATAGATTAACTTAACTCCAGGTAAGAGGGAGTATCCACATACTTTTTGTTGAAAAAAGTGGTCTTATCTGATGTTATGGATAAGCAAGGTTTGTTCACTGGAGTGAAGCTCAGGATGAGCTATAGTGATCAGTTTCTATTCACCATCCATCCTTGATCCATGCATCCATGCCCGTATGTGTCCGTCCATGTAGTCACACTTTAAAGTCCATCTCCTTCAAAAAATATTATTTGGATACTCCCTCTGATCTGAAGCTATGATCTGAGTCTTCACTGGGTGTACAATTCAAGTACATTTTCTCATAGTTCAGCTGAATTTCTCACATCCCTAATGATCCTGCATATTTGGACACCTTAACCCTTGCCATGCTGAATGAATTAAGATGCCACACCTACTGCTAATTTTCAGCCAATCAGATTACTTAATCCAAGTGGTTGATATAAATTCACATACTTAATGACAAACAGTGAGGATCCATATCAAGTAGCTTCTGAAGAAGCCAACTGATCTGGATCTGCAGTGTTTGCAAAGACAGGGCATATATGGGTTCAGCAGGGCAAGGGTTAACTGTAATGTCCTTAAATTTGAACATTTCCAGTTTTTTAATAAGAATACTGGTGAATGAGTGGCAAACAGACTTGTTAAGAGGCAACATTTTGCAGCATCTGATCGGGGTCTACACTGTTTGCTCAAATTTACGTCTGAATACTTTGGGTAAATATAGTATTGGTATTTTTCTTATTTCTCCATGAAACATATACTGTGTTACTCATTAGAATCCTCATCTAATGAATAAACTTGTGTTTTGAAAACAAGAAAAATACACTACTGTGCATTCAACATCTTTCAGAAAGACGTTTTTTACTTGCCGCTTTTTACAGAAGAAATAAATTTGCAAACTTTTGTTATGATTAAATGCAAAACCATTTGTTGTAACTATCTATGCACAAAAAGTTTTATTCTAGTCATTAGTTTTTATGCCAGCCTCAGTAACTCAGTTGGATGTGCGTCCGACTGGAGACCCCGTCGAGGTTGTTAACATTTCTTTCGTGGAGATTGACCATGAAATATTTTCTACAGTCATTCTCTCTCTTCTGCTGATTCAAGAAGGGCAGTTGTCAGTTTCTGGCGAATGTGCACAATACTGGTTAACCACTTAGAGGACTAAGCCTGCCCAGTAAACTTGTGGTTAGGTAAACTGACCGTGCTCGACATGACCCCATTGGGTTGACTGGGCCGTAAACCCTCAACACAAACAAAGAAACATTAGTTTTTATAAAATAAAATATTTTCACTTTTTCTCACAGTAAAAATGAATGCAAATTATGCAGAAATCTATAGGGTAAGTAACTTGAAGGCAGATTTTCAACAACTCGCCCAGCAGTATTTTTGACACATCAGATAGTAAAATGGAGTTGTTCAAATTTTACTTAGGGGGAAGAATGGTAAGGAGTTCCAAATATGAAGGGTACGTCATAGTGTCAGATAAAACGCTTTCTTCAACCGAAAGATACACCATCACCTCTTTATAACACCATTGCTGGGATCCAAAGTGAAAACCGTGTTAGCGAAACAACCATGTTGTATCCAAACAAAAATGTCTAGATTATATAGAAAAATGACCATAAATAGTAATTTTTCTATATAATCTATACATTTTTGTTTTGATACAGTTTTGGGGTCCACCTTGAAATCGTCTTATATGCGAACCATCTTATAATGAACCATCTTAAAAAGAGGTTCCAATGTATTTTTCTTATTTCTCTACAAAAACATATGTTGTTGGTATTTATTAGAAGTGCCTCATTGAGAAATGAGAAAAATATTTTGTGGATACCCACTCTTATCTGGTGCTATTGGGTACATACAGGGTCACACTCTGATCAGGGTCTGTACATTTGTATTTGTCATAAGATTGATTGTTTTTGTTTGAAAGAGCTTATTTGATGTTTTTGCCTTTTCTTTTCATTTCTAGTGAAAGTACGATTGGAAAGTGGAGACTGTTATCAGAAACTTGAAGCACAGATAGTATATAAATGTCAAGATATGCAGCAGTTTGATCTGGGTGTGTTAAAGATTGCCATTGGTGATACAGACATATTTAATAACAACAGCAAAAGGTGCTTGTTGGCAACTGATGTAAAAGAAGGTTTGTTATGGTATTTCTAGTACTTTAATTCTTAATACTTTGAGTAAAAATTTCAGCAGATGACAGTTTGAAATATTTTTCTTATGTTTCCCAGGAAACAGGATTTGACAGTTCATGCAAATTGTTTCCAATGGAGGCAATTTACATGAAATGTCAAATTTGGTTTTCTGGGAAGAATTTTTCTTATGTTTCCCAGGAAACAGGATTTGACAGTTCATGCAAGTTGTCTCCAATGGAGGCAATTTGCATCAAATGTCAAATTTGGTTTTCTGGGAAGAATAAAAAACATATCAATTTGTCATCTGTTGAATTTGCCCAGAGCATAGTAAAGGTTAAACTCTTATAAAATAAAAATCTAAAAGGAAACAAAGAACACATCCAAGAACGAAAATTGGAGATTCATATTTATTTAGCCTTTTTATATACAGCAGTGTAGTTTGCTAGGCTGTATATGCCCCCAAGCGCTGACTTAAGTGGTATTCGATTTTCAAAGTAAACAGAATGGGCTCAGCGATCCCAAAGGAAATAAAAGAATGATCTGCAATATGACGAGATATGGCATGTAACACCAGCTACAGTGAAGTCAAATAAAAATCTAGAAGGTTGGCTTTTGAAACAAAGAACACATAAAGGAATGAAAATTGGAGACTCTGTTTTCATAAACCTCTTCATATACAGCAGTGCAGTTTGTGATGCTGTATACCCTGCCTAGCACCGGCTTAAGCGTTATTCAATTTTCAAAGTAACCAGAATGGGCTCAATGATCCCAAAGGAAATAAAATATAACTTGCACTATGATGAAGTATGGGGGATGTTGTGAAAAGACAGTATCATATTTACCCTAAATATTTTGGCACCTTAACTCCTTACCATACTTGTCTTAAAATTTGAACAGGTCCATTTCACAATCTGTTGATGAGTATAAATATTACTGGATGAGTGGCCAGTAGTGTAGACCCTGATCAGATGCCACATTTTGTGGCATCTGATCTGGGTCTACACTATTTGCTCAGGCCCGAATACTTGGTAGATATAAGGAATACTCCTTGCATATGTTTATTATATCTCTTACAAACTGTGTTTGGGGATGGAGATAGGGGGGCATGGGGGTGGGAGTGGGAGAGTATACTGTTTTCAAGCTTTCTGTCTGTTACAGTGTACCCTCGTTACAATGACAGCATTTCTTCCCAAAGACGTTGCCATTAAAATGAATTTGCTGTTGTACAGAATACTTAATGAGCATATTGATATGTAAGAAAGGTTTTGTTTTTTTCTTATTTCCTCATAGAACAAATGTTTTGAATATTTGTTAGAATTGCCTCACTGAGGCAATAACAAATATCCAAAACATATGTTTCATTAAAGTATTTTGTACAATATTCTTGCATATTTGTGACTAATTTTTAGCTTTTAAGCAAAGGTTTTGTGACAGTCAAATTGTCATTATAATGAATTTTGTATCGAGTATCTAGTGTCGGTATAAAGAGGGTTGTCTGTATCTTGCTGAATAACTTACCAGAAGGCAATCATTATTTTTCATGGGTATATTATAAGCACTGCTTTTTGACACTTCTTGTTATATCTCCTGCATAAGAGTATGTATTCTGTTTTCAGGTGGTCTGTGATTCAGACTTCATTTCTGCACAATATCTTGAGAATGAATTGATGAAATTAGACCAAATTTTGCATATGCATTGATGTTGACCAGATCTATGTTGGGATCCTTACGCATTAATTTTCGCAAATTAACAACACGGTTATGGCACTTGCTTATTGTCAAAATTTTGTTCCTGCTCAATATCTTGTGAAGAAATGGATGGAATTTAATCAAATTTTGCAGATGCATTGACCTTAACCAGATCTATCCTTGGATCTTTATGCGTCAATCTTTGCAAATTTTTAACAGAGTTATGATCCTTGGTAATTGTCAGAATTTTGTTTCTGCTCAATATCTTGTGAACCGTTCGATGGAATTTGATCATTTTTTGCATATGCATTAATCTTAACAAGATCTACATAAGGATTATTACTCATCAATTTTAGCAAGGTTACAATAGAGTTATGGCCCTTGATTATCATCAGAATTTTGTTTCTGCTCAATATCATAAGAATGAAATGATAGAATTAGACCAAATTTTGCATATGCATTGACCTTGACCAATCTGGGTTGGGAATTGTTATGTGTCATTTTCCGCAAATGTACAACAAAATTGTGGTCCTTGCTTATTGTCAAATTTTTTGTTTCCACTCAATATCTTGTGGCCCTTATTTTTTGTCAGAATTTCGTTTCCGCTCAAAGGAAATTATGCTTCATGTAAAACATTTCCTCTGGCCTCGGTGGCTCAGTTGGATGAGCCATCCGACTGGAGACCAGGAGGTCACGGGTTCAACCCCCATCGAGGTCGGCAACATTCTTTCGTGGAGATTGATCATGAAATATTTTCTACGGTCATTCTCTCACTTCTGCTGATTCAAGAAGGGCAGTTGTCAGTTTCTGGTGAAAGAATGGGCACAATACTGGTTAACCGCTTAGAGGACTAAGCCTACCCAGTAAATGTTTGATTAGGTAAACTGACTACGCTCGACATGACCCCATTGGGTTGACCGGGTCATAAAACCTCAACACAATCAATCAATCAAAACCTTTTGTGCTTACTACCACATTTCATTTTAATTGGATTATTTACAGGTGAAATTGTCTATGTAATAGGCCATGCTATATTTGGTGCTGATCTAGACCTTTCTCCTACTGTTACTATCGGGATTGTGTCAAAAGTTAACAAGATTGCTAAGATACCAGTATTGATACAGGTAAGTTGGTTAAATATTGACAGTTGACATATCCAAAGTTATGGTTTAACACTTAGCATACTGGGTAAAATTTCAGCAGATGACAGTTTGAAATATTTTTCACAGAAAAGAGGATTTGACATTTCATGCAAATTGTCTCCTAAGACAATTTGTATAAAAGGTCATATCCTGTTTTCTGGAAAACGTGATAAAATATCAATTTGTCACCTGCTGAATTAGTCCAGAGAGTAGTAAAGGTTAAGCAAGGGCAGATTATTTAACCCATTTTAGACTGAATAGATTCCCCCACACTATATATTGGAAGAGTCCAATTTCAATTTTAGGTATGTACAGCTATGAGATTTAGATATTCCCATTGAAAAAATGGCTAAACTATTTGCAAACAGCGGAGACCTTGATCAGATGCTGCATTCTGCAGCATCTGATCTGAGTCTGCTCTGTTTGCCAGTTACCCATTTAAGGGTCTCCAGACTACGATGGCTTAATAGGGAGTTCAAAATTTCTGAGGGTGTTCAAATTGATCCAGTTACCCTAGGTATTCAAACAGAAAGGTCTGAGTGAAACAGTGTAGACCCAGAACAGATGCTGCAGAAAGCTATACTGTTTGCCACTCAATCAGCAATTTTCGACACGTTCTTAGGAAGTAAAATGATTTTGTTAAAATTTTAGAAGTACATGTATAAGGTAAAAAGTAAGGCATGCAAATATTTTAGAGTAATCATACCCTAGCTCTTGATAAGATGCTTTTTTCAATCCAAAAGTATTGATATTTTTCGTATTTCTCCATGAAAATGTATGTTGCGGGTACTCATTCTCTTCTTTGATGGGCAGAAATGGAAGGTCTGCTAAAAAATTTTCAGAAGAATCTTATGAAATGAAAGTCTGTTATACTTGAATACATTTCTCTTACCTTTTTCGAACACATGAAAAAACATGACTTCGGGCATAAGTGGACAGCAAAGGCCCAGATCAGACTGCACATCCGTGCAGTCTGATCAGGGCCTTCACTGTCGGCTAACAGAATCATTGTATTCTACAGAATGTATGAATGGAGAGCAAAGGCCTGGATGATACTTTGTGCACATGCAGGATGATCTGATTGAGCACATTTTTCCATGTTCAAAGGCACTTTTTCACTTGATGTAGCCCAGTTGATGTAATGTTTTCAGACAACATGTGCTGTACATGCGGGAGCCAGTGGAGGAGCTGTTATTAACCAACAGGGACAACTTGTCGCAATAGTGGTCTGCAATTCCAAGTAAGATAAATATGTCAGAGCACAGTAAAACCATCTCATTGCTATATACCAATAGTAAAAGCCTAGGCCATACTGTATCATTCACACTTACAAAGGAATTGTTTAGGAGGAATATTTGGTGATAATTCTGGGATAATTTTTCTTATTCCTCCCAAAAAATGTATGTTGTGGGTACTCAATAGAAGTGCCTCGAGGAGGCACTTCTAATGAGTACCCACAACATATGTTTTCATTCAGAAATAAGAAAAATTACCCAGAATTATTGGTGATAATTCTGGGATATTTTTTTTATTCCTCTTTAAAACATATGTTGTTGATACTTATTAGAATTGCCTCAGTGAGGCACTTCTAATGAGTACCCACAACATATGTTTTCATTGAGAAATAAGAAAAAATATCATCCCAAAATTATCACCAAATATTCCTCCTTGACAATTCCTCTGACTGTCTTATGATAACTTTGTAGAAAGATGTCAGAAAGTCATATAACTCTAGATAAGAAGAGTATCCAAATAAATAATTTTCATATTTCTCCACTAAACGTAGGTTGCGGGTAGTCATTAGAAGCATCTAATGAATATCTAGAACATAAGTTTTAATAGAGAAATAAGAAAAATATCAATACTTTGGTTATAAAAAAATCACATTATCTGGAGGTACAAGTCAAACCAGAAGCTCCTAATTATTGTAATGCAGCTTTCACATCAGCTGTATCTGCAACGATGTGCAGTGCAGTCTGGAATTCATAGTGGATTGACCAGATAAAATTTGTGCATAAAAAGATCTGAAATTTTCTGAAACAAATAATTATTCTTTGATCTGTTATTTTAATGTTGTTTTATTTACTTTTTTTATTTTTTATTTTTTTTTTATAAATACATGTACATATGAGCCAGCCATGTCAAATTTTAAGTCCAGATAAGTATCTATGGAAACATGTTGTACTCATTGTAAGCACCATGCAGAGGCCTGTCCATCAGTGCAGTCTGATTAGATCCTTCATTGTTTTGTAGAATATAACAATTTATAGCAAAGGCTGTTGGTTCGTGGGCTTTACTGACTGATCTAGAATTTTCCAGTCACCTTTTCTCGTGGTAGGCTGATATATGTACTTGGGCACAGTATTTGCTGTTTCCAACCATGAGTGAAAACAATAAAGCAGAATATATGTCCAAATGAAGTCCTTGGGCCAAAATGAGATATTGGTATTTTCTAACAGCTTTATAACCCGGGAGTGTATATATGAAATTTTAGTTCATTATCGGAAGTACCTTTTTTAATCAAAACTATATTGTGGTTTTTCGCATTTTTGGCTCCTGTAATACTTTCATATCCTTCGCCCAAGAAATCAGCAAATGGTGGGAAGTGACATATGGCAGAAGGCTTGCACCTGTGCTCCCACTTGCTATTCATGTTTGAAAACCTTCAGAGAAAAAAGCATGTCTGCTGCATACGGTTGTCATGGAAACCAACATGTAAGAGTTCAACATCATAAGGGCCCAATATGTCCACTTAAAAATTGAGAGCTATCAGAAACCTAAAATGCAAACACTCAGTATTGTATACATAGTCTGAAATAATGTTTTACATCTTATTGATGAATTCTGGAAGAAACGTATATGTGACACATCATGACTATTTCGGTCCAAATGATGGGGTTACGTCATTTGAGAAAAAGGTGTTTAAACAATGACATAATTTACATGCACCTGGTTAGAACTTCAAATAATTACCTTGATACAGATCTGCATATGGCACCTTCTTTACATTACGAAAACTGGCCTATACAAGTATATAGAAAATTTCACCTCCAAAAAACTGAAAATTTTCAGATAAAAACTCTGATACTTTTTATATTTCTGCTCAAAACATAGATTGTGGGTACTCGTTAGAACCGCCTCGGCTGTGGGTACTCGTTAGAACCGACTTGGCGAGGCGGTTCTAATGAGTACCCACAATCTATGTTTATGAGTAGAAATAAGAAAAATAAAGTATACCCCTGTAAACCCCAGTTTTACTATATAAAAGTGGGGTTAAAGGGGGTCAAAATTATATAGGCATGTTCTCGTGATGATTGGCCTTTTTCATAAAAATAATTATCTCCATCCCATCTACCATGGGTCAAACTCGTAAAATAGCATATCCATGTTTTTATGCATGTGTAATTACCTATCTTAAAACAATAAAACCTACAGAATTGGTCTTACCCCACATTCATCAAGATACAAATGTATACTAGTAACATTACTCTTTTACATTTAATGTGACAATACATGTAATTCCAACTGAACAGCATAGCTCCAGATAAGCGGGGCTATACACATAATATTTTTAGCTCACCTGAGTCAACGGTTCATGTGAGCTGATAGCATAGGTTTGGGTCCGTCGTAGATTGTCCACACTTCCAAACTTGAATATCTCCAAGACCAGTAGGTCAGTCATGATCAAATTTCATGTGTAGCCTGGTTGCATAGGAAGATTGACTGCATAATGTTGTTGTAAATGGTGTTTATACATTGTACTTTGATAAATCTTGGAACTATTTACTTTGCATGGATTTCGAAATGAAGCTATTTGCATTTTAAATGTGAAAATGGCCAAGTTGGAATTATAAGACATGAGTTTTATTTTTGTGGATGTGTAAATGCCAGCAAAAATAAAAGCATAAAATAAAAGCCTTCCACAAAAAATGAAATTCATGCCTGTAAGAAGCTGGCATATAAGATATATAATTCAATGAACTTTCTTGTTGTTTTCAGAGATACATTATCTGGTGCCTGTTATCCTCATGTAAACATGTGTGTTCCCATAGCAACAATAGAACCAATCCTTAAACAGTATTTAAAGACAGAAGGTGAGTGGTGATCAGCATGAATCTTAGAATTTTCTTTGTGTCAGTTAACAACATGAGCCATACTAAATGGAAAGAGCTCAACCCTTTCAATCCTGATTACCAGGCCTCAGGGTTATAAAACTTTATTCATGCTCAACTCAGCTGAGCATGAAATTTTTCATGCTAATATATCTCAAATTATGAACAATTGCTAATTCTTTCTTGCTAAACCTAACTGAGCATGAAAATTTCTCTGCTTATAAATATGAAAATGCCAACTATTGTTGGCATTTTCATATTTATTAGCAGAGAAAATTTCATGCTTAGCTGAGTCGAGCATAAAAAAGGTTTTATAACCTCGGGGCCTAGACAGATACTTTTGCAAACAGTGAAGATCCAGAAGAGTCGGCTCATTATCAACCATCTCATTGGGATCTACCTTGATTGCTATTCTGTTTTTAATTTACATCTGTCACCCTTTTGGCAGCAATAGATGTGTCCAAACACAGAGATGAAAGATGCTATTTCAGTAACTCGGGGTTGAAAGGTTTTAGGGAACTGGATACATGTGGCAGATTTTCCACTATTTTTATGCTCTCAACTGGGCATATTGCTGTTCATCCATCCATATGTCATGCTTTTTAGACAGCTTATATCTTTGGAACCACATACATGTATGCTAATATTTTGAAATGCAATGCTTATGAAAAATTAGCTGACCTGTATATTAAGCTTATCTGGGGCGAAGGCTTCAGAGAGCTTATAGGTTGGTAGATCATCCATCGTCTGTCAGCAGTCCATCCATCTGCTTATCGTCCGTCCATTTGTCATGTGTCCACTCCTTTAACCAATTATATCTCCACAGTCTGCAGCCTGATCTCAGTCATTTCTCATCTTTACCATGCATCTGGAGGGGCATCAATGATATAACCTTTCATGGTAGTCCAATGAAAACCTGGGTTGCTATGGCAACCACAAGGTCCTATAGACTTACAAGAAGAAAATGCTTGTTATCAGCATAATTCATTCAGTTTTGATGTTGATCGGATTTTCCTGAAACTTGCAGATAAGGTGGACATGGATGAAATCTGGGATGAGTTTAAAACTGGCCAGATCAAATCATTAATCTTAGAGTTACTTCCCCTGGATTGCTGAAAAGCCTCTGTTTGACTTTGTCATCAGCATAACTCATTCAATTTTGACAGGATCATCTTAACACTTGCAGATAAGATGGACATGGATGAAATCTGGGATGAGTTTGAAAACTGACCAAATCGGATCATTTATGTTAGGGTAACATCCCCTTGATTGCTGAAAAAGCCTCTGTTCGACTTTGTCATCAGCATATCTCATTCAGTTTTGATTGGATCGTCCTAAAAGTTGCAGATAAGGTGGACATGGATAAAATCTTGGATGAATTTGAAAACTGGGCAGATTGGATCATAAATTTTAGAGTTACGTCCCCTGGATTGCTGAAATGTTTGACTTCATCATCAGCATAACTCATTCAGTTTTGATTGGATCATCTTAAAACTTGCAGATAAGGTTGACATGGGTGGTCCGAGATGAGTTTGAAAACTGCCCAGATCAGATTATTACTTATAGGGTAACGTCCTCTTTATTGCTAAAAAAGCCTCTGTTTGACTTTGTCATGAGCAGAGCTCATTCAGTTTTGATTGGATCATCTTGAAACTTGCAGATAAGGTGGACATGGATGAAAATCAGATGAGTTTGAAAACTGGCCAAATCAGGTCAGTAATCTTCCCTTTATTGCTTAAAAAAGCCACTGTATGACTTTGTAATCGGCGTAACTTGATCAGTTTTAATCAGATCTTCCTGAAACTTGCAGATAAGGTAGGATAAAATCTTGGATCAGTTTGAAAACTGGCAAGATTGGATCATTAGTCTCAGAGTTACATCCCCATAATTGCTGAAAAAGCCTCAGTTTGATTTTTTCATCAGGAGAATTTGTTTTAATCAGATCTTCCTGAAACTTGCAGATAAGGTAGACATGGATGAAATCTGGGATGAGTTTGAAATCTGGTCAGATTGGATAATCTCTCTTAGAATTACTTCCCTTGATTGCTGGAAAAACCTCTGTTTGACTTTGTCATCAGCATAACTCATTCAGTTTTGAAACTTGCAAACAAGGTGGACATGGACAAAGTCTTGGATGAATTAGAAAACTGTCCAGATTAGATAATATATTTTAGGGTTACATCCTCTTGATTGCTTAAAATACCTATTTTAGACCTTGTCATCAGCTTAGCTCCTTCTGATTTGATTAGATCTTCCTAAAGCTACAGTTTTCATTGAACCAGGTTGAAACTTGGTGGACAGTTAGAATATAAGGTAGCACAGCACATATTATTTCAAGGTTACAGTACTGCAAATATTGATAGAGTTATTACTCTTTAAAGATTGTTCAAATATGACTTAATTTCTCAGATCGAGTGGAGACTTGTGGAAAGTTTGACCATGAGATTGTTCAGGGCATATTATTTCGAGGGTACAGTATACCAAATTTTGATCGAGTTATCACTATTTTTAAAGATTTTTCAGGCATGACTTGGTCTTCCTACACTCCCCCCTCACTCCTCCTGCCCCCCCTGCCCCTTCTCTTGCTGAAAACGAAATTCTGATGATAATCAATTCTGTTGTTGATGCGTAATAATCCCAGCCCAGATCTGGTTTAAGCCAGTGCATATAAAATTTTGGTCTAATTCCATTAAATTGTTCTCGATATTAAGAAGAAACCAAATTGTGATGATAATAAAGGGCCATAACTCTGTGGTAAATTTGCAAAAATTGATGTGTAACAGTCCCAACCTAGATCTGGTTAAGATCAATGCAGATGCAAAAGTTGAATTGTCTGCTAATAAATAAGGCTTCATGTAAATTGTCTGCTAGTAAATAAGGCTTGTCATTTTGCATGAATTCTTAGCAGACAACCCCACATGAAATGTCAAGCCTTATTTTCTCCAGTAATTAAAAAAAATCTAAATGTCTACTACTGTTGTGATGGGTGCTTTAAGCATTAATAAAGGACCTCACCATCACATTCATGGGGTGATGATTAGGGACTTTGGTAAAATGAACTGCATTTGTTACTACACAAGTCACTTAATTAATTTGCTTTGATCTGCTTTCATTGTATTTTAGACTCTTCTATATTGAAAGCCCTGCAGATAAGAAATACAACTGTCCATCAGCTTTGGAGTATAGGATCCCCAGGTAGGATGAGAATGTGATCAAAATAAGGGAATGTATTTAGTGAAAATTCAGGATATTTTTGTTCTTTCATCAAAATATGTTGTACCGGTACTTGTAAATACTTATAAGAGTCACCTCAGTTCTGATATTAAAGTGTTTACAACATACTGTGATGCAAATTGTGTTTTTTCTTTTTTTGGCATTTTAATATTTTTTTGCTCAGGGCTTCAGATAGGTAAAATATTATAATGCCATTTTTTTATCATGAAAATACATTTTTGGGATCACACAAGAAACCTCCAGAATTTATGGTTTATACAAAATTGGGGAAAGTTATATCTTATTTGAGCATTTGATAAAGTGAATTGCTGGTTGTGCTATTGCCAGTGAAGTTTTATCAATCAGAGCAGAGCAACTTAACCCAGTTTAGTCTGGAGACCCTCAAAAGGGTAATTGGCAAAGAGTGTAGACCCTACTTAGATGCCACAGAATGCAGCCTCTGATCAGGGTCTCCACTGTTAGCAAATAGTTTAGCCATTTGTCTCTAGGAATATCTAAACCACATAGCCCAACATACCTAAAATTGAAATTGGACTCTTCTAATATATGTAGTTTGGGGAAGTTTACTAAGTCTAAAATGGGTTAAAAAGATATTTGCAACTATAAAATCAGCAGTTTACCTCTTTAGGTGCTCAACAAAATAGTCATCCTCATTCTAATGCAATTTTTTGCACCTGAAATACTTCTTTTGATCATGCCTCTAAAGCAAACCTTCATTACCAACATTGCTTCAGATAAGAGGAGGTAATTACATAATATTATTTCTTATTTCATTCATTGCGGGTACTCATTAGAAGTGCCTCTTTGAGTTGAAAAAAAAAAAGTGCCTTATCTGGAGCTACGTTAGTGGTGAGAACCCCTATTTTTGAAACACATTAGCCAGTGTTGTGATTTTACTTTTCTTGTTTCTTGACAAAAATACTTCTGTTTTACCACATTAGAGTTGTTACAATGTGATGATTCAAAAAGGTGTCATATGTTATGAGATTAGATGAGAAATTAGAAATTACTGTGTGTATTCGGTGAAAAGAAGCTCCTTGTCTGAACTTATGCCATTGTAACAGGTACTGATAAACAGAAAAGCCATTGATTAGAATGCATAGCAGGTCACATAGCTCTAGATAAGAGGGATATCCAGATAATTAGAATTTTTTTTTCTCTTAAAAAAATTTATGTTGTAGTACGGTAAATGTCCTAAAATTTCTGACACTTATTCCATACATTTTTGCCTAAAGTTTGCTTTCTATGCAGCAGTTTGTTAAAGTACTTAGTGGAATAGCAAACAGTGTCAATCCTGATCAGACTGCTCCTTCAGGAGCATTCTGATCTGGGTCTGCACTGTTTGCAAATGCAAATGCCAGTTAGTCAGACACTTTGGTGTAGGAAATTTTAGGACATTTACTGTACTCATTAGAAGTGCTTCAGTGAGGAGCTTCTAATGGACACCCAAAACATATTTTTGAGAAAAATATAGCTCCAGACAAGAGGGGTGGGGCGGGGATGGGGTAGGGTGGCGGTATGGCAGTATCCACAAAATATTTTTCTTATTTCTCCATGAAAACATATGTTGTGGGTACACATTAGAAGTGCCTTGCTAGGGTTTTTCTAATGAATACCTACATATGTTTTTGTGAAGAAATGAGATAAAACATCAGTACTTTTCATTTGAAAAAAAGGTGCCTTACCTGGAGCTATGAAAATAAGATAATATCGTTATTTTTTGGTTTCAAGAAGCACCTTAACTGGAGCTGTAGTATGTACAAGTATGTTTTACATTTACCACAAGATCTTTTATTCATGACACAGCTCATTTAACCTTTCAAGACCTTGTCACAGCTGCAGCAGACGACATTTTGATTTTTTTGTTTTATTTTTCAGAGAATATAAGACATGGCATTTCATGTGAATCATCTGCCTAGCAGATGATTCACATGAAATGTCAAGTCTTATTTTCTCTGAAAAATAATGAACAAAAAAATTAAAATGTCGCCTGCTGCAATTTTGCTTAGCACTTTAAGTGTCAAAGATTGTAACTGTGAAAGTACAGTCCTCTGATAGTTTATGTTTTTACTTTGTTTCAGCTCTTTTTGATGTAACAAGTCATCTGTAAAAACAACAACAACACCAAAAAAAAAAATTAACAACAAAATAAAAAACAAGTGGTCTGTAATTGAAGTTTTACTGGTAGTGCCGCGTGAGAGAAGTGGAGAAGAGATCCTGGTGCAATACTGCCTTGGACGTCCCCTAGTCCTGCAGTTCAGCTCCTTATGTAACAAATGGACTGTTATTGAAGTGCTGCTGGGGATGTTGAAGAACATAGATGGAGAAGAGATTTAGATTGGATACATAGAACAGTGTGTCATACTATCAGAACTCAGCTAGTCAAACAGTTCAACCCTTTTTGATATGGGCTGCATGAAGCAAAAACGTGCCTTTGAACATCCACAAAATTCACAGATTCAGATCATCTTATGCATGCAGAAAGTATCATCCGGGACTTTGCTCTCATCATAAATTCTGTAATATCCAATGCTTTTGTTAGAAGACAGTGAATGCCCTGATCAGACTGCATGGGTGTGCAGGCTGTTCTGGGTCTGCTCTGTCCACATAATCCCGTAGACATGTTTTTGCATGGTGCGGCCCAGAACAAATAGACAGTAATTATATGTGATTGGACGTGTTGGAGAACAAAATTAAGATGGGCATTTCATAGCTTTTGGTAAGATTGGTATTAGCATTTATATTTTTCTTCTTTTCCACGGAAACATGTTGTGGATATTCATTAGACGTGCCTTACCCAAGCACTTCTAATACGTACCCACAGCATTTGTTTTATGATGAAATAAGAAAAATTTCAAAGGTTTTTAAAGAAAAAAAAAAAGAAAGTTCTTATCAAGAATTATGAGAGAGCACCAAGTTCAGAGGGCTTACTTAGAATATATGCAATCAGCGAAGCATAGCTCCAGATAAGGCACTTTCTTCTTCCAAGAAGTAATGATATTTTTTCTATTTCTCCACAAAACAAATGTTGTGGTACTTATTAGAAGTGCCTCCTTAAGGTACTTCTAATGAGTACTCACAACATATATTTTCATGGAAAGAAAAGAGAAAATTATTATGCGAATACCCCTCTTATTTCGTGTTATGAGCAAAGTCGAATATCTGCCTGTGAATCCATTTGGTCTTATCAGGACCTTTGCTGTTCAGAAGTGCAATCTATGATATTCCATAACCCAGTTTAGACTGAATAAACTCCCCCCCCCCCCCGATACTATATATTGGAAGAGTCGAATTTCAATTTTATATATGTCAGGTTATGTGATTTAGATATTTCTAGAGAAAAATGGCTAAACTCTTTGCAAACATTGAATTGGACACCACAATCTTAGGCATCTGATCTGGTTCTGCACTGTTTGCCATTTACCCTTTTGGGAATTCCCCAGACTAAAGTGGGTTAAATTTTTATGTGTTTAAATTGAACTTTGATGAGGTGTGCTAAAGCATATGTTAATCCGGGTTGACAGTAGTTTACCTGTGTATTGGTATGTGACCCATGTATACTTAAGGTGACTGGCTTTGGTGGGGTGGGGGGGGGTGGGGGGGGAGGGGTGGTGAACTCATCAAAATTGATTTTGCCCCCTTTCTTTTGAGGGGGAGTAACTCATCAAAATTGATTTTGCCCCCTTTCTGAAAAGGACCTATGCTAAAAGGAAAGAATTTGCTTCCCATGGGAGCAGATTCTCTCATTTTAGAGAAGGCCTCTTTTCAGAAAGGGCTTGATGTGCAGGAAAGCAAACTGAAAGTCACAGAAGTTGCTTCCCTTGAGAAAAATGGTGGAAAATCTATCAGGTAGATGTAGTCCCTATAACCTATACCACACTCTAGGCAAGTTCAGCAGATGACAAATTGATGATATTTTTCTCATTTTTCCAGAAAACAGGATTTGACATTTCATGCCAATTGTCTCCAAAGGAGACATTTGGCATGAACTGTCAAATCCTGTTTTCTGGGAAAAATAAGAAAAATATTTCAAAATGTTGTCAGCTGATGATTTTACCCAGAGTGCTAGCATTAAAGAGCAACTGATGACTAATCATTATTAAGGTAAATGAATACACCTTAACTATTTTATCGTCATTAGCAGGCCTCGGTGGCTCAGTTGGATGCTCATCCTTCTGGTGATCAGGAGGTTGTGGGTTCGACCCCCACCGGGTCGGCAACATTCTTTCATGGAGATTTGATAACAAAATATTTTCTACGGTCATTCTCTCCCTTCTGCTGTTTCAAGAAGGGCAGTTGTCAGTTTCAGGCAAAAGAATGTGCACAATACTGGTTAACTGCTTAGAGGACTAAGCCTGTACAGCAAACGTGGTTAGGTAAACTGACTATGCTTGACATGACCCCATTGGGTTGACTAGGCCGTAAAACCTCAATACAAACAAATTAATAGTCATTATGCAAAGGAAGACAACTTTTGCAGACAGGAGGTTACCTTCCCAGTATTTGAAACATTTCAAAACTTAGGGCTCTAAGAGTAGCCACTATTGAGAAGGGAGGCAACTATCTCCATGTCAGAATTATTTCCCTTGGAGGTGTATTCATTTCCCTTAATACTGTGAAACATTTATTTTGGGGTAACTTTATTTTGGCGCTAGTGAACTCCACCAATATTCAGTCTTCAATAAATGTTAGATGTGTGTAAATGTATATATGTGAAAGTATGAATGCATCAATATTAATATGTGCAAACAAGCTCTGCCAGTCAAACAGCCAAATTTTGTTGCCATTAATATTTATTGTTTTACAGTATTTTCCTTGGCCAGAACTGATTTTGCAGATAAAAGAACAAAGTCAGTGCTTCTATATTTACTGTTAAATGACTGAAGCACATTTTGATTTTATTTGCTCAAAACACAACTTTGTGCACATGCTGAAGGCAGTCTTAACATTTACCACTCTCTTGCCTTATTCAGCAGACAACAGATTGAGGATATTTTTCTTTTTTTTTCCACAGAACAGGATTTGATACTTCATGCAAATTTTCTCCTATGGAGACAATTTGACAGGAGACAATTTGCATAAAATGTTAAATCCTGTTTTCTGGGGAAAATATGAAAAATATTTCAAATGTTGTCATCTGAAAAATTTACCCAGCGTGCTAAAGGCGTCATATTCCTCAAAAATAGACATTTGTTTTTACCCAAGAAAGGTTTAATAAATTGATATACAGTATTAGTACAATCATAAAATGTGGCAGCTGACAGCCTGTAAAACTTCAGTTAGTCTCATTTTTGAACTGGATAAAAAATGAAATGATTTTCATTGTATCTCTGAATTAATATTGACAACATTAATTCAGAGATACTTTAAAAACACCATTTCATTTTTGATCCAAGAGACTAGCTGAAATTTTACAGGCTGTCCAGTTGCACATTTTATGATTGTATTTATACCATCTATCAATTTATTAAACCTGTCTTGGATAATAAAATGTCTATTTTTGAGGAATATGGAGCCTTGCTAAGCGGAAACAAAGGACAAATGACAAATGAGCCAAAACTGTTGAATGAAAAACTGTTCTTAAGTATCTAAATCTTTTCCTAATTCATTGACTCAGATAATTCTACACATCTGTGTCCTTCACCAGGCTCCCTAGCATGGTCAGTAGCAATTCTGACTGCAGATCCTGGGTTCCCAAGTTCAAATCCCAGCTCAGCCAAATAATTTTCATGGAGAGTGATAGTGAAATAATTTCTACGATTATTCCCCTTCCAATTTTTCAAGAAGGGAAGTTGTCAGTTAGGCCAAATAAAAAAAATATTAATTTAGAGATATGATAAAAAATCATTTCGTTTTTGGTCCAGTTCAAGAACAAGAGACTAACTGAAATTTTACAGGCTGTCAGGTGCCACATTCAATGATTGTAATAATACAATTTATTAAACCTTTCTTGGATAAAAAAAAATGTCTATTTTTTGAGGAATTTGGAGTCTTTAAGGTAACATGTTAGAAAAAAATAGGTAGGGTAGGTAGGGAATCATTTTTTTTTTTTTTTTTTTTTTTTACTTTTTTTATGTAGAATTATACCATAATTATCAAACATATTAGGACCACTCATACTTTACATAAACTTTTACTAAGGCTATCCTTAGATGTGTCTAAAAGTACTGATAGAATGGCAAACAATGTAGACCCTGATCAAATAGGAGCAGTTTGATCTGTCTACACTGTTTGTTCAGACCTACTCGTCTAAATATTTAGCATAAATATTTTATCCAAGTAAAACAGGAAAAAAATTGCTAGGTTTTACCAGGAAAATTAGGTAGAGTAGGGCTACCTTAAACACACATATGTTTTATTTAGCCCTATTGGCAAAAATGTGAGCACAAAGTACTAGTTAACTGTGTAGAGGATGAAGCCTGCCCAGGAAAAAATGAGAGGTTAAATGACTGTTTGACATGTCTTTACCCTTGTCATGCGAAATGAATTAAGATGCCACGCCCACTTCATATTGTCAACCGATCAGTTGCTTGATTCAGGTTGTTGGTACAAATTCACATACTACATGACAGACAGTGCGGATCCAGAGAAGCCAACTGATCTGGATCTACAGTTTGCAAGGGCAGGGCATATCTGGGTTCAGCAGGATTAGGGTTAACAATGAGCTGCTTTGATTGCATAGCTATGTAGGCTGGTCTGGGCTTTGATTAGTTTCATGTGCCATTTTATAGGTTTCCTGGGCCCTTGATTAGATATGTTTTGTATAAATACATTTGTATATGAAGAATTTTTTTGTCTTCTTTTTGCACCATGTAAGTCCAAATGTGTTGATGATCAGAAATTACCCTGTTTAACATAAGTATTAGACATCTTAATTCATTGCCATGCTTGTCCTAAACTTTAACCCATTTACATCAAGTGGACTGTTCTGCCACAACTCTGTGGACCGGTCTGTTTCCAACAGCAGGGTGTCTGGTTAGTTTTTATCATTACCATATTTTTTTTATAAATTCCTGTGTTTAACACATTCTGAGGCATCTGATCTGGGTCTGTACTGTATGCTACATGTAGTTACCTTTTTATACCCCAGCACACGTTAGTGGTAGGGTATTATGGTATCACATTGGCTGTGGGTGTGTCCATCCTTCTGTCCATCCATCTGTCTGTCATTTGTCCGTCTGTATTTCCATTTCTGGATGATAACTTGAGTAAACATCAATGAATTTTCACCAAACATGGTATATGCATTGATATTGTGGAAATCTGGTTTGGGATTGCTAATGGGCAAATTTCGTCAATTTTTGACAGTTATCTGCCCGAGACATGTCCATATTTTTGTTTCCAGATGATAACTTGAGTAAAAATGAATCGATTTGCACCAAACTTGGTCTGTGCATTGATATTATGGAGATCTAGTTTGGGATTGCTAATGGGCAGATTTTGTCAACTTGATAGAGTTATCTGCCTGCGACATGTCTGAATTTTCGTTTCCATATGATCACTTCAGTAAATATCAATGAATTTTCACCAAACTTGCTATATGTGCGTTGATATTGTAGATGTCTGCTTTGGGAGTGCTAACTGGCAAATTTCATCAACTTTTGACAAGAGTTATTTGCCCTGGATATGATAGTGGCTGGGTATTATCGTTTAACGTTTTTATTTGGGGTCTCCAAATGGTCTATGTTAATGTGTCTTTAAAACTGCTGGCAAACAATGTGGACTCTGATCAGATGCCACATTCTGTAGTGTTTGAACTGGGTCTATACAGTTTGCTCAGGCCTGTCTGAATACTAAGGGAATTACAATAGTATGTAGCCAGACACAAAGTGAACTGCATCATCTGACCTTAGCCGTTGGATGTGCTTCAGACTGGAGACCAGGAGGTTGCTGGTTTGACCCCCGCAGAGGTCAGCAACATTCTTTTGTGGAGTAGTCATGAAATATTTTCTAGGATCATTCTCTTCCTTCTTCTGATTCAAGAAGGGCAGTTGTCAGCTTCTGGCGAAAGAATGTGCATAATACTGGTTAACCGCTTAGAGGACTAAGCCTGCCCAGTAAACGTATGGTTAGGTAAACTGACCCGCTCTACATGACCCCATTGGGTTGACTGGGATGTAAAACCTCAACACAAAGCAATAAACATTTTACCTTAGTGCATACATACTAAAATGTATTAACTACCTTAATAATATAGTATCTATATCACGAAATTAGCCCATATCATATTAATGACAAACTTGATCAATACAGAAAAAACTTACGAGTTGTATTGGCCTAGTTTTTTTTCTATGTTTGTGGACTTTTTCTTGTATCGGCCAGCTTTCTCTGTATTTGGCCAAGTTTTTTATGGTCTTTTACATTATCTTCAATGAATTTTAGTCATATTAAGAAGATGGAAGGCATTGTATCGACTTGGCCATATAGCTGCTATGAAAAATCTTATTTATTGAGATAATCATTGCTAAGCAAAAGTTAATTAATAAAATTGTCATTTATTAATTAATTTCATATTATGAAATTACTTGATTAATAAATTATAGTATTGATTCCATTAATTTGGCCACCATATTACTAAAATATGATACATGATAGTGGCTGGGTATTATGTTATATCATGCAAATGTCCATGCATCCATCCATCCATGCATCCATCCATCCATCATTGCCATCTTTCCAGTTTCTAACTTGAGTAGTTTTTGTATGAATTTTCTTGAAACTTTGCATATGCATATTAATACTGGGGAGGAATGATTTGGGATTGTTCACTTTCATCAGTTATGGCCCTTGGTTGATGTCAGAATTTCATTTCTTTTCAATATCTTGAGAACAAATCAATAGATTTTGGTCAAATTTTATATACACATTGAAACTGATTAGATCTGGATTGGAATTTAAAATGGGCCAAGGTTTTATTTTTCAACAGAATTATGACTCATTTTGACATTGAATTCAGTTTTTGCTAAATATTTATTTTTGCTTAATATCTTGAGAATGAATTGATGGATTTTGGTCAGGCTTCGTGTACACATTGATATTGATTACCTAGAACAAGGTTGAGATAGAAAATAGGCCAATATCGTTACTTTTCAACAGCTCTTGATTGACGTCAAAATTATGTTTTTTTCTTAATATCTTGAGAATGTTGACTGATTTTGATCAAATTTTATTTACACATCGATATTGATTAGATCTAGGTTTACTTTTCTATAGAGTTATAGAGCAATGTCAGAATTGTGATTTTGCTCAAGCAAACATACTTGCTTCCTGCAGTGGTGTGTATCATGCAGTATCTGCAATGCTTTTATTTTTCCAAGATAATGAGGCTTGATATTTCATGTAAATTGTTTGCTAAGTAGATGGTTTCCATGAAATTTAAAGCAATATTGTAGATTGTACTCACAAAATGTTAAACTTTATTGTCTCGGAAAAGTAAAAAAAATCCATTGCACTTTAAGGATTGATGATTTATTGTTGGAAGTTGAATCCCAAGTACATGCATGCCAAATTTTCTTTGTAGCTTCCAGTGCAACATAAAACATTGTTTTGTTTACACATTTGGTTGCTTGATGTCCAGCTTGGCAGTCAATAATAAAAATCTCCAGAATCACTTGACTGATCAGACAAGGCAGAAACGGTCTTTAATGGTACCTCCATCCAAGTGTTTGCAAATTGTCCCAAACCACTATCCAAAACATCATTGCTAGCTAGTGGCATAGATGGAAAGAAATTATTTTTATGCTTACCGTGGAAAATCTTGCAAAAAAAAAAAAAAAAAAAACAAGAAAAGGAAAGGATTTGCTCCCAGAAAGCAAATTCTTTTCTTTAAGAGAAACCCCCATGATAATTATCTTTGGTGATCTCTCTTTATTGAAATAATTCTTCATATGTACATGCATAGTGAGTGCTAAAAGTCAAAAAGGAAGCCTATGCTAGAAGTTACTAGAGTAAAACAAAATAAGTAGAACTGTGAAAAGATTTTGTACCATTACTACTCATTTTTGTATGCTGTAATTCAGTCCTACAACAAAGCAAATCAATCTCATCTGCCTTACATTGTTTATTCAAGCATAACTCAGAATATTTAGCCAATTTTAATCAGGAGATGCCTAAAAGATTAATTGCAAACAGTGCAGACACAGATCAGATGCTGCAGAATGTGACATTTGATCAGAGATCTCCACTGTTTGTAAATGCATGTAGTTTAGCTATTTTTCTCTAGGAATATCTAAATCACATAGCCTGACTTACTTAAAG
Organism: Anodontia alba; assembly: GCA_964016985.1. Lineage (NCBI taxonomy): Eukaryota > Metazoa > Mollusca > Bivalvia > Lucinida > Lucinidae > Anodontia > Anodontia alba. The sequence continues at coordinate 107,317,647 of OZ024822.1, forward strand.
TTGAAATTGGACTATAATAATAATAATGACTTTATTTTTAGAGGATGCTCAGTTGGATAAATCCACTCTTCCCTGAAGTCCTCTCTTCAAGTATATACATATACACACAATATTCACAAATATTTCAACATAAAATAACAGATTCTGTCGGCCTCAGTGGCTTAGTTGGATATGCATCTGACTGGTGATCAGGAGATTGCGGGTTTGACCCCCCCCCACCCCCCCACAGGGTCTGCAACATTCTTTCATGAAGATTTGATCATGAAATTTTCTGCAGTCATTCTCTCCCCTCTGCTAATTCAAGAAGGGCATTTGTCAGCTTCTGGTGAAAGAATGTGTGCAATACTGATTAACCACTTAGAGGACTAAGCCTGCCCAGTAAAAGTGTGGTTAGGTAAATTGTCCGCGCTCGACAAGGCCCCATTGGATTGACTGGGCTGTAAAACCTCAACACAAACAAACACAGATTCTTACTATAGATAGAAATGATAGCTGTCACTGACAGATAATTACTAGCTTAATTTCCACATGAAGTATTTGTGCTTGAATTGTGCTTTTATTTTTGGAATATTGACAATCATTTTATGCTCACCACATCATTGATAAATCAGCATTAAGGAAGTTGGTTACAATTTTTAATGAAGAACCCGATGCTGTCATGGTAACATCATCAGCAAAAATGTCTAACACACTAAATTTTATATGCTCAGGTAAATAGTTTATATAGAGAATGAAAAGCAGGGGTCCAAAAACTAATCCTTGTGGTATACCAGCCTTTATTCTCTTTTTATATGACAGTTTCCCCCGAGTGGTGTACTTGCTGAAACCTGTTTGAAAGGTATGATTAAAACCAGTTCAGAGCTTCATTAATGAACTTATACAGTGCTAGCTTTTTCAAAAGAATTTGGTTAGATAAATAAAGCATCACAGTACTAACTATCTCATTATTGTTTAGTGCTGTCAGCCATTTGTCTACCATTCTAGTCAGAGATGTCTGACATGAATGATGCTTCCTAAAGCCTGACTGAAACTGGTAAATTAAATTGTGTTCTTCAAGATAATTCATCAAACATCTGTTTATGTGTCTTTTGAAGTTGCCATATGTGATTAGGAGTACTAAGATGCATCTGTAATTGTTGACATTTCTTTTTCTCCCTTTTTGAAATCAGGTGAAAATTTTGCATGTTTCAGTATACCAGGATATTCCCATTTTTATACACTTAGATTGAGAACAACTGTAAGGGGTGGCAGGTTATAGCTGGTGCTGATATTTTCAAGTAGTTAGCACTTATCTCATCTATTCCTGATGCCTCATGCATTTTAGGTGGTATAGTTAATAGTTAATTGTGAATAATGGAACTTGAGACATTTGAGATCTTGAATGCTTTATCTTCAGGAACTTTGTTTTCTAGTAGTCTACTTATGCGACCTATTTGTAATGTCCTGTAGATTCTGCCAGAGTTGCTTTGGATTTCTTTGGTTTTGACTGATAGCTTCTGTGAAGAATGTAGTTTTGGATTTGTATATCGTAGTTTAATTCTGTTTCACCAGACTTTGTATTGTTCCATGTTTATGCATTTATTAAAGCTGTCCTTTATTTTCATGGCACTTGCTATGTTTTGGTTCACCCAGTTTGTTTGTTTTGAGTGTTTAACTCCTTGGTTTTTTAGGTGCATGCTTATCAAAAACTGAATTAAAAATATCTGAAATAATCCAAAGCATCAGATGCATCATCAAAAATATATTCATCACTGACCAAGACTGATTCTTCAATTTAAGTAAAAATATATGCAATGTCAGATTTTGTGTATATAACAAGACCACCACCATAGCCATGTCTGTCTTTACGAAAAATGTTGTAATTTGGAATACTTAACCCTTGGTCTGCAAGTTCATTGGTTAAGAATGTTTCACTGTTACAAACGATGTCAATGCTTTTTGATTATGAAAAAGCAGTTTAACTTAATCAAGTTTTGGATAAAAATAATGAATACTTAAGTGAACTATATGGGGGTCCTTTGTTTAAAACCATTATGTCATGATTGCTTCGAAAATGTCGTGTTCCTGAGATTGTGTGTCCTAGCTACTAAGACATTTTCATTTGATTGTGACTATTCTAATTCCATAGTTGTGGGAAGAATGGTATGGCATAAATCCTGTTGGCTGGCTGCTCTGATGATTGCTGTTGTCGCCTGTGCTGATATTGCGGTTGTTGCTGCCCATTGTTTCTGTTCCAGTTCCTGTTGTTTGGCTTCCTCCCTTGAAACCTCCCCATTTGAAAATTCTGTTCCCTTTCTTGTAGATGTAGTTCCATTTCTGTCATTTTGTTGTAGGCAGAAAACAGCATTTAAGGCCTAGATCTGATATTTTTGGCCAGTATTTACTCCTTTTCGGATTGAGGTATAGATCATTCTGGTATAGTGAAACATCTGGTTCTCCATCTTGAGAGAATTTGGCGGTGCTGTCCAAGAGTTTTCCTGACAGAACAATTGTAATGAATGGTTTGTTTCTGTTATGCATTTATTAAGAAGTGTATTGTTTTTCCTTGGCAGTATTGAAGAAATAGTCATGTTTTCACACAAGTCACCATCTGATATATAGTTTGTTCCAAAATGGGGATCAAAAGCATGTGTTTTGCAGATGAATTCTGTACCGTTTATAGACATGTTTATCACAGTTTATAACAGTCTGAATCCTGCCTTCTGGGTGGCTTTTGATCTTGACATCTAAACAAGTATCAGACATTTTCCGCTTGGTTAGTATTTTGGCAACTAAGTCCCCAAAACGCGGTTTTAGTGCCTATTCCTTTGGTCTGTTATCCTTATTGCTAGAGGTTTCCTGGACTATTGTGGTTTGTGAATGAACAAGGTTTGAAGTGAACAGCCTTGTTCTACATTTTGGCTTCTTTCTACTGTATTATTAGTTTTTTTTTTGTTATTGTCGTAGATTTTTCAATCCATTATTTTATTCCGTCAATTTCCTGCTGAAGTGTGTCTTTCAGGTCAGACATTTCATTTTCAAATTTGGCTTCTAAACTTTCATTTTCAACATTTGCCTTCACAAGCTCATCAAATATTTGAGCTTTTTCTTGGAAAGAGTTTCATTCTTTTTCTTAAGTATTTTTACTTCCTTTTCATCAGATAAGGAGTAGGTCACTGTTTTAGAGAGATTATTCTTGAGTTTCAGGACTCCTGATTCAGTTTTATTCACTTTTTCATTTGCAGTCTGAAGCTGTGATTGGGAATTGTTAACATAAGAATTTTGATATACTTTCTCTTTCAATGAATTGGAAAGAGATGGCGTGTTAAAATTATCTGAGCAGGAGCACAATAACATCTGCATAATAGCATGTACATACAGCCAAGTGTCAGATCGGCTTGTGCATTCGGACAGTCTGGTCTGAATCTTCGCTGTCTGCCACTAATTCTGCCGATACCAAAAAATAGCAGTTGATTGGGAATTTAGTGCGAGTGATTGCATCGAAAACAGCTTAAAATACCATGATAACTGACGATTTGAAATTTTGGACTGAAACACTACATTTTTTACAAGTTTTAAAGTCCTTTGGTTCAGTTTAGCGATACTTTAGAATCTATATATCTATTTCATAACAAAAACGCACTCGCTCATAAATACCATGATAAATAGATCCGTGTGGCAAGTCTTTTGAGACAAATTGCTAACACAAATAAATGCTAAAACATAAAATTTAATGATTCAAAATTTTGAAGCATTTCCACGCTACAGACAAGGTTTTATAAAATTTTTTCACATCATTTTGGACTTTATAAACATCGTACTTATCAACTTTAGTGTGTATCTGGACAAAAATTTTCGGATACTGGGACATTCAGGGTCAATCTTTGCCAGACAATAATCAAAAACTAAAATAATAACTACGAATTTAAGAGTAAACTCAGGAACTGATACAATCAGATCCACATCAAGTTCTCAACATCAAAGGGAAAGACAGACAAATGCAATTAAATAGCCACAAAAAGAACAGATGGCAAGCAGAGTTGGCAACCCCTCCCAAAAAGATGGAAACTCTGTTACCCGAATTTAAAAGACTGATATGTACATCACCTATATACAGGTAAAAATTATTTAACTAGAATCCATTATTTGGAAGTTAATTAATTTTATACAAGTACACCCCTTTGGATACCGGGACAAACAAATCTATTCATACTGCATCACCCACTCAAGGGGATTGCGTGCAGGTGCGCGTCAGTGCGATGTTAGTGAAACTGTAAAAGAAAAACAAGTTCACATAAGACCTGTTCATCTAGGTGGAGTAAAAGATGGCAGTTACAAATAAATATTAAAAGTAATGCAGTGCGTGGCGGCAGCCGATTCCAGTGCACAGCTGCGAGTTGGTAGAATGAGTATTTTTAGCTCACCTGATCTATAGTGATCACTTTTTGTCCGTCGTATGTCCGTCTGTCCGCCGCTAACATTTTCAAACGACTTCTCCTCTGAAGCCGCTGAAGCAATTTTGCTCAAATTTCATATGAAGCCTCCTTAAGTTGAGGGAACTAAAAATTGCTAAAATGGTCGCGATCCATTGACCAAGATGGCCGCCATGTCCGTACATGGTAAACACCTTTAAAATCTTCTTCTCAAGAACCGAGCATGCCTTAGGGCTGAATCTTTGCACAAATCATGGGGGACGGGCGGTCTACCAAAATTGCTAAAATAATGGTTGTACATTGACATTTGACCTTTTTATGGCGAGGTCAAGTTTGCTTGCCAATGCATTTGTATGGGCGCCATACATTTGTATGGGAAAAAGATGTTGAGAATTTCAAACGACTTCTCCTCTGAAGCCTCTTGGCCTGTTGCTCAAATTTCATGTGGTGCCTCCTTGGGGCAGGGGAATGAACGATTGCTAAAAAGTCGCGATCCATTAACCAAGATGGCTGCCATGCCCATATATAGTAAAAACCTTTAAAAATCTTCTTCTCCAGAACCGAGCATGCCTTGGAGCTGAATCTTGCACAAATCATCGGAGACGGACGGTCTACCAAAGTTGCTAAAATAATGGTTCTCCATTGAGATTTGACCTTTTTACGGCGAGGTCAAGGTTGCTTCCCTATGCATTTGTGTGGGAGCCATACATCTGTATGGGAAAAATGTTGAGAATTTCAAACCACTTCTCCTCTGAAGCCTCTTGGCCAATGTTGCTCAAATTTCATGTGGAACCTCCTTGGGGCAGGGGAATGAATGATTGCTAAAACAGTCGTGCTAAAATAGTCGCGATCCATTGACCAAGATGGCGCCATTGCCCATATATGTTAAAAACCTTTTAAAATCTTCTTCTCCAGAACAGAGGATGCCTTGGGCTGAATCTTTGCACAAATCGTCGGAAACAGGAGGTCTACCAAAACTGCTAAAATGATGGTTGTACATTGACGTTTGACCTTTTTTACGGCGAGGTCAAGTTTGCTATCAAATGCATTTGTATGGGCCCCATACATTTGTATGGAAAAAAATGTTGATAATTTCAAATGACTTCTCTGAAGCCTCTGGGCCAATGTTGCTCAAATTTCATGTGGAGCCTCCTTCGGGCAGGGGAACGAAAGATTGCTAAAATGGTCATGGCGCATTGACCAAGATAGCTGCCATGCCCATATATGGTAAAAAAGTTTAAAAATCTTCTTCTCCAGAACCAAATAAGCCATGGGGCCTAATCTTTGCATAAATTATCGGGGACAGGAGATCTACCAAAATTGCTAAAATGATGGTCCTACATTGAAGTTTGTCCTTTTCATTGCGTCAAATTTGCTTCCCCATGCATTTGTATGTGCCCTATACATTTATATGGGAAAAATGTTGAGAATTCATATTTTGGACATCTCTTCTATAATCCAGTTGGACTGAAATTTGATGATGAGCATTAGGGCGCATAGTAGACACAAAATAGCTAAATGAGCCGATAGAAAATCCAAAATGGCCGCAGCAGCCGCCATCTTGAAAATCAATTTTCGACGTCTCTTCCCAAACCTTTGGTCTCTTTGAGCCAAAACTTGCTCTGTATATAGCAACAGGATGACTTCTGGATCGAAACGAGTTACAATTGTGTTGATCGGAAATCCAAGATGGTCGCAATGGTTCCACTCTATTGAACAAGATGGCCGCCAGATCTAAAAATAGAAAATCTTCAAACGACATCTTGTCCTTGGCCAATGGCCCGATTCCAAAATATTTGCACAGACGTGTTCCTCCAAAGGCCCTAAACCAAAATTGCTAAAATGGTTCTGCTTGGCTGAACAAAATGGCGGCCAGAGCTAAAAGTAGAAAAACCTTTAAAAGACATCTCCTCAGCCAGTGTCCCGATTTCAAAGTAATTTCACAGAAGTGTTCCTCTTATGGCCCTTTACCAAAATTGCTAAAATAGTTCCGCTCGGTTGAACAAACTGGCCGCCAGAGCTAAAAATAGAAGAAAAAAAACAAAAAAAAACAACAAAAACTTTAAACGACATCTCCTCCTCGGCCAGTGGCCTGATTTCAAAATGATTTCACAGAAATGTTCCTGTTACCACCCCCCTCCCCCACCCCTTTACCAAAATTGCCAAAATGGTTCTGCTCTGCTGAACAAAATGGCCATCAGAGCTAAAAATAGAAAAACAAACAAACAAACAAACAGAAAAAAACAATAACAAAACAAAACAAAAAAAAAAAAAAAAAAACAACCTTTAAACGACATCGTGGCCAGTGGCCGGATTTCAAAATAATTTCACATCGATGTTCCTCTTATGCCCTTTTACCAAAATTACTAAAATGTTTCAGCTAAAAAAAAAAAAAAAAAAAAAAAAAAACATTTAAAGGCACCATACTCCTCAAAAGAAGACATTTTAATATCCAAGAAAGATTTAATAAATGTATATAAGATATTAATACAATCATAAACTGTGGCATCTGACAGCCTGAAAATTTTCAGTCAGTCTCTCGTTTTTTTGAAATGAAATGATTTTTTTAATCGTATCTCTGAATTAATGTTGCCAACATTCATTCAGAGATACGATAAAAATCATTTCTTTTTTGATCCAGTTTAAAAACGAGAGACTTACTGAAATTTTACAGGCTGTTGGGTGCCATATGTTATGATTGTATTAATACTAAATACCAATCTATTAAACTTTTCTTGGATAAAAATGTCTTTTTTTTTAGGAATATGAAGCCTTTAAAGGACATGATAAGTAGATAACCCGGTTAACTTCTGAAAAAAAGATCTGATTTTTTTTTTACTTATGGCACTTTGAAAATTTCAGCATTTTAACCTTGTAAGCAAGATATCTCAAAAACTGTTTAAGCCATTGTCTTGAAACTTGACAGGATGATAGGGAATGATGAGTAAATGACATGTTTAACTTACAGCAGATAACTCAGGTGAGCGTTGTGGCCCATGGGCCTCTTGTTGGCAATCCACCACGGTGTAAATCTGGCGGTAAGACAGGGGATTGAGTTCTTGAGGAATGTCGTAGGTAGACTGACAGCTATAAGGCCATGAATAATCTTGTGAAAGAGGCATAGTCGAGAATCGGTCGCGGGACGTTTCGGCCCTAAACCGTTTCGGACCCTGGGTCGTTTCGGTCCTGAGTCGTTTCGGCCGGGTCGTTTCGGCCTGGGTTGTTTCGGCCCAATTTTGGAGTTGGGTCGTTTCGGCCAAATTGGTGGGTCGTTTCGGCCCATTTTTTTTTTTTCGGCCCAAATTTTTTTTTCGGCCCCATTTTTTTTTCTAACTTTACATAATTGAATATGCATGTTCCATATCTGCTTTTTTTGTGCTAAAAGCTAAATTTAGCGCATAACCTAACTGAGATAATGACCAAGTATGACCGCCTCAATATAAGAAGATTAAATAGATAGATAGATAGATAGATAGATAGATAGATAGATAGATAGATAGATAGTTTGCTATAACCTGGTTTACAGTTTATTATGTCTTTCACAGAAGATCAGTGAGTTCTGCTGCACAAAAACTTATAATGGAGCATGTCTGCATGTCTTACGGAAAATACGACTGTCATTGACTGTTTTTGTGAATACTGATCAGCCTGCACGTCAATGCCGTATGATCAGTATTTTCGGACTGCTCAACCCTTCTGCGGCAACAGCCCCGGATACCAAGACAAAACTTAGAATGGATGCGCACTGGCATGTGTGGGACTAAGTGCGCATTCATAAAACACGCCTATACAAATATACTGAAGGTATTACTGCTAAAAACGTATTTCCATAAAACAGTCTGATTTTCTTGTTCATGTTTCTGCTCAAAACTTAGATTGCGGGGACTCGCAGTTCGAGTACCAACAATCTATGTTTTTTTGTGCACGAGAACTCACATTAAACCCAGTTTTACTATATATAACATTTGGAGTTTATGGGGTCAAGATTTTCGTAACGACAAGTGGACCATGGAAGACTCAGACAATCCTGCGCAAGCGTTGCGTGAAGTCTTAAAGGAGAATCATGACACCACATTTATTTTTTTATTTATTTTTTTTTATTTACACACTTTAAAGTTGTTGGCTTTTCCAAAAAAATATATCATCACACGATAAAACCCCTAATCAATCACCTATCTAGCTAATCCCATTATTAATTTTTGTCAATTAGTGATCAACTGTAAAAGGTGTGAAAACACACGTTAATGCGTGCGTCTTTAATTTAATTAAGGCGATGAGTTAAGCCGTTTAAGTTCGTCGGCGAATTACGGTTCTGTTAAGGTAACGATTCCAAATATTTTATAATTGATATGCTTTTGTTTCAACGAAGTCTTTGAATGTCGGCAACCAATGTATATAAGGTGCTCCGAGACATCACTCCATCACTTATCTTTGAAATCGCTTATAACGATTGTCGAAGTAAATTTCAAAATGTCTGAATTGTGCATTTCATGTGACAAGGAAGTTAATGGCCGTCGCCATGCCGTTACGTGTGACGTGTGTGACCGGTGGCAGCATCGCCTCTGTGGGACAGGTATATTTATTTATTTATTTATTTATTTATTTATTTATTTATTTATTTATTTATTTATTTATTTTATTAATTTTGTGTCTGACCGGTTGCAGCATCGCCTTTGTGGGACAGGTATCTTTTATTTATTTATTTTGTACTAATTTATTTATTTATTTATTTATTTATTTAGTTTAGTTTAATGTTTTTATTAATTATGAATTAGAATTATGTTTTACGTTACCGTCAACATTATTTCGGTAATTTTGGAATTTTGTTATTTGTATAGGCGTGTTTTCATAACGGCAGGCTTAGAAGAAGAAATGTTTTTTAGATCTTAAAGGTGTTTATAAATATTATCCATGAATAAAATCATTTCAAAATACAAACTGCATGGTAAACAATGTGGGTCCTGATCAGAAGCTATCTGATCTGGGTCTACATTGTTTTTAAAGGTAGGACTTTCGTGTTCAGGGTTTAAGGGTTAATATATGTTTTATTTCAGGCATTACGCAGGCGCAGTACTTTGCTGCTAGGAGAGGTGAAGAGCCACTTCGATTTGTGTGCCAGCCATGTGTTATGAACATTCCACCAAGGGAATCTGAAGCCATCGAGGTAAGTTTTATATATAAGTACATGTCAAACATTTACTGACGCAAAGACCATGCTACTACTACTACTACTACAACTACTACTACTACTACTATACACCAACAGGCACACGTCGAGTTTCTAATGAGTACCCACAACATACGTTAGAAAAAAACGTCAAACCGACGTCGCACTTACATTATACTACTACTACTATATTATTATTATTTTTATTATTATTATTATTATTATTATTATTATTATTATTATTATATTCTGCCTTTATAATCTTTTAAGGTGATAAAGTACTTTATATTTCAAATATATGTTGTTGATACTCGCTAGAACCGCATCATTGAGTTTCTGATGAGTACCCACAACATAATTATGTTTAAAATAATAATTAACAGAAATACTTGATTCCCTCGTATCATTAACAGGTTGCTGATGAGGCCACTGAGGCTTTCTTGGAAGAAGTAGCTGACGCGGAAGAAAGTGTTGCTATCAGCCTGAATGCGACGTTCACACTGGAGGTCCCCTCGTTGTCTTTGGAGGTAAGAAAATGATACCAGAAAAGTTATAAAGATAATGGAATAGTAAGACTTGTTCTTTTGAAATGTTTTGTCTTGTTTTTGTTATGTTTTTCTTTCCGTAACTATTTAATTTTTCTGAACTCCAGTGATGCCGCGGCTAAACACTTGTTAAAAGCGCCTCGGCGAGGTGGTTCTTTCAAGAACATACATTCTATGCGTTTGAGTAGAAATGAAATCTAATGTACATGTGTATCTCTTTAACTCATGCGAGAATACTGAAATCTGAGGGAGACAACAATTTAAAAGTCGGGTTTAATGAGAGATAATACAGACGTGTATACTTTTTTTCTGATATCTTCTTTCCATAATGTACTTTTTTTCCTTCAGAACTCCGGTGTTGGCGTCGTGGCAGAGTCTACAAGCTACGTTACCAGGGACAGTGATAGAAACGAGTCTGTAGACGAAACTTCGGCGGTCAATGGGATCAGTCGACAAGAGTCGTCAGTGATCAGTGAACGACGTCCTTCACTCAATGCAACATTTGACCTGGCTCACCGTTGTACAAATGATGATCGAGAAGTCTTTGAATCGTAAGTTGTCTTTTGGTCTCTCTAGTTATATGTCAAATTTAAGCGAATTATTACGTCAATTGTAACGTGCGATTAGCGAAGACTGGGATCAGACTGTGCGTAAGCCCAGGCTGATCTGAGTCTTCGCTGGTCTTTCTAGTTATACTGTATGTCAAATTCTAGTGAATTATTGTATTTCCGTAAATTGATGCTATAGTAGATATATGCGATTAATGAAGACTCTGATCAGACTGTGCGTAAGCGCAGTCTGATCTTAGTATTCGCTGGTCTCTCTATTTATATATTGTATTTTCGTAAAATGATGCTATAGTAGATATGTGCGATCAATGAAGACTCTGATCAGACTGTTCGTAAGCGCAGGCTGATCTTAGTATTCGCTGGTCTCTCTATCTATATGTCAATTATTACATGGAAATGTTATGGTTCTTTTTTTTTCTTATTTCTGCTCAAATGAGGCTTACGTCAATTATTACATAGATAGCTTATGTTGTTTACAGATTAGCGAAGACTGATCAGACTGTGCATAAGCGCAGGCTGGTCTGAGTCTTCGCTGGTTTCTCTAGTTATACTGTTCATTGTATTTGACATTTTCCCACATTTTCAGGTCTATCAACCTAGAACCAGACATGTTATCCGTTATTTTTTATTTATAGGTTGTGGTTCGGACCTTGTTAACACGATACATGTTTTATTTTCAGGTTGTTCAACACCCTTTCAAGTCCAGTGGGCAGCTGATGTCAATACATGGTTTTGTGCAACGTGAAGGTGCGCGTAAACAGTTCCCTTTGGCTTTCGCTCTGATGTCTAGAAAAACCAAAGAAGACTACATTGCTGTGTTGCGCTGTCTCAAGGAGAAGCTTACTGACCCTGTGGTTGAAGCTTTTGTCTTAGATTTTGAGAAAGGTAATTTATTTTTTTCAACGATCATTTAATCCATCTCCTTAGACCCCATTTTTATAGTAAACATAAATTGTGGGTACTCGTTAGAAAGATAGGTCCAAACTTTAACTATTTTCTGTCATTTCAGACAGCATGTTGGATGTTATAATTTCACATAGATCTGTTTTCCTCATGGAATATAGAATTTAAAAATGCTATTTATCCATAACGTAAGCTTGATATATGAAATATAAAATCTTATACTCATTCAGGATACATTATGTTTTCAGGAGCCTGGCAGGCGGTGAGAGAGGTATTCCCAGATGCAAGACTCAAAGGATGTGTATTCCATTGGGTACAAGCGGTGTGGCGGAATGTTCAGCACTATGGTCTGGTAGTGAGCTACAGAGAGAACGAGGCCGTGCATAAGTACATAAGACAGCTGATGGCTCTGCCGTTTCTACCTGCTGCCCATATTCAAGAGACCTTCGAGAACTTGAGACCGCGCGCTGAGAGGCTGCCACAACTGGTTTCGCTGGTAGACTACATAGAACGTCAGTGGTTAAGGAACCCAGTATTCTCTATTAGTGAATGGTCTGTGTTTCGACATACAATCAGGACTAATAATGATGTAGAGGGTAATTAGTTTTTCTTCATTATTACTTCCTGCTTAAAACAAAGATTGCGGGTATACAATTCGTTAGAAGCACCTCGAGATATGAGTTTTATCTGAAAAAAAAAATCTTTTTCGTGTAGTGAATTTTTCAATGCATGTAGATCTATATTGAATATAGTGGTGGACAGTTAGACCCAACGATGTTTAAATAAGAAACTAATGCAGTAAATTTGTAAAAGTAAAGCATATTGATTTTCTTTCTCATTTTCTATAACATTTTTTGTATCTTCTATTTTTAGGATGGCATCATCGTCTGAACCACAAGGCCGGGATGTCGGGGCTTGGAATATACAGACTTCTTCCACTGCTGAGAAGAGAGGCAGAGCTGGTAAAGATGAATGTTACGGCAGCAGACCTAGAGCGAGACCATTCCATGGTGGTGACGACACTAGAGGCTCGCCTGCAGGATGCATGGGATAGATACCTGACATCAGAGATCTCAACATCCCACTTTCTCAAGGCAGTTAGCAACCTGTATGGACCGAAAGAAGAACACTGAAATTGTGAAAATTGTGCATTAAAAAAAGATTGAAAAAATAATAATAATAATAAAAAAAAAGAGAAAAAAAACAAAATAGATCTAGAAAAAAAATGAAAAGAAAAAAAAATGAAAAACAAAAAAAAAAAAAAAAAAAAAAAAAAAAACGAAAAGAGAAAAAAAAATGAAGAGAGAGAGAGAAAAAAAACAACAAAGGAAGACTAGAAGACTATATGATGAAAAAATTCTCTCTAAAAAAAAAAAAAAAAAAAAAAAAAAAATATGGTTAGCGAATGGTTGTTGTCTGCTAAACAACCTCATATTATAGTAGGGTTGTTTACAGGCAATTTTCAAGTCCTAGTCACACCTCCTCGTTGGTGCTAACTGGAAACATGGCTATGAATAGAACTTTTAAAAGTCGTTATTTGGGCTATCATAACCATGGCTAACGTGACAGGGCGCTGAAATAATATTCCAATATTAATTTATATTTAATACTTTGGTAATTTGCTGAAAAATAATGCCACATAATGAAAACTGGCCGAAACGACTCAGGGTCCGAAACGACCCAGGGCCGAAACGACCCACCAAAATAGGCCGAAACGACCCACGTCCAAATTTAGGCCGAAACGACCCAGGCCGAAACGACCCGGCCGAAACGACTCGGGGCCGAAACGTCCCGGATTCCGAGAATCACATCTTCTCTGCTCAAGAGATCTCTAGCCAAGAAACTGGAGCACTTCTGTGGCATTCGCATACGGTCACCTCTGTGACATTTGCACACGATGTATAGCTATTTAAATTCTACCTGGTAGCTCGACGCTGCTGCATTTGAATTTTATCAGTTTTGTTGTATGGGTTCCATATTGTAGAGAAGTATTCCACCAATGGACGGACTAGCGTATTTTATGTAATTTCCCTTATGGCTAGGTTTTGAGAGCTGATATTTGTCTTTAGGAAGTCCAGTGACTGACTTACAGAAGTGGATATATTCTGTATATGTTTATTAAATGATAGAATTTGCTGCTGATCTCCACGCCGAAATACTTGGAGCTTGCAACTGAATCCAGAATCTGACCGTGCAGCAGGTACTCTCGACACCGGAACTTGAAACGTATCGAACTACAATAATATTAGATGATAATACAACATTTAACATTTAAAATATAGATTAGAGTGTTGATTTTAAAATGACACCATAATAACTTGTTTGAGAAATTATGATTTTAATGCGTGTCAAAAACGTATGCACTGGAACAGCGGAACATGGATACCGGGACCTAGCCCAATCTCTCAGTGAACCACCTCATTGTCGGCGAGGAAGGCGTATTCAGGCTACCTACCAGCCTCGGGGTACATAAGGCCATGGGTCCAGATGAGCTACCAACCAGACCTTTACTAAAGGAATACGCAGAAGAGTTAACACCTGTATTCACGCTTTTCTACCAAGCCTCTCTGGGTCAAGACATAATACCAGATGACTGTAAAATAGCAAACGGCATTCCTACCTTCAAGAAAGGAGACAGAAACAGAGCTGAGAACTACAGATCTGTACCTCTTACTTCTGTTGCCTGCAAGACTCTAAGCATATCGTTAAAGTAATAAAGCATTCACAGACATTGGGGCCCATAGCATACTCACAGATGCCCAGCACTTTCGAAAAAGACATTTTTTTAAGATGCATTTGATACTCACCGTTCAAAATTTCTAGTAGCCAAGACAGTCAACAGTAAAGGACAGACTGACATCATCTTGCTTGACTTTTCGAAAGCATTTGGCATAGGGCCACACCGACGATTGCTCCACAAACTCAAATTTTACGGCATCAGAGGCAATCAGCAGCATCCTTGGGGACGGCAGGTTCTGCTAGATAGGGTCACCTCAACATCAGCTCCAGTCTAGTCAGAAATGCCTCAAGGCAGCCTGTTGCCCTCTTCCTTCCCCTGTTATTCCTCCTGCTTGTCAGTGACCTTCCAGAGTTTATATCACCGGAATAAACAGCCGGATTATTTCTGGCTCTCTGGGTCAATATCGTATACTATATAGATATGTAGAGACAGTCTGCATGACTTGGAAAAACTTCAGCAATGGGAGAACTGGCTCATGGAATTTTATCCTCAGAAGTGCCAAGTCCTTCAGAGAAACCCTCAGCAGTGTCCAAGAAGGTGACCTTTAACATGACTTGGACAGACTTCAGCAATGGGAGAAGAATTGGCCCGTGGAATTTCATTCCCAGAAATACCAATTAAGTTTTTCATATTACCTCCAAACGAAGCTATTCAGGTCCTTATACACTGTTTGCTGCCAGGCACTAGAAGAAACCTATAGTGTCAGATACCTTGGGTGGCTCTGCAGAACAACCTAAGCTGGAACCAGTACATCGACGCTACAGCCAGTTTCTGGTACCCTACGCTAGAACTTTTGTCTACAAGAGGTTCTTCCCAGATATCATCAAAATATGGAACGGCCTTAACCACCCAGTAATCAGTTGTCAAACCGGCCTCTATAGCTTCAACAAGGGGATGGGAGAGTGCAGGCCATTAGACTCAGCTAGACTCGTACTGGATGGTTTTATCAACACGGCATATAGTCATTTTAGTCATCACCTTGTTGAATGTTCCTGCACACCTATGCGCCAGAACGACAATAGTCCTTTTGGAGGTGTCTCTAGTGCGATGATAGGCAGGATTGTCGGCCTGATTAGCTCATTTGGTAAAACACCTGACTTGTTAGCAGGAGATTGAGTATTGCATCATATGCAGGAATTCTCGTACTACAGGTACTAATCCGCACCAATCGGTCCCTTCTGTGACGTCACAGCATGTCGCTAGTTCTCAGACAGGTACTAGTGTGGAAATGTATAGAATTATATAGGAGCCCATCATTTAACTAATAAAATCATTTATTTTCAATAATACAAGATATTATTATAACCTCGCAATAGATGGGAAAATGTATCTGCTTGAATTTGATACCAAATTTGTTGAAATAAGATAAAATTTAAAATGGCCCAGATTGTAATGAATGCTACAAGGGTTTTTCCTTATTAAGTCTTTGTATTTTACAACAAAAATGAAAAATTGCCTTGATTTAATCGCCCAAAAGTCATATTTTTTAAAATTTCTCCGTTCATTATAACCTCTCATTCGATAGATCTATTTAATATCTATAGTTATGTAATAAAATATTGAATAAATTATTTTATTAAAAATGGCCCACAGGTTGCAGAATATAGCTATATTTTAAAAATGCGGAGAGAAAATGTGTAATGATTACACAGACGCAGGTCGTGTACACATGATACTAGCATGAATTGCAAAAGAGGTTGTAAGAATTGGAAAATAAAAAAGAATTGGTATCCATTGATAGTATTATAAAGATTATTTAGCTTCAAAAAGGAAAACAAAGATATATATTTATGATAATATAAACTTATTTATTTAATTTTTGTTTATGTCGAATTATGTTTTTATTCGGCAATTTATTGAAGCTTTAATGAAAATTTGATATAATTACTTTTGACCATAGGAAAACTACAAACTGCTTAATTACTTGTTTTTTTATTGTTGTTTTTTGTGTGTGTGTTTTTTTTTTTTTTTTTTTTGTTTAATGATGAAAAAAAAAATGCTTTGTCGGGATACAAGAAAAATACCTAAATGCACGGCCACTCTTGCGATGTTTTCTTAATAACAATTACTGCTAATGAATGCCAATTATGTCCTTATCTTGACAAAACAAAACAACGAAATCACTTTTTACATAATTGATATACATGCTTATGCGCAATTTTAATTGCACAAACAGAATCAAATCCAATATTTGATCTTTTTGCATAAACTAGCACTTTAATTGACACGATTTGCTCATTTTAGATTCCTGTACACAAATAAGGACTAAATGAATGAGATTGAGTCTCTCTCTCTCTCTCAAACGTTCTCTAAATCTGTGAATAACAAGAGTCTCTCCAAATAAAAGCAGCATTAAATATGACGTGCAACCATTGTAGTTCCAGATCAGCATGTGCATACATTTTTTTCTCTGATAGAATGTGCAAGCTCTATTCAACATGCGGTGTTAAATATGTATATTTAATAAAAAAAAATATAATATTTAAAACAAAATACATTAAAACAAAATGATAATTGATATTATTTTCAGAAATTTTGTTTCATAAAATGGTTATCTAGGAAATTGAAACATAATGATACTAATGATATTATTATTATTAGTAGTAGTAGTAGTATTTACTACTACTATTATTATTAGTATGTTGTACATCACAATTCCGAAGAATAAATATTATTAAGCTGGTCATATTCGAAATGTTTTATTTGTAAAATAGCCACATGGACAGTTTATACTATCGTACATGTGTATTTAGGGGTAAAATATTGGTAATTACCGTATAAACCCTATTAGACACATTAAATTACTATCATACTGAAATTTGATCAAGTCCGTTTGGCTACCTATTGACACAGCTTATACCTGCTATCTGAGTGGCAAACAGTGTAGACCTTTGTTAAGATACTCTGTGATGTAATGTCTGATCAGGGTCACTGCCTTTTCTTATGGTGTGTTTATCAGAATCCCGAGGTTAAATACTATAA
Organism: Anodontia alba; assembly: GCA_964016985.1. Classification (NCBI taxonomy): domain Eukaryota; kingdom Metazoa; phylum Mollusca; class Bivalvia; order Lucinida; family Lucinidae; genus Anodontia; species Anodontia alba. Next base: position 107,334,965 of record OZ024822.1, read on the forward strand.
ACCACTTTCTCAGTCAGATTCAAAAAATTGTTCAGTACACACCTTTTCAAACATTACTCTAAAGACAATTGTTTCAAAAACAAACCTGGGATACCAGATGATTCGATCAAGTTCTACTCTTTACAACACTTGCCCTATCTTTTTAACAATGCCATTACATAACCAGCTGATTTGTCTAAACATTGCTGGGTAAGTGTAAAATAGTGTAGACCCTGAACACACAATGCGTAATGTGACATTTGATCTGGGTCTACACCGTTGGCACAGACCTCTCTGTCTAAAAATCTAGGATAGTAGTAACAGTCATAATCCAAGGAAAACGACATTTTATCCATATTTGCTAATTACCCAACACAAAAATAACACGAGTCTCTCCAAATAAAAGCAGCAACCATTGTAGTTCCAGATCAGCATGTGCATACATTTTTCTTTGATAGATTGTGCAAGCTGTATTCAGCATGCAGTATAGACTGATCAATGTATTTCAGCGGACACACAGACTAATCGGGTCTACATTGATCGCATAAATTCATAAGGCCCATTTTTTTTTTTTTTTTTTTTTGAAAAAAGATTCAATCATAATTGTTTCTTATGTTACTTGAAGACATCTCAAAGTTCTTGAAACGATCAACAAAACATTTTTCTTTCATTTATATTAGCATTAAAAAAATTTGTTCAAACATATATAAATACAAGTTAAATAACAGCACGTTGTTTATTTTCTGGTTCCATTTGTCTACCATTATTATTATTATCCCGTGGGAACTAGAAGCCTCAGGCCACTGGACAATGTAATAATAGCTTAATCTATACCTCATGCAATAAAAACAAAGTGGTCAAAATATCAAATGAACATCAACATTTGAAAAGGACCATTATAACTATGATCAAGGAATATGGGCAAACAAAGCACCATCTTTAACCGTGTAACTAAATAAACACTAATTACTGTAGAATATATTGATTAAGATTTAAAATCCTGATCAGAGTGTGCAGATGCGCAGACTGATCTGGATCTTTAGTGTTTGCATAATACATAATTTCCCTTTTTTCATAATCTGACACAACTGCCCTTTATCTGAGACAGGTCGCGTGGTCCTGCAATTCTTGAGATGATAAGATAAAACTAGAAATAGCATATTCTACATTAATTTTTATGAAAGTTTTTTGACAGTTTGTCTATTTTTTTTTTCTTAAGTTTAAATGATTGTTAAACAACGTTCATGCATCAAAGGAAAAGTGATGATGATATTCTTATTTTTCCCAGAAAGTAGGCTTTGACATGTCATGCGAATTGTCTCCAACAGAGACAGTTTGTATGGACTGTCAAACTTTATTTTTTGTTGTTTTCTTTTTTGTGGGGGTGGGGGAGGGGTAAAATTTTTAACCCTTAACCTTTTCCACTCTCTGGGCTACTTCAGCAGCAAAAAACTGGTGATATTTGTTGAATTTTCCCCAGAAAATAGGATTTGACATTTCATGCAAATTGTTTGCAATGGAGATGCTTTGCAAGAAATGTCAAACCATTTCCTTTTTTGGGGTGGGGGTGATATTTGATCCCTAAACGTTTATTACTTTCTGGGCTAATTCAGCATGCGATAAAGTGGTTATTGTCTTAGTTTATCCAGAAAATAGGATTTGACACTTCATGCAAATAGTCTTCATTGGAGACAATTTTCATGAAATGTCAAATCCTGTTTTGAAAATAAAACATACAGAGGAAAATTGTTCAGGATAAGTATTTGGTGATTGTATTTTTTCTCCATAAAAACATATGTTGTGGGTACTCATTAGATGAGCCTCACCAAGGTTCTTCAAATGAGTACTCATAACATGTTTTTGCTTCACCGAGGTGCATCAAATTAATACCTACAACATATGTTTTAATGGAGAACTGGAGAAAATTGTCCCATATTTATGTTGTCTGCAAAACTTTTACCCAAAGTGCTAACTGATAAGTACTATGCTAATTCGCGCCACCAATGGGTCCTAAGTTTATGAAATAGCTAATTGTCTTTATGCTGTGAACAAATAGCCCAAAGCTATTTATGAACCTCTCTTGAAAGAAATGTCCTGTTTGTACACCTCTGTCCAGCTGATGGTCTGTGTGAGCTTTGCAGACTGGTTTCAAACTACTAAATTATCAAATTACCAATAATTTAAACCTCTAAATTTGCGTGTTTTTTTTGTTTTTTTTTTTTTCTAATCATGTATGTACCCTAATACTACTACTATGCTCAGGCACAGAATGGCCAGTAGGATTGTTTAGCATAAGCATCTGCACATACTGATCCTAACAATCAGATCTGTAACACACATTAAGCAAAGAGCATAACCTTGCTCAGAAAGCGCAATGGGGTCTTGGTCCACAAAGGGCACATACCTGAAGGTTGCTTAAAACACAGTAATATTTGATATTACTCATTTATGCTAAAAAAGGGATATTGACAAATAGATAAGAACTTTAGACCCAGATCAGACGCCGCATATCATGGTGTCTGGTGAGCATTGATTAAACACACTTGATTGCATTCTGATTAATAGGTTTCTTTAATCTGTGGTGATAGTACTGATGTGAAATAGGTTACCTAGATCACCATCAAGAGTAGGTAGCTTTAATTACTGTACTAACAAATGTCTTAGGATAACCTAACTTAATAACGGAGGTATGGAGACTGCCCTTTGAGGTTAAGAAGTGGATGACAGGCCTTCCCCTGTACTCATTATCCATATGCTTTTTTTTTTCTTTCTTTCTTTCTTTCTTTCTTTCTTTCTTTCTTTCGTATTGTAACAACAAATGTCTTAGGATAACTTAATAACGGAGGTACGCAGACTGTCCTATGATGTTAAGAAGTGGATGACATAGGTCTTTCTCCCGTATTCATTATCCATAGGCTTCTTTCTTTCTTTCTTTCTTTAGTTTATGGTTATCATAAAGTAATTTTTTTTTATTCATTCATTCATTTTTTTTCAAATTACTTATATTTAATAAATTTTCCCATTTGTTTTCTCCAGGTGAAATGATCGTTTTTCTTTCAAAAATTGTACCAAACTACCATCAGTAATTAAATACAACCTTAATTAATCAACTCATTTGTTCTCTTAGATTAACTATTGTTCTTCATTTTAAAATCTTACTGAATTACCATTCATTAAATATAACACTTTTTTAATTTATTAATTGCTTTTGTTTTCTTAGGTTAAACTATTTAAATTCGTTTAAAAATCATATTGATTTATCTATAACTAAATACAACACTTTTTATTCAATTTGAAATAATGAAATAATAATAATAATAATAGTAATAATAATTTATTTTAATCAATTAATTAATATTTTGTTATTACCATTATTAATCAATTCTTAGGTTAAACAATTGATATTCTTTTGAAAATTATACTGAATAATCTGCTGACATTCATTCATTCATTCATTGGTTCTAACTCGGACCTATTCCAGTGTATATTGGGTCCAAGAGCAATGCATCCACACATGCTTTAATCTGAATTGTAGTAGTACTGTAGGTGTGTGACACTGGGTTGATTACACACCAGCTACACAGGTAAGACGACGCTTACGGGCCTCCAGTCAAAGGGAATTAATCGAAACCGATCTAAATTGGAATATCGATAACCTGAGTGACAGTTCCTGTAGTACGATAATTCCTGGTAGTGTAGGCACACTTGTAATTCCTTAGTTTACCTTAATGGCGATGATGTAAAACTTTGAGCACGGGGGAAGGCTAGAAACTGACAGTATGTTCAGTTGATGCCTAGTACCTAAAAGTTAGATGGGGAGGAGTGTGTTGATAGGCAGGACTGTCGTGTCAGCCTGATTAGCTGTTGGTATAGCACCTGGCTTGCAAGCAGGATTCGCGGGTTCGAGTCCTGCATCGAGCACACTTTTTACTCATTTACACTGTACTTTAGCATTTGTCTAGCCTGGCATTCAGGCCCTGTATTTGAGTAACCATATAACAAGGTGTGCAACTGCTATTAACCTACCAAAAGATGCTTTTATTACTTGCCCTTCACTTGCCTGTTTTAGAGGCATTTATTTGTATTGATGTTTGCCACTAAAACATCAAAATAAAGAAAAGCCACTTAAACGTCAGAGAAGACTCTGACTAAAATACAGACATTAAATCAGACGTTTTTTGAAAAGCATTATGACAGAGTGCAATTGTGCATTTTATTTAATGCATTGTCTTAATGTTTGTGCTCTTTATAACAGACTGATACAAGTCTGGCACTTTCCTTAAGAATGCGCTGATATGGCGCGGTGTTTTACCCACCACTGTTATGAATGTTCTCTCATGTAAATCGAGCATTCTTAATTGATAGTTTAATCGAGCACGCTCACACCGCGAAATGAGTTTGTTTTTGTGAAGAGATATTTTTTTTGTAAAAGTACGAATTGTTACATTATGTGATAAGGAAATAAATGTCTGTTTTATCTTGCTTTTTAATTCAGCTTTAATAACATACTAATACTATCATCACTACAAGTCTCTCTGTTGTTTATTTTATCTTTCTTTAATTTTTTACATTTAATTTACTATTGCTCGCATAATCATCAGTTTAAACAATAAACCATTTTTTAATTGTCTACACCGCAAAAAACTTTACGAAAGGTCATAGTCTAATGCTAGCTGCGCAACGTTATAACCAAGTATTAGCTTTTTCAAAAAGCTTTGTCTACGTTTAGCAAAGTATAAATATTAAGCTGATTGAATATCAAGTTTCATATAATCTATCAAGTTGTCTCCAAAACTATTATGACTATTGACCAGATCATGAAATTATTATATTTAGTTTACAGTGACCACTTATACACCATCCATTGCCCCAACTACATGTATCCTGACTTTTACTGTCCAGTTGTCAGTGCAGTGTATTGAGCAGACCTGGGAAAGTTACCTTTGTGGGGTGTGGGGAGTGGATACAAACGAAATGACCGGTGCATGTGATGACATATATTTCATGATCCAGTCACTGGTCATTATATGCTAAGAATAGATCGAACACTTGTTACCATAATAACAGTCAAATGGCTAGAATCTAATACACCTTAGGATATACTGGTTTGCCACACAGTATACATGCTGCTTGACTATCATATTGTTATATTGTAATTATTTATACTGCTACTATATTTTATTGTGAAAACTGAATTCAGCATCAGGTTATCATATGTATCAAGCAAACATATCAAAATCAAATACATTATATATGATATTATAGATAAGACTACAAATGCATACATGTTAAAATATAAATATAAATGTTTTAACAAAATGATGACTTGAAAAAGTTACTGACTCTTTTCAGGGATACTGACAACTGACTGTTTGATTATATTGTTTATCAAGTTTATGATCCTCTTAATTCTATGGCAATATATAAATATTTATTTAGTTTGGTTGCTTGGGCCTTGTTTACTGGATTAAGTAATAAATTTAAAAATTCTAATTCATTTGTACATAACTTTGTTCTTTCTACACCAAATTCTTTGACTAATACATTTCATATAGATTATCACAACTGTTACAATATAGAACTATCCAGAGCAAGTCGAAGGCGCGCAATCGCATATCCCCATGCCAGTGCTGTCGCATATCACCGTGCACATCAAAATTCCAAATACGTCCCCCAGTCCTTATTCATAGGGCTATTACAAGTAACATGTGACAGTTTCAAGGTTCTAGCTAAAAAAGCCTAGGAGAAGTTGTGTGACAATCAAATAAAAGGACCCAAAATCCTACTTTTTGACCTCTGATGACCCCCAGACATGGCCCCAGGGCAAACTTTTTTTGCACCATTGTATTCTACTCTTCATTACCTTTGATTTGATATGCAACATGACTATGTTTGTATAAAATGGATTTTGGACCCTTTGGGGCCACCCCCCCTGACCCTGCCCCCAGGAGTTACATCAAAATTTCGAATGTGTTCCTCCAATCCTTATCCATATGGCATAGGGCTGTTGCCTGTGAAACTTTTGAGACCTTAGCTTAAATGGTGTGACATTACAGAAAGACTGGGGGATCACAATATTCCTGCTTTTTCTTTGAAAAGCGCGGGGATAATAAAATGAGCTTCCAATTCTACCTCATCGCAATATTTGCATGTCCTTTTTTCCCTCGAAACCTTTGGTCTGGTATATCTCCCTTTTTCAGTATTTAATATATGTGCACTGATTCAAAATTAATTCGTCAAAACTTAAAATACAGAAATACAATTTTAACTTACTGTCATCATTTTTTCGAAGATTGTTTAAGTTCTGAGTTGTCTGTTTCATATGAAAATCATTCAAAGTTCTGTTAGTTCTTTTAAAATCAAACAAATTTATATCATTTCCTTTTACACCAGCTAAAGCTAAAGTTTTCATCAAACAAGAGTACCATGACTTTCCTCCATTTACATGAAGATCTTGGTCAGTTTTAAATGCCAAAACTAATAATCTATTCCTTGGAAGAGTCTTGAGCCTTTCCTAATATATGAACATAAATTTAATCATGAAGAAGACAACAGGAGTACTTCCCATTTCATAACAGCAGTGTGCTTCAATTTACAATGTACTATAGCCTCTGTGGTGATTGGCAGGACTGTTGGCCTGATTATATAGCTCAGTTGGTAGAGACCCTGACTTGCAAGCAGGGGTCGCAGGTTCTAATCCTGCTTTGGGCACACCTTAATTTACTTTAATGGCAGCCGCTGGCCAGGTAAAGTGATCAATGCAGAAAAAGTCTAGAAACTGGTGTTATGTTCAGCTGATGCCGGGCACTTAAAAGTTAGAAGGGGGAGGAGTCAGGAGTGTGGTAATTTGCAGGACTGTCAGCCTGATTAGCTCAGTTGGTAGAGCATCTGACTTGAAAGCAGGGGTCACAGATTCATATCCTGCATCTGGTGCACTTTTTCCACCTTAATTTACTTTACCCCTGATTTGATTAGATAAGTATATTTTGCCTGGTAAACTGTACTGTAATGTTGGTGGGGAAAGATTTTACACATTGAGGGTAATTATGTAAACCAAGGAGTCTAGTCTCGTACAGTACATAAGTTTGTGATGTTAGCAACTATTCTTTAAATTAAGCATAACTGAGTTCCCTAACACAATGTAAATCAGTGCTACATTTCACAGTTTTTGTTTTCAGCTGAAGAATTGGTGATAGTACTTATTGCAGTACAATACCAGGCCTGTAGACATACATGTAGTAGGGATACCAATATCCTATTGTTTCTCAAAATAAATGACTCAAAATACCCCATAAAAATTAAAATTGTTTTCTCTCCTCTCCTGTATTTATTAGTGGAATTTTTCTACCCTTTGGTTTCGCTGTTAGACACATACAAGTACGACCTTATCATGTACAATCATTTCTGAATTTCAGCTTTTTGTCATCTCAAAAAAGCAAGTGCATCTTCTTCATGCCCTTGGGATTCAGCTTTGGCATTTCCCTGCAGTAACACTAAATCATAGCTGAATTTTCCACATAAGAGTCCTTGCCCCACACATAGGGAGTTGGCACGTATGGGTTTTTTAAGCTCCAAAATGGTAAAAAAAAGAAACAGGATAGGCCTGATATACTATCCTAGGCCTGATATACTATCCTAGACTAACGTTAGTTAGTCTAGGATAGTATATCAGGCCTATCCTGTTTTTTGGACCATTTTGGGGCTTAAAAAACCCATATGTGCCAACTCCCTATGGCCCTACATATGAATAATATTCATTGTGGTACTGTACTATATAGACCTATTGCAGCCAGATCAACAAGGGCCGACTTTGTTTTGGGCTATTACCCAGCTACAGCCGCTGCTCTGTTAAACTAGTTTACTCCACTTAAAATATCATCCACTAAAAATTTAAATAACGTTTCCCACGAATTTAGTTTTACCAATACTGATTGGTCAAATTTTTATATCTGTGAAATTTCAAGCTATAGCTCAGACCATGCACGAAAGCGTGGTCCAGCAATGGCTGTAGCTAGAGGTCATGTGACTTTTATTCGGTTGGAGCTATAGCAGCAATAGCTTAGGCAATAGCCCAAAAAGAACTTGGCCAAGTCAAAGTGTCTGAAATTCCACACTTGACTTCTAATAAGCTTACCGGTAGTTCCAAATAAGTGGAATATCCAAATTAATAGTTTTCTTATTTCTCCACAAAACCTATGTTGAGGTTACTAATTAAAAATACCTTGTTTGTCCACAAAAACATGTTGTGGGTACTCATTAGAAGTGCCTTGCTAAGGCACTTCTAATGAGTACACACAATATATGTTTTTGCAGTATCAATACTTTTTGGTTGAAATTTTTAAAAGATGCTTTATCTGGAGATAGTTAACCCTATCATCCCTACAGACCAATTCGGATACCTTTGCTAACAGTTATCTAAAAAAAAATAAATGCAAACTGTGTGGATCCAGATAAAATCGCTTGTAATGAGCTATCTCATCAGGATCTGTTTGCCATTCTGTTATTGATTTTTAACTGAAACCCCTATTTGCGACAATGGATGTTTCCAATTTCAGAAATGGAGGAGTCTGTTTCAGAAATGCAGGGATGAAAGGATTAATACCCAAGTTTTGAAGGATAATTTCTGTTACAGATACATGGTAGGTTACATTCCAGAAGTGGAGGTTAATCTCTCAAAGAGAGAGTATGCCTTGGTTGGAGCCACAAGTAGTGCTATATCAAGAGTTGTATCACAGCCTCTAGATGTCATCAAGATACGATTTCAGGTAAAACTGATAGTGTTAGACAGATTGGCTTCTCTTCTTCTTCCATTAAAGTACATGTATTGACATCACCAAAATGCATATTGTCATACTGGTGCATTCATTAGAGGGTGCAGGAACATTCAACGAAATGGTGATGACTAAAAAAGACTGATGAGGCAATCTCTGTAGCTGCAAAATTTGGGTCAATCACAGTGTCTTCATTCTTGGCATGTATGGCTCCTGTGGATTTCAGGAATTAAATCATATCTACAAGTAAGTAATTCCCTTATTCCACATTAAAGTCATATTCCATATTTAGAAAACATAGTGTTTGAGGTATAAAATTCTGTTGCTGAAAAAAAAAAAGACACACCTCCAAAGAGAAAGGATTGGGAAGGAACACTTAGCTTATATGTCAGTTTAGATATACAAAATATTCTGCTACATAATGAGGCAATTCTAATCAGTACCTTCATTGTAATCAGTACCTTCATATGCTAAGTGCAAAAATAGCAAAAAATAACTTATTGTAATTACCCTGAGTATTGATCAGTATTTGGATAGGCAGGTCTGGACAAACAGTGGAGACAGAGATCAGATGCCACAGAATGCCACATCTGCTCAGGGTCTGCACTGTTTGCTACTTATCAAGTAGTTTTAGACACATCCATAGGTAGAAAAATTGATGTGTTCAAATTTATGACAAGTATGGTAAGGAGATAAGGTGTCTGAAAAGTTAGCATAAATACTGTGTCTCAGCTCCAGATAAGATAATTTATTCAATCCAAAAGTACTGATTTTTTCTTCCTCCAGGAAAACATATGTTGTGGTACTCGTTAGAAGTGCCTCACCAAGGCACTTCTAATGAGTACCCACAACATGGGTTCATCATGAGATCATACCTCTATAATTTTGACCCCCTTAGACTGCACTTTTATATAGAAAAACTGGGGTTTACAGGGGTATACACTATTTTTTTTTTTTTTTTTTTTTTTATAGTTAGAGCCATACTAGCAAATGACAATTTATTTCCAGATAAACTATTTGGAGCATTTTACATAATCATAGTTCCAAAATGAGCTGCTTTTTATTTCTTTTTTTCTTTTTTTTTTGTCGTTCTGTCATTTATTGTGTTTTTTTTTTTTTTTTTTTCCTGGAATATACTTTATTCTCCCCATCCATTTGCTGTGTAGTGGGTCGGGGAGGGCCATCCCACTCACACACCTTACAATTTAATTGTACAGTACAGTATAATCTTCCAGCAATTAAATATCATTCATCACTTACTTGCTAAGTCTCACTGCTGTTTCCTGGGTACACGATAAGACCACCCAGCAACCATTTTCAGCAGTGAGGCAAACACCACAGATTACTTACAGTTTTATACCATATTCATCTGAACAGACATATCAATACTTTCAGGTATGAGACTGGTGGACTAATGAGACTGAATTCTGGGTAAAAATCTGAAAACCCCTGTCACCCTTTCCAAAAATGTCATTTTTACAATTTTCAGACAAAAACAAGTAATTCTGCAGAACATATTTTGCATCTAAAAAATCTGGTCTGTCAAAAATTTGAAAAATCTCATGCCTGTTAACTTTGAGGAAACGGCTAATAGACATATGTAAAGATATGCTAGTCTTTTTAAGATTTCATATATTAATTAGGTGCCCTTTGTTCAGACAAATATGGTACCATTTTACCATATTACATGTAAACAAAAGTGTATAATATTCCATTCCTCACTCTCTTGCTCACGTTACATGCGCACATACTATATAATACTGTTTTTATAATCAGCAGTACTGGTTATTATCTGTACATCTGAGTTTGGAGTTTGGAGAGATAAGTTATAAAAAAAGGTTCTGTCACCCTGGCATGAGGTTTTTTTTTTTTTTTTTCTTTTCTTGCTGATTAGGAATTTCTATTAATGTATTAATTAGGCAATTGCATGCGAAAAGTTTTCCCAGCTTTTCACAAACTGTTCATATTTATTTTCTAATATTGCAATTCTCTCATTTGTACAGTACAGAAGCTTAAGTTTACATTTCAGGGCTGTGACATTTAGTTTAGCTTTTGTACATCTACAAAAATAGATATAATATTTGATTTCCAGTAAAATTTGTTGTTCTACTATGCTTGTCTTGCTATCTAATACTCCAAATAAAAATGATTGTTTCTGTAAATTTATAGTTGTGTTATTACTTTCACACCAGTCTTTAAAATCATACAAAATTTTTTGTGTGTGCTCACAGTCCCATAGCAAATGTTCAACAGTTTTAGGTTCTTTAGTACAGGATGAACATGTAGGGTTGTTTATTAACTTTATTTTGTGTAGATATTTATTAGTAACAAGTATATTATGATTGATACGTGACTGAAACCGCTGTAACGTTGTGTTATTTGTTATTTCAAATGGCCATTTGTAAATTTTTTTCCATTCTTCTTCACTGAAGTTAAAAATTTTATTCCATGCTATCTTACCAGCAGGTGTTTCATTATTTGAATTTAATATTTTATACGTATCTTTAGTGCCTTTTTTATTTCTCATGTATATATGCAGTCCAAATGGCACTATAGGATTTTGTAGCTTTTCATTAATAGTATTTATTTTGAGCCTTTTCTTCCATTCTTTAATTGCATTACATAGGCTGTGATACTGCAAGAAATTTATTTTTATATTAAATAGTTCCTTTACCTCTTGATAGGTTAGCAGATTACCATTTTTTCCTGTAATATCATTACAGCCCTTCCTCTTTCATAACATGTTTGATAATAAATACTGGTATTTGCCACCTTTATGTTCTTATTGTAAAATAGTGCACTAGCTTGAAATTCATGTATTTCTTTAGGTTGATTATTTGACTGTAGTTCAATATGTGCATTAAACACATCTAACCAGAATTGATTTTTAATGTTTTTTAATATTTTTGTTAAGTACTCTGTACCACAGTCTAAAAAGTTATGCATATTTTCCAGTCTAAATGGCGAAGAGAAGTTACCTCCCTGATTTACCCTAATAGAAGTATTTTTTAGGAAAACTGAAACCCACTTTTGAATTGAAGGCCCAAAATTAAAAAACTTGAGTACTTTATGAATAAATGCCCATGAGAGAGAATCAAATGCCTTCTCAAAATCAACCAAAAGTAAGAGCCCAGGTATATTTTTTTCCTCCACAAATTGCATTAAGTCATAAACAAGTCTTGTGTTTCACCAATATACTGCCCTGATATAAATCCGGACTGATCAGTATTTATAAGTTTTGTTATAACAGTTTTTAATCTGTTTGCAATACCTGCTGAGGCTAACTTATATATTGTATTTAAAAGACATATTGGCCTATAATTGGTAAGCAGCAATCTAGATTTATTTTCTTTTGGTATCAGAGTAATTATACCTTCTTGTTGAGAAACAGACAGTTCCCCGATGTTATAACTGTGGTTTATCCCTCTCAGTACAAAACTACCTAGCTGCTTCCAAAAAACTTTAAAGAATTCACAAGAGAAACCATCTACTCCTGGACTACGATTATTTTTCATATTTTTTAAAGCAGTTGTAAGTTCAGACAAAGTTAAAAGTCCTTCAAGTTTTTCTGACTCATCATTTAGCTTGGGGGTGTTATATTTATTTAAATCTGTGTTTAAGTCAATATCAATATGGTTCTTTTCATTTGAAGAATACAAATTTTTGTAAAATAATTCTATTTCATTCATGATTTTCTTTTGGTCATTTATTATCTGTCTCTTAGCAGTTTGAAGTTTTGGAACAATTTTACTCATGAAGTTATGTGATTCTAGTGCACAAAAATATTTTGTTGGTTTTTCCCCCTCTACTATATTAATTGCCCTTGATCTGATTACTGCCCCTTTTATCTTTTCTTTTCTTAATTCATATAGATCTGTTTTCATGCTTTCAAGTTTTTCTATATTTTCACTATTCAAATCCTGCTCCAGTTTACAGATGTTTGATATCAGTGTATTTTCTTTTTCATCACGCTGTTTCTTTTTATGACTTGAATAGGATATGGATTTTCCCCTTAATTCCATAAGTAAAGTGTCTAAAAATAACTGGTCATTTATAGTGAACTGTAACTCATTATCTGGTATGTTGTTTAAATTATCTAAATTGTACACTGGTAATGCATATTGACATTTTACTTCCATTATTTTACTTTTTATTGCCTCAGTGTAATTTATGTCATAGAGTAATGAATTATTATGTTTCCAAAAAGGTTTTCCTTTTTGGAAATCGTTAAAGCAAATACTATTTTTCTTATTTCTTATTTCTTGAACATAGATTGTGGGTATTCATTAGGTGGTTCTAATGAGTACCCATAATCTATGTTTTTGATCAGAAATATGAAAAATATCAAAATTTTTATCTGAAAATTTTCAGTTTTTTTGGTGGTGAAATTTTCAGTATATTTGAATAGGCATGTTTTGGTAATGTTGTGGAGAAGTAAAGAAAAATTTTAAGTGGATATCTTCTCTTATCTGGAGCTATGCAGTATCCTCTGAATCTAGTGCTATGAGGATTGTAGATTTTTGTTTTTCTACAGCTTCAGGTTGAGCCAATATCAAGGCATGTTTCAACTGGTAAATACAATGGTGTGATTCAAGCTGTCAGAAATATTGTGACAGAGGAAGGTGTGTTTGCACTCTGGAAAGGTCATATTCCGGCACAGGTTCTTTCGATTATGTATGGAATTGTGCAGGTACATGTAAGCCAATTAACATTTTGACTCTCTGCATAAATATGGTGGATGACAAATTGACGACACTTTTCTTTAATGTTTTTTTTTTTTTTTTTTCAAGAAAAAAAAACTTCATGCAAGTGGTTTTCTGAGGAGACACTGTTTTTTAAATATAAACAGAAGGCACTGTTTTGTTTTGTTTTTTTTTTGTTTTTTTTTGGGGGGGGGGGGGGGGGGGTGGGGGGGGGGTGGGGGGGTGATTAAGAGAAAAGTGACAGAATGTCATCATATGAAATTTTTAACCAGCATCTAATCAGCATTCCATCTAAAGTGTCTGTATTGTAGATATAAATATATTTTAGGTTTCTTTAGGAAAATGTTTTTATATATTCATGTTGTGCTCCAAAACGGTCAGAGGTCAGAAAGGAACAAGGGTGATTTTTTTCTATTGATTAAGCTCGAGGTTGGGTAATGCCTAACTGTATTAACTACACAGAAAACTCTAACAGTTAGAATTCTATGTACAACATAAAACATATAATGACAAACAAGGAAGTGACATTCACTATTGCCTTCTCTTCAGCCTCGACAACAATCATAAGATGACCAAAGACTATTCACTATACTGGTTAATTATTTGATTAATCTGGCTGATTAATCAATTTATTAGCAACCATTATAGCCTGGACCGAGTAGGATGATTGTTGTCGTGCTGATGAGAAAGGAATGCTCCTCCATTTTTTTCAGTGGGGTTTATTTGTACTGTAGTCAAATAATATGAGAGTTTCTTGAGAATCATGAGACTTTTGATTTCTTCATGCTATTTAATTCGTATGATATTGACTCGTAAGTAGAAAATGTACTCATGGAGTAGAATAGGTACCTTCTAAAAGAACCTAACTTACTAAAAGACATAAAAATGTGCAAAAAATTAAAACAGCTTGCTCTGTATCATAACAATTCATACAAAATACAAAAAAAGGAAAATAAAATAAAAAACAAACAAAACAACAGCAACACAGCAATATTGTGTTTGAGCATATACTCTTTATTGCACAGTCATCATCACTCTTTTATTGTCTTGATATATTTGCAATACTGCTGAAAAGATGAAAAGAGACATCAAACACAAAGTTAGCATATTGACATCAGGTACTTGCCACTATTTTGATAATATGTGTGCTGTTTAATTCAGATTCTACTTATACAATAAAACTGTTGATCCCAAGAACATTTATTATGTCTTGTAAAGACAAGTCATACCTCCAGCTTAGGTGCCTTTTTTTCAACCCAAAAGTTTTACTTTTTTTTCTCCATGAGAACATATGGTGTGCTGAAGCACTTCTAATGAGTACTTACAACATATGTGTTCATGGAGAAAAGAAATGTATATTTATCTGATATTTTGTCTTATCAGTAGCTTGCATAATCTTAGGATTCCAGGTAAGCTGTTTGTTTTTCTGATATAATGAATTGTTTGTTATTCTAGTTTACAGCATTTGAATATGTGACAAAGTTTGTAGGAGAGAACTTGCCAGAAAACTATACTGTACAACTACGACCTCTGACCCACACAGTCTGTGGAGGGCTAGCTGCCTGTTCAGCTACTGTTGCTATACAGCCATTAGATGTTATCAGAACAAGATTTGTTGCACAAGGGGAACCAAAGGTAATCTTTTGTCGTTTTGTCTCGTCGAATCAGGGTACTCTTTAAGGAAAGATTTTTCTTCCTTTGAAGCATGGTCTTTCTTTAAACCCAATTTAGACTGAATACACCCCTTCCTTACTATATTTTGGAAGAGTTGAATTTCAGTTTTAGGTATATGAGGCTAAGTGATTTAGATATTCCTAGAAATATTAAACTATTTGCAAACGGTGGAGACCCTGGTCAGATGCAGCATTCTATGGCATTTGATTGGGATCTGCACTGTTTGCCAGTTACCTTTTGGGGGTCTGTAGACTAAATGGGTTAAGCATAGCCTTTCGTGCTGTTCCCCTTGGAAGATGTACCTATTCCCAAAAAGTCTACTGTCAAGGTTTTTACTGCTGTTTAGTTTGGTTTTATTGTTAAATGATGAGGGTACGTATTAAATATTATTTGAACTTATTAAGCTCGGCATAGTGCACTGTGAAAGCTGCTGGATATTATTGTAAATGTTCTCAAAGAAGTTCACACTTGGGTTGCTTCAGATTTGTCCATTGTCGTTGTTTACATGCATCTATATTAGGATAACTTCCTTTGAACTAGCATGTTTTGAGAGCTAATAATAGCATCTCATTATGCCCCGCCACCAAAAAAGTGGTGGGGTATTATGTTATACCCTCTGAAATTTTGATTGTCCGTCCGTCCGTTCGTCAGCGCCCCCACCATTTGTCTGCCCGCAACTCCTCCTACAGTTTTATGCCAATCCTTTTCAAACTTTACAGGCACTTTTAGGATGGTCTGAAGATATGCATATTGTTTTTTTTCAGAATCCTGAAATTATTTTTTATCACATTTTTTTTCATTTTTAACTTAGACTTTTTTTGAGCCCTAATACTACAGAAATATAATGGGAGTATGTACAAAATGTACGTTCTGCCCGCAACTCCGCCTACAGTTTTAGGTCAATCATTTTCAAACTTTACAGGTGCTTTTAGGATGGTCTGAAGATATGCATTTTGTTTTTTCAGAATCCTGAAATTATTTTTTATCACATTTTTTTCATTTTTAACTTTTGACTTTTTTCGAGCCCTAATACCACAGAAATGTGTAGGGAGTATGTACCTTCTGCCCGCAACTTCTCCTGCAGTTTTAGGCTAATCCTTTTGAAACTTTATAGGCGCTTTTAGGATGGTCTGAAGATATGCATATTGTTTTTTCAGAATCCTGAAATTAATTTTTATTACATTTTTTGCATTTTAACTTAGACTTTTTTTGAGCCCTAATACTACAGAAATGTATACGGAGTATGTACCTTGTATGCGCAGCAACTCCTACATTTTCAGGCCGATCCTTTTGAAACTTTACACATGCTTTTAGGATGGTCTGAAGATATGCATATTGTTTTTTCAGAATCCTGAAATTATTTTTTATTAATTTTTATTGCATTTTTAACTTAGACTTTTTGGTGTTTTTTTTTTTTTTTTGGAGTTATGAAATAACTGTTTATTGCTTCTCTTCATGTTTAACTTAGATTGTTTTCAGCCCTTATACTACAGAAGTGCATAGGGAATATGTCCCTGTGGCGGGGCGTGGTGCATGGCTTGCAGTTTTATTTTACTTATTGTGAAAACAGGATGTCACTGACATTTGTTTTGAGACAAGAATTCTTTTGTTTCTTCACTTTCATTCATTTTCCTCATTCTCTCCTGTCCCTCTCTCCCCTGTCCCTCTCTTTCATCTCCTCTACTGTCTGTTCTATCTCTCTTCTCCCTTTCTCTGGGAGATGACACAAAGTGACCCACAAGGGTTGACATGTCATTAAACCCCAACACAATCAGTCAATGCACAGGCTGGTCTGAACTGGTCTTTACTGCATTTGTGTTTACTGCATTTGCAGTAAGAGTCCTCATCTCACTTTGTTTCAATATACCATTAACCCATTTTAGACTGAATAAACTCACCCACACTATATATTGGAAGAGTCCAATTTCAGCTTTAGGTATGTCTGACTATGAGATTTAGATACTCCTAGAGACAATTGGCTAAACTATTTGCAAACAGTGGAGATGCTGATCGGATGCCACATTCTACAGCATTGGATCTGTGTCTGCACTGTTTGTCGGATACCCTTTTAGGGGTCTCCAGATTACAATGAGTTGAATATATATTACAGGTGTACAAGTCTGTTCTCCATGCCTCTAGATGTATCATCCAGAAAGAAGGAATACTGGGTTTGTATAAGGGTTTGGTTCCAGCCATGATGGGTGTAGGACCCCAGATGGGGATGCAGTTTGGATTGTATACTGGGCTACAGATTGCCTGGGATAATGTCTTGGGTTTACATCACAATTTTATGCCAGGTATGATCTTCTAATCTTCTTTCTTGGTAAATTTACTGTATTTATACTAAAATATCTGGGCCCAGTTGTTCAAAGCGTTGTTAGCTTAACAAGCTCGTTAAGGGTCATTTCGTTAACTGTTTTAGCGGATTCAATACATAATATTCTGATATTTTTTGCTGAAAAAATGTGAGTAGCTTTTGCACTGCAAAAGCTACTCACATTTTTTCAGCAAAAAATTTCAGCATATTTTCGTATCACTCGATTAAAATTTTAACAAATTGTTAACTAACGACATTGTTAGCTTTGAACAACTGGGCCCTGGACAGGTATATCTGTGCAAACAGTGTCAACCAGATCAAATAGTTCATAAAAGGATCAGCTTGATCAAGGTCTACACAGTTTACATTTTCCCCAGCAGTTGTTAGACAGATTACCAGGGAGTCAAATGGACAAATTCAAGTTTTAGGATAAGTATGATACAGATCTGGGCCCAGTTGTTCAAAGCATCATTAGCTTGACAAGCTCATTAATGACAAACTTGTTAACTGGTGTAGCTAAGGTATTTTTAAATACTGATATTTTTGCTGAAAAATGTGAGTAGCCTTTTCACATTTTTTCAATAAAAATATCATTTAGTTTTTGTCTTTTCCGTGACAATGTTTCTGTGTGTGTTTGCTTGTGTGTGTAAACATTTTTTCCATCAAAGATTTCTCAGGAACTACTGGACCTAGGATGAAAATGGTATGACTTGTTGTATTGTGTGAGAGAGAATCATGCCTGTTGATGGACAGGTGCTGGCTGGGGGTATACATGACCCACTGATCTCTTTGTCTAGTCAGCAGATGTACCAATGTATCAAATCTGATCAATCTAGGTCATAGAGTACAGAGATATGTACTGAAGATTTTTTTGTCTGTAATAAATGATCAGGGGACAATATATAGGTCAGTGACTTACAAATGGCAGGTTCACTGCCTTTTTTTCTGTAATAGAGGCTAAGTCAAAACATATGTTGTAGTGACATACATTTGACATGTGACATAGCTTCATCAGCTATACTGACAACCCAAATTTTGTAAGCAACGCTCCCAGTAAGAGTTATTTTTTTTACGCATTTAAGAAAACATATATTATGTGTACTCTATAGAATCGGAATATGTTTCATTGACAAATAAAAAAAAAGCTTCAGTAATTTTAGGTCAAAAAAAGCACCTTATCTGGAGTGAGTAAGCCTTGGGCATACATTATGCAAGATATAAATGCCAGACCATTTTTTTCTATAAGCTTGGTCAGCAGTCTAAATACACGAATCATACAAATGAATTTCTTTACAGTTTGGTTCCTAGCTCATTTGTGATGTGATAATTTTGATATTGACAGCTAAAGTCCATTCATATGTGGTCATCTGTGCTTTTATTCTTGAATTTTGTGGTCAGTTCTTAACTACACTGTGACAAAGATGGGTATGCAAGTTCACTATAATTTCTATTTTGTTCACTTTTTCTCAGAGGTTTGGTTCTGTTCATCCCTTTTCAGTATCAAATTAAACAAATCACTTCATTAATTTCTTTGGACATCATGCAACAACTGTAATAACCCTAAATATTGGAATAGACAGGCCTGAGCAAACAGTGTAGACCCAGATCAGATGCCACGTAATGCAGCAGCTGATCAGGGTCTACACTAATTGCCACCCATTCAGCAATATTTTAGATACACCAACAGCTAGCATAGCCAACAGATAAGGCACTTTTTTCATCTGAAAAATGCTGATATCTTTCTTACTTCTCCACAAAAACATATGTTGTGGGTACTCATTAGAAGCGCCTCGGTGAGGTGCTTCTAATGAGTACCCACAACATAGGTTTTCATGGAGAAATAAGAAAAATATTATGTGGATACCCCCTCTTATCTGTAGCTATGAGCTAGTAAAATAGACATTTTCAAATTTTAGGAGAAATATGATAAGGAGTTAAGGTGTCCCAATACTTAGGGTATTAACGGTAACTTGATCTTAATCTGGGTTTTTACTGTTTCCATTTGCCTGGCACCACGCTGTGAGTTTTACTTTTCTAATCTAACAAAGGTCAAATACTCTTCCTTGATTATTTTGCTACACATATCATCTCCCTTACCAGTCAGAAACTCATAGCCTAACTTATCAGCCAAATCAGAGAGAAAGACATTCCAAAAGATAGGATTTTTGTAAAATATAAATCATTTTTATGGCAGATTCATATATCAGTTAGACGGGGGCCAGTCTGTGTTTCCATACAGAGATATTTTTTCTCACATTATTATTATTGTACATTCTGCTATAAAGTGCAAATATAAATCATAGCTCCAATTAGAGGGGTATCCGCTGACGTTTTATTCTTATACCATATTTACCTAAAGTATTAAGATACTTAACTCCTTACCATACTTGTTCTAAATTTTAAAATTTGAACAAGCACAATTTACTATGCAATGTTGTGTCTTAAAATTGCTGGATAAGTGGCAATCATAGTATGACATAACTCCTTAGCATATTTCTTGTAAAATTTTAACAAGTCTGTTGGATTTCTTGGTGGTATGACATAAAATTTCTGCAGGAACGGCAAACAGTGCAGACTCATCAAAACAGCTGCTTTAGGAGCAGTTTTATCTGGGTCTGCACTGTTTGCTAGGGCCTGTTTTACCATTTTCAGTTTTAGGTATGTCAGATATTCCTAGGGAAAAATGGCTAAACTACATGTATTTGCAAACAGTGGATACCCTCAGGACCCTGATCATTCTGTGGCATCTGATCTGGGTCTGCACTGCTTGCCAATTTCCCCTTTTGGTCTCCAGACTAAAATGGATTAACCCTTCTCTTGCTGAACACGACATGCCCTGTTCTAGCAAATAGTTTAGATCCAGATCAGTTGGCTTCTGAAGAAGCCAACTAATCTGGATCTGCACTGTTTGCCATCAAGTATGTAAATTTATATCAACAATCTGGATCAAGTAATCTGATTGGCTGAAAATTAGAAATAGGCGTGGCATTTTAATTTATTCAGCAGGACAAGGGTTAAGTATGGTAGGCATTCTTCAGCATGTCTTGTGTTCTGCTATATTACAGGAATACAGAAAAGCTTCATCTGTGGCTCTGGTGCAGGTTTATTGGCCAAGCTAGCCATCTATCCATTTGACATGCTCAAGAAAAGGTTACAGGTCCAGGGGTTTGAGGAAGCTCGCAAACATTTTGGCCAAGTTAGAAGATATTCAGGACTCTTACACTGTGTTAAGAATGTAATCTTGGAAGAAGGGCTCAGGGGCTTATACAAGGGCTTGGTTCCAAGTCTGTTAAAGGCAGCAGTTGTCTCAGGGACTATATTTTGTTCCTATGATAGATTGTGTGCTCTTCTTAGATATATAAAGACTGTAAATAATTATAAAGATAGATGATGTGAAGAGCTTTTAGGGGATTTTATTATGTCCCCAACTTCAAAGAAGTTGATGGGGCATATTGGTTTCAGGTTGTGCATCCGTGCGTGCGTGCGTGCATCTGTCCGTCTGTTCATTCGTAAAGAACAGTGCATGCTAGGGTTTTGGAATTTCATATATGGAGTTCTCATGGAAAAATATTTGATACATGTTTTTTTTTCTTCCTCATGGAATAACAGCTGACTCGTATTTTTTTTTCTAGTCCAAGTTACCTCTCTTTCCAGAGTTATGGCCCTTTGAAAATTTTGGCATTTTAAATTTGTCAGCAAGATATTTTGGAAACTATATGAGCTAGAGGGTTAAATTTTAGTCTGCTGATAGGTGAATAGATTACCTGATTAAATTGTAAAGTAAATTCATCATATTTTCAGGAGTTATGGCCCTTTGAATAATTGGGCATTTTAAACTTTTAAGCAAGGTGTTTTGGAATTTTTATGGTTAGGGGCTTGAAACTTGGATAGCTGATAGGGGTTGATTAGTAGATTACCTGGTTAAATTAAAAAAAAAAAAAAAATGCTTTTTTTTTTGGTCATAGCCCTTTGAAAATTTTGGCATTTTAAACTTGTCAGCAAAATATCTCAAAATGCATTTTTGAACGAGGGCTTGAAACTTGGTAATAATATTGGGGATGATGAGTAGATCACCTGGTTAATTTTTGAAACAAATCAGATAAAGGAGTCAGGCCCCTTTCCAACTTTGACATTTTTATGGACAAGCATATACTTGGGGGCATAGTGTTTTACAAACACATTTTTAGTTACCTCTGACATTATACCATTTGTCATTTTATTATTATAAATGTAGCATCTGACAGGCTCCATTGTGCAATCAGTAGCATTTCTGACTGCAGATCTAGGGTAGCAAGTTCGAATACTAGCTCAGGCACGTAACTTTCGTGGTGATGAATTCATTTCTGAGGTCATTCTCCTCCTTCAGCTGATTCATGAAAGGCAGCTGTCAGTTACTAGCAAATTTATGTGGGCAAGCACTGATTAACTGCATAGAAGACCAATGCTGCCCAGGAAAAGTGTGAACAGGTTAAATGACTACCTCAACATGAACTTAAAGTCTTGCCTGGGCCGTAAAACACCCATTCAGAATCTAACATATGATACCTGTATTTTTCATATTAAACCTAATGTAATAGCTCCAGATAAGAAGAATATCCAGATATTGTTTTTCTTATTTCTCCAGAAAAACATATGGATCCTCATTGGAAACATCTCATTGAGGTGCTTCAAATGAGTACCCACAACATATGTTTTCATGAGGAAACAAGAGAAAGAACTTTTTGAATGAAAAAAAAAGCCTTATCTGGAGCCATAAAATATTGGAACAGACATACATGAGCAAACAGTGTAGACCTAGATCAAACTGGTTCTCAAACAGTGTAGGCCAAGATCAAACTGCTCCTAAAGGAGCAGTTTGATCAGGGTCTACACTGTTTGTCGTTAAGTCAGGTGGAGATTGATCATGAAATATTTTCTACGGTCATTCTCCCTTCCACATATTCAAGAAGGGCAGTTGTCAATTTCTGGGAAAGAATCTGCACAAGCACTGGTTAATCACTTAGAGGACTAAGCCTATCCAAGAAAAAGTGTGGTTAGGTAAACTGACCATGCTCGATATGACCCTTATGGGTTGACTGGGCCGTTAAACATCATCTCAATCAACCAATCATTCATGCAGCACTCTTTTAGAGGAATTACAAGTAGTCAAATGGACATATCAAATTTTAGGATAATTATGTTATTGGGTTATTGTATCTGAATATTAACATTCCTTTTTAATCCATTATTGACTTAATAAACTCTCCCACACTATATATTGGAAGAGTCCATTTTCAATTTTAGATATGTCAGGCTATATGATGTAGATATTCCTAAAGAAAAATGGTTGAACTATTTGCAAACAGTGGAGACCCTGATCAGATACCACAAAATTTAGAAAAGGATTGATCAGAGTCTACACTGTTTGCCACTCAACCAGCACCTTTTTAGACATTTTATACTAGTTAGCAAAATGTACTTGTTCAAGTTTAGTATACCATATTCGACCTAATTACTGCACATGCTCTTATAAGCGCACAGTCAAGCAATTTAATAATCTAAAAGATTACAACCAGTGTACTTTTATCTACTTAAAAAAACATATGTTGTGGGTACTCATTTGAATTGCCTCGATAAGTCGAGGCAATTCAAACAAGTACCCACAACATATGCTTCTATAAAATAAACAGAAAATAATATCGCATAAGCATAATTAAATACACTCCTCCTGAAGTCCTCTGTTGATCTTTCTTTAAAGTGTACCCTTATTAAGTGGATATTTTACGACAAGTTTTCCTAGTGCTTTTGAAAAACCTAAGCATGCAGTGCGGTAATTAGGTTGAATACGGTAAGTATTATTAAGGAGTTATGGTGTCCAAACAAATATGTCTTCTTTCTACTTGCAGAAAATATTGTAACTGCCTAGTGCTTTTTATACCCTGCCACTTGATAGTGGTGGGATATTATGTATCATGTTGGTCGTCCATGTGTCTGTTAGTCTGTCGTACATCTGTCCATCCATTTCCAGATGATAACTGAAGTAAATGTCAATGGATTTTCGTCAAACTTGATATGTGCATTGATATTGTGGAGATCTGGTGTGGGATTGCTAATGGGCAAATTTTGTCAATGTTTGATAGAGTTATCTGCCAAGGACATGATAATGGCGGGATGTTATTGTTTCACGTTTTTATTTGTTAGTGCTTAAAGCATCAGTCACAACAGCAGGAGATGACATTATGAAAAATATGCTTTGTCTATTTTTGCAAAGAAAATCAGGCTTGACTAACAGGCAAATCTCATGAAACAAGACACCTCATTTTCTCGAAAAGATTAAAAAAATGTAATGTAGTCTGCTACACAATTTTGAATGGAGCTTTAATGCTTAGCACTCTGGGTAAAATTTTCAGCAGATGACATTTTGAGATATTTTTCTTATTTTTCCCAGAAAACAGGATTGACATTTCATGCAAATTGTCTCCAATGGTGGCAATTTGCATGAAATGTCAAACTTTTTCTGGGAAAAATAAGAAAAAAAATAGCACCAATTTGTGGTTTGCTGACTTTTTCTAGTAAAGATTAAGGGCTAATGTTACTTTTATCCCTATGTTCAGGGACACCAGAAATAGTTTAGTTTGTTGTGATTTTTTATATCTTTTAAATGTTTACTCTGTTTTAATGTGGTTTCTGTGTGGTTAGATTTAACAGAATAACCACGCTGATAAATTTATGTTACTGTTTATTTTAGAATCTGTTGAGATTATTAAAAGAATATGAAGATTTTTATGTAGTGGCTCTTGCATTTTTTATTATATTAGTTGTCCGTATATTTCATACACCAACTTTCTTGATAAAATGGCATATGCAAATAGTGTAGAGCAAGATCAGACTGCTCCTGAATGAATGAGCAGTCTGATCTGGATCTACACTGTTTGCATATGCCTTTTTCTATACTGTTTATCATGTGCAAAAAGTGCAGATTCAAATCAGGCTGTTCAAGAGTCTGATCACAGTCTACGCTGTTTGACATCCCATTAAGCAGTTTATGAAACCATTATGAAAACATGCCTATTCAAATATACTGAAAATTTTACCACCAAAAAATGAAAATTTTCAGATGAAAATTCTGATATTTTTCATGATTCTGCTCAAAACGTAGATTGTGAGTACTCATTAGAACTGCCTCATCTGCTAAAACATAGGTTGTGAGTACTTGTTAGAACTGCCTCAATGAGGCAGTTCTAACAAGTACCCACAATCTATATTTTGAGCAGAAATAAGAAAAATAATGAATACCCATGTAAACCTCAGTTTACTATATAAAAGTGGGGTTTAAGGGGGTCAAAAATATATAGGCATGTTTTCGTAATGAACAAATGCATAGAAACAAAATTTAGGCAAAAAAGCACTGTGTTTACCCAAAGTATTTGACCAAGCAGACCTGAGCAAACAGTGAAGACCCAGAGCAGAAGCTGCAGACCACATAATCTGACCAGAGTCTACTCAGTTTGCCACTCATCCAATAGTTGTTTAGTGGCATCAACTGGTAGTTAAATAGACTTATTCAAGTTTTAGGACAAGCATGGTAAGAAGTAAAGGTGTCTGAATATTTAGGCTAAGTACAGTACTGAATAAAATGTTTGTAATTTTAGGACAATCATCATACCCATTTTTTTGCTCCAGATCCAAAGAATCTTTTCGCACCTCATCTCTCTAAAATTGTTCCACTGTGATGATTTTAATGACATGTCAGAAAATACTGTCAGCTTTGATAAGGCGATAATTGAAGTATTAATTTAAGGTAATTGTCGTTGTTTTTGCACCAAGACGTACCTTGGTACTCATCTTGTCATCCCCTTGCTGAGGCAATTCCATTGTCTACCCAGAAGATAGGTTCGGTCAGCTCCAGATAAGGCATCTTTCATTACGAAAACATGCCTGTTCAAATACATTGAAAATTTCACCACCAAAAAATGAAAACTTTCTGATAAAAAGTTCTGATATTTTTCCTATTTCTGCTCAAAACATAGATTACTAACGAGCACCCACAATCTATGTTTTTGAACAGAAATAAGAAAAGTAATGTATACCCCTGTAAACACCAGTTTTACTATATAAAAATGGTGTTTAAATGGTGTCAAAATTTTATAGGTATGTTTTCGTGATGTTAACAAAAATACTTATTTTATTCTTTTTTCTCCATAAGAGGTACTCATTAAGAGCACTTCAGCAAGGTGCTTCTAATGGATACCCACAGCATATACTTTCATGGAGAAATAAATAATAACAAAGGTTTCTTCCATATACCCCAATTACCTGATTCTATGTTTTATGCATGCAGAGAAACAAGAGGGAAATATTTTGTTGTTCAGGAATAGGATCTTGTGTGGTATCCTACAGTGAGGACCTTAATTTGTTAGCTTTCCCAAAATGGTGTAGACACTATTCTTCTTAAGTACTTCCCACAGCCATATAGTTGGTAGGAGGATAATGCATAAGGTCGGTCAGGGTCAAAATATGTTTCCCAGAGGAATTGTTAAGGAGGAGTATTTGGTCATTACGAAAACGCCTATTCAAATATATTGAAAATTTTACAACCAAAAAAGGAAAATTTTCAGGGCCCAGTTGTTCAAAGCTAATGACGTCGTTAGTTAACGATTCGTTAAAATTTACATCGAGTGATACGCAAATATGCTGAAATTTTTTGCTGAAAAAATGTGAGTAGCTTTTGCAGTGCAAAAGCTACTCACATTTTTTCAGCAAAAAATATTAGAATATTGTACATTGAATCCGCTAAAACAGTTAACGAAATGACCCTTAACGAGCTCGTTAAGCTAACGACGCTTTGAACAACCGGGCCCAGATAAAAATTTCTGAAATTTTTTGCATATTTCTGCTAAAAACATAGATTGTGGGTACTCGTTAGAACCGCCTCCCCATTGTTGGTACTCGTTAGAACCGCCTCGCCGAGGCGGTTCTAACGAGTACCCACAATCTATGTTTTTAGTAAAATAAGACAAAGTGTATATCCCTGTGAACCCCCGTTTTACTATATAAAAGTGGGGTTTAAGGGGTTCAAAATTATATAGGCGTGTTTTCGTGATGTTATAAGTCAGTAATTTTCTCCAGGCCTCCATAAAACATGATATAGGTACTTATTAGAAACATCTCGCCGATGTACTTCTAATGAGTGCTTATACATTTAAAGGAGAAATAAGAATAATAGTGCCATGTATTTCCTGTATGTACAGACATGCCTGAGCAAGCAGTTTATATCCAGAACCAACTGCTCCGAAATGTTCATCAGTAGCAGGTACTTTTTAGACTCGTTCATTTGAAAATGAGGTCATTGTCATCAACAGTTAACCTTTGGCCTATTCCAATTATATAACCACGCAAATTCGAAAATAATGGTCCAAATATTTTAAGAGATAAGCTGCAGATAAGCTACCTGCAAAAAAAAAAAAAAAAAAAGTTATAAAGATTGCCCTATAATTTCCGGCGCCCACGATGAAAACGAAGTCAAGGTGGTATGCTCCATTTGGTACTCGGGCTCTACCAAGTTTGTGTAAATGATGACCTTTGGTTGACTTTGATCTATTTTACGGCAAGGTCAAATTTGGTCACTTAGGCTTTTGTACAGGAACAAGGCAAATGTGTGGATTTATGTGAAGCTGTTATAGCTGATGACATTCAAAGTTAAATATGCAATCACGTAAATGAACTTTTATAACTACCAAAGGTCAAGGTTATTTACTAACGTTTGTGTTGGATGCGTCATATTCAGCATTTGTATCTTCTCCTCTAAAATTGCTGAGCTGATTGAACCAATTCACATGTGGAGCGCCTGTGCGATGGGGGAATGAAAGTTTGTTCATGGGATTTGGGTCAAGCGATCAAGATATTCGCCATGCCCATATATGGTAAAAAACCCTTTGAAAATTTTCTTCTCGGGGCTTGAAAGGCCAAAGACCTTGAAACAGGGTATGTAGCCGTATCAGATCTATTCAAATGGCGACCATTTGTTGACCTTTATTTTAAATATGAAAAGTAAGCAACTTGTATCAAAATTTAAATACAGAAAACAGAACTTTGAAAGTACAAAATGCAAGTTCTGAGTGCAAACGGGTAAAGGCTGCAGATGCGGACTTGCTCGCCCACTTGAGCTCTGGTGAGCTAAGCGGCTCATGGGCCTCATGTTTAGATTTATTTTACGTGTAAAAGAATAAATTTGGACAACTAATTTTAATGCAAATATGATCAGTCAGTGTTATATTAATGTATCTACACGTCTTTAATAAAGTAAGCGAGTAGATAGATATATAACTTTATGAAATGTTTACGATCTAAATACGATACATGAGGACAAAAATTCTGCGGGTTATAAAGAAAATTGGACACAATTAAAGACTTTCACTCAATTTAACATTACGAAAATATGCCTATATAATTTTGACCCCCTTAAACCCCAATTTTATATAGTAAAACTGGGGTTTACAGGGGTATACATTATTTTTCTTATTTCTGCTTAAAACATAGATTGTAGGTACTCGTTAGAACCGCCTCGCCGAGGCGGTTCTAACGAGTACCCACAATCTATGTTTTGAGCAGAAATATGAAAAATATCAGAGTTTTTTATCTGAAAAATGTTAGTTTTTTTGGAGGTGAAACTTTCCATATATTTGAATAGGTGTGTTTTCGTAATGTCCAAATTGCAGCAGATCAAAATTTCACTATTTTGCCACATTTGTAAGTTTATGCCATTGATTTGTACTCGACTTCAAGTCTATGGGAGCCGTCAATAACGAGTATGGCCACCACTGAAATTCACAAGTGCCGTGCATCTCCTCCGCGTAGATGAAATACGCATCCTGCTAAACTGTAAAGAAAGGCTGGCCCATTCCTGACGTATAGCAAACTGAAGCTGACATCTATTGTTGATGTTGCTAGTTCTAACTCTTTAGGAAGTCCCAGCCGTGTTCCAAAGGGTTCATATCCGATGACAAGGAAGGCTATGAAAGGACGTTTACGTTCGACTGTTGCAAAAACAATTGCGTTAATCGAGCTGTGTGTGGCGTTGCATAACCCTGCTGCAAAACCATGCCAGGATGAGCTCTCAAGTATAGAAAGACAACTGGACGTAGGATATGATGTCAACGTATCGCTGTGCAGTCAAGCCCGTCCGGCAGCGTTATCAAAGAAGACGATGTATGTTTTGCCGCTTTGTCGATTCCACCTCAAACAAAACCAGCAGGCATACAACGTAGAAACAACGTCCCGCTGGGATGGTGCTCGCATCGCTCCGCCGATCTCTTTCTTTGACACACGAGTCTGTCTACAAAGCGCTCCCATCTACGTCGTTAAACGTTCTTGCAACGGTCATTAGAGTCAATGCAGAAATTAGCTTCATTGGTAATGCACTATCACCCCTCGCTAATGAGTCTGAGCCCAGTTGAGTCTTCTGATCCGATGGTTTGGGGTCAATCTGGCTGTCACATATGGACGTCGGCAGTTTAGTACAGCTTCGTGTAGATGCCGCCTGTGAGTTCTGGTTCTAATGCGTGTTTGCCTATGGTCTGGTGTGTTCCTTGTGTCAGCTGGCATTGTAAATCTGTCTCTGAGGTGCCGGTACGAACGCTTTGACGATCTTGACGTCGAGTTGTTCCTCCAAGGCACCCTGACCGAATTTCTCCAGTGTGTGCGCGTGCATGACTTTGACGTAGGAGTTTCATGGTGTTTTCATGGACATCGAAATCTGCAGCCACGCGTGTTACAGGCGCCCTGGACCCCAGCCTTATGTTGCTCTGTTGTGAGCCTCATTTCGACATCAGGTGTCGAATTTCTATCAAATTTCCGTCGGCTTTTGTTTAGACTAATGACCCAGAGTGGATTTTAATTCCTATTGGTACGATATCAGCTAACATTTACACAGTATAAAGAAAATCGTGCAAACCGAAGTTGCGTTGTTACGCTTAAAAGATGGGCTGATAAAGCAAAATAATATACAGTCGACTCTCGTTATCTCGAATTCCAAGGGACTCTATGAAACACTTCGAGATATCCGTACTTCGACATATCAGATTTGCGGCAATGAGGAAAACAATTAATCGAACAACCACTTTTAACAGAATGAATATGTAATTTGACCCCTAAGTTAGAGATATATTGAAAATATTGTGGAAAAGAGGAGAAATTGCTCCTAAGGAGCAATTTCTCCTCTTTTCCACAATATTTTGTTGCCTGTTGGTAGATCTCTGTGTTAAAACAGGGACCAGATTTTAACTTCGAGATAAGCGGTTATTCGAGATAAGCGAGTTCGAGATAACGAGAGTCGACTGTATATGCCATGTATGAAAATGTACTCAACTAAATTTCGGAGAAATTTCTCAGTTTAAAAATATATTAATTATCAAATCCCCGCAGAACTTTTATCCTCAAGTATATATAAATTTCTACAATCGATCTAAAGAACGCAAAACATACAATTAAGGAGGTATCGTGGATTTCCCCGTTGTGTTTAGATATAGAATGGAGGAAGTAGAGGAAGATTCACAGTTCAATTTAGTGACGTCACAAGATGAAAAGCTAACCGACAGTAAAAATTCATTCATGGAGCATAAATGTAAATATTGTAACGGGAAGTTGACTTTGAGTTCGGCAGACAGAAAGAGGAAGGAAACCGAGGACCAGGGTATCCAGTTATTATATGGGTTACATGACAACCCCGGACTTCCTATTTCATTCTTGTGCGGACTGCAGGTAAGGAAATGCCTCCAGCGGGCACATTGCGTTTACACAACGTCGCCGCATCGTCATGCAACGTCATGACGTTGCATCGACGTTAATGCGATGTTGTATAAACGGCATGTGCCCGCTGGGAAACAAGTACCTATATCTGAAGATACGGTAATTACCGTAAGATTCTGATGGACAAACTTCGGAAGCAGTGCAAGTCCAAAAAAAAAAAAAAAAAAAAAAAAAAAAAAAATCGGCAGACGAAATTTTGAAACATTTTTTGTTATTTTTCCCAGTAAATAGACTTTCGACAGTTCATGCAAATTGTCTCCTAAGGACACAGTTTGCATGCAATATCAAAGACTTATTTTTGAGAAAAATAGGAAAAAAATATCATGAATATGTCGTCTGATGAATTTGTGCAGAAAGTGACCAATGTTAAAGGAGCAGTTTGATCAGGTTCTGCTCATTTATACGCTAGAGGGCGTGAGCAATGTTGCAAACTTCGTTATTGTATCTCAATAAAACAGAGAGATCCTATTTTCTATCTGTAATGTGTTCTTTGTTTCCAAAGGTAACCTTTTAGATTTTATTTCTACTGTTTGTCATTCAACTGGCACTTTTAGAAACATCACCGGTTAGCCAAATGTAGACAGTCAAATTTTAGGACAAGTGTCCGGATATTTAAGGTGAATTGATATACCCGAAGACTGCCGCCATTTTTCAAAGACAGACACTTTTTCAGACAGGAACACAATTCCCTAGTATTTGAATCCTTTAAAAATCCTTTAAAATGCAGGACATTTTAAAGGAAAGAATTTTCTCAGAGTAAATTATTTCCGTTAAGTTTAGCGCCAAGTGGGAATGAGGTAAATATTTTCTTATATTGGAAGCTTTTCTGCACTTTATACTAAAAAAAGATCTACTACCTGGTTGCGTATGATGGATGATGCCGTTTTGATGCGTTTAAATAGGTCTGATAATTTATATCTAGCCAGTTTAAATGAATGTTTTTGTCTTTTTTTCACGGTGACAGATTTTTTTTGTTCTGTATTTTTGTTATTCTGTTGGCCAATAACAAGCATATCTGGAAAGTAGCTTATTAGACACCATTTAATTGGTCAAATAGTAAGTCATACGTTAATATCTATATTCGTAATTTGCATAAATGTTCTGGCTGTTTCTGTCATGTGTAAGTTTTTATAACGGTTCTTATGAGTATGGTCTCAACAAGGGCTCAAATCGGACGATAAACACGTGAATAGTCGTACGCAGACACCCTCGGAATAAAATCTTTTTACAATACCCACCGTATTTAAAAAAAAACAAACAAAACAAACAAACAAAAAAAAACTGTGAAAATAATAATTATAATTATAACTTACCTTTACAGATACTATAGACGACCCTCTTTATATAGACACTCAATACAACGACAATATTTGTTATAATGACAATTTGTCTGTCATGAAACCTTCAGTTAAGTGATAACGATCAGTCACAAATTATGCAAGAATATTGTATTTAATACTTTAAAGAAACATATGATTTGCATATATGTTAGAATCGCCTCAATGAGGCGATTCTAACAAATATCCAAAACGTGTTCTATGGGGAAATACGAACAAAACAAGACCTTTCTTACGTGTCAATTTGTTCATTAAGGATTTTTTACAACAGCAAATTCATTTTAATGGCAAACGTCTTTGGAAACACATGCTGTCGTTGTAACGAGGGTTCACTGTAACTTTTTAACATTTCTGAACGCATATACAGTATCGATCGTGGGTAGAAACACCGGTAACCCACAGGTTAACGATCTAAATATATTTGTTCAGTCATCGGTAATTTCGGCGGAGTGTTTACGACTCTGTGGAAACATCCAATGGTGATATGTTTAAAATAAATATCAATTGACCGTTGGACCGATATTTGATTCTGGTCTATTTCAGCACCATCCTAAAGGTCATTGACTTAAAATAAGAGTTTGTTATGATTAAAGATTTCTAGAAGTACCTCATGTGTCAATGCCTTCACAGATGTAGTTAATATATGGACTGATATTAGACACTCATCTAAAGTTGTATCTAGAGCAAAACCACCCCAACCCTTACTATCCTCAGAGTCAAGGTCTCGACATAAAGTCGACGTTAAAGGATTTGATTAAAGCTACCGAAAAGTTATACCTCCTAAATGCACACATGTATTTAATCGACATCTGATAGATGCTAGATAATGTCCAAAGTTTTATTTAGTACAAAATAATTCTTGAGACATCCAGGAAAGACCACAATCACAGACAACAGTCTGAGAGGTTGAATCGAGTTCATTTGAACCCTAGGTTCAAATATATATATATATATATATATATATATATATATATATATATATATATATATATATATATATATATATATATATATATATATATATGTTCCCTAACCTATTCAGTGAATCATCACAGAATAAAAATATAATTAACCCATTAATGCCGAATGGTTTCTCCTACCTGAAATGTTTGGATAGGTCTATTTCTAGTGGGAGGGTGTCTAATTAGTTTTTAATACTTTCATGTTTTACAGATTTTTTTTTTGTATTTAATGCAAACAGAGCAGACCCAGATCAGACGCCGCATTTTGCGGCGTCTGATCTAGTCTGCACTGTTTGCCAATGTCCCTGTTTGGGACACTAGGAATAAATGGGTTTAAATCATGGGATATTTACAAAGGTATTTGTTTTGGTCTACAGGCTGAAATTTACAAAAAATGGTGTATGGGGCGCAGTTCTACAATTTATTCCCTATTTACAGCTTCCATAATTATTGATTGATATCCATAATTCGAGTTAGTGATATCATTAATCCGAATAAGTGATATTCAAAATTATTTATGGATTTGCATAATTATTGATTGATATCCATAATTCGAATAAGTGATATCCATAATTCGAATTATGGATATCACACTAATTCGAATTACAGATATCGAATATACTAAATGATTTTATGGATATCATTAATTCGATTTATGAATATCACTAATTCGAATTATGGGTATCACTAAATCAGCCCGTTCATGGATATCACTTATTCGAATTATGGATATCACTAATTCGAAATAGTGATTTCCATAATTCGATGATTAGTGATATCCATAAATAATTTAGATTAATAGATATCTATAAAATCGAATTAGTGATATCAATAATTTGAATTATAGATATCAATAAATCGGCCCATTTATTGATATCACTGATTCGAACTATGGATGTCAATAATTCGTCTTTGCAAATAAAAAGTTCAAATAACGACTGCTCCCTTTGCCAGCGGAAATATTAGCTTTCCTCCAGATAGGGTTACCGTACCCGGAGACGCTTTCTTTTGATATTTTAACAAACTTTCTTGTCATTTGATTGTATTCTAATAGATAAAATAAACTCTCTGAAATTGTCTATGCTCTTATGCTCTTGTTGTGAAACATTCCGTCGGCTCGGTGACAAAACCTCGTAAGTACACTCTTAAACCTTTACAGCCTGTTAGATGCGTCATTTGAGTTAAACCAAAGTAACGGTCACCATGAATATGTGGAATGCAAATAGCAAATAAACGGCGTATATATTTTTTTCTTTCGCAGTAGAATTATACTGCCATTATGTCACCTTGAATTCATGCGTGAACTCAGTCACTTGGGGAGAAATCATTTACCCAGAGGTCTTTGCGGCGAATTGACTCCTCCGTCAGAAGGCTATAACCACGCCCATGCGTAAATCCTTAGACAAACAAGATCGTGATACCTGTATTTGTCAATGAAAACTACATTCATACATGTATTTATCAATGAAAAAGTACATAGGTAATATTGTTTGTCTAAGCAATAACATTAACCGTTAACTGGTAAGCTAGTTTGGTTGGTCAGCTGTTGGTGTCATTTACTGGTCAGGTGATTTCACGGAGGACTCAATTATGGATATCACTAACTCGAATAATTGATATCAATATTTCAGCCAGATTAATTGATATCACTAGCTCGAATTATGCACCTTCATAATTCGAATGAATGATATCACTAATTCAGCCCGTTTATTGATATCCATAATTCGAATTATGTATATCCATAATTCGAAATAGCGATATCCACAATTCGAATGAGCGATATCCATAAATTGGGATGAACTATGGATATCCATTATTCGAATTAGTGATATCAATAAATGGGCTGAAATAGTGATATCAGTAATTCGAATTACGAATCTCCATAATTCGAATTATGGATACCTATATATATAGAATGAATAATAAAACGGCGCCTCATAGATGGGGGTTCCATTTTATATGTCAAAATTACGATGATGAAACAAAGATGAATACTCGACAACAAAGAAAAAGAAAACCACTTGCAGAAGGCTCAATTAAGCATTAGTTTCGAGGCCAAAGTCATTGGTTTTTAACTTTTTATGTTGAAACTTAGGGTTGATGTCGGCTACACGCTTAAACTAGCTTAAATCGGTGCCCAGTATTGCCACTAAAACCATTAAAGTTATTCAAGGGCAGGATACTTTTTATGATTAATGCTAAGCATGTTTGGTAAGAGTTTCAGTAGACGACCTTTTGAAATATTTTCTTAGTTTTCTTAGAAAGTAGGCTATGAAAATTTTGTCAAATTATCTCCAAAGGTGACAATTTTGCATGACATTCTCAGCCTAATTTCTGAGAAAAGTATAACAAATATCATAAGTTTGTCGCTGAATTTGCCCATAGAATGGTAAAGGTTAATGTTTGTATTGATCATACAAATGAAAATAGCTTTTTACGGGAAACAAAGCATGGCTGTAAGTTCAAAGATATATATAAACGAATAGATATACTGTGGTATTTATTCATGTTGCAGTGTTTAGCCGTTATAAAATGACGAATAATTTGCTTCACGCTGTTTTCACATGATAAACATATGATACGTGAAAATTACGCGTTAAGCTATGCACTTCAAATATGTAGAGCACGCGCGTGTACATGTGATGAAATATATGTGTTAACTACAAAGAACTTTTAAATGTACGTCCAATTTCATCACTCACAAGTAAAATAGCCATTGCATATATACGGATGTCATGCGACATTCCTCCAGTATTGTCACAGCAACTAGGACAGAAATTTGACCGAGCCTTAAAAAGGTCAAAGGTCATCCTAGTATCATGATTTGAACAAACTTGGTAAACCTTGTGTCCCTAATGCTATATACCAAGATTCAGTCTCAAAGGTTTCTTGGTTCTGGAGAAGAACATTTTAAATGTTTTTTACCATATATGGGCATGGCAGCCATCTTGCTCAATAGTGCAGAACCGTTTGAACACTTGACGATACCCCTTTGACAGGAGACCCCATGTGAAATCTGGTGAAAATTGGAAAAGCAATTTCAGATGACAAGGATTACATGATTTTATACATGTATAAAAAGATCAAGTGTCATCCTTAGACCATCATTTGAACTAATTTGGAAGACCTTGAATCCCCGATGCTATACACCAAGATTAAGCCTCAAAGCTTACTTGGTTATAAGTGTTTTTCATATATGGGCGTGGCGGCCACCTTGTTCAATTGTGCAAAACTGTTTGAACTAATTGACAATATCCCTTCGACAGAAGGCCCCATGTGAAATTTGGTGAAAATTCGTCGAGCGGTTTCAGAGAAGACATTTAAAGATTACATGATTTTGTACATGTGTATAGCCCTGGGGCAAGGGCATATAACCCCGGTTGATAAAAGTTTGATTGTTACTAAAAGGGTTAGCTGCTTTGATCATACATTGTAAGTCCAGGGAAAGGGCGTATAATCCCCGGCGGATAAAAATTTTGATGGTTACTAAAAGGGTTCGCTACTTTGATCATACATGGTAAGTTTTAGCCATTAGTCATTTTGAGGAAATGATTTTTCAATATTTCCCCATTCAAATGCATAGGGATGCAGACTTAACCTTGCCGTAAAAAGAGCAAAGGTCAACCTAGGGTCATCAATTTGAACACTTAGTAGACCATGGGTCCCTAATGCTATATACCAAAATTCAGCCTTAAAGCTTTCTTGGTTCTGGAGAAGATTTTTTTACCATATATGGGCATGTCGGCATCTTACTTAACGGACCTTGATAACTGGTACACATTTTCAATCTCCCTTTTAACAGAAGGCTTCACATGAAGTTTGAGGAAAATTAGCCCAGGGATGATCATTTTCTCAAGTTCACAAGATAATCACTGTCATAAATAATTGACAGCAAGCCACTCTATGGATCTTTTATGTTTCATTGTCTGAACACATTTAACTTTATCAAACTATTCCATACCATATTAAATATCCAGAATACCTCATACACTGCTTAAAGCATTCTGCTCTTGGCTTTGGTGGAATAAAACACCTTGCTGCAATGGCTTTTAGATTAGCCGAGGTATTGAAGTTACTACATAACTTCCCAGTCAGGATTCTACGTAAATCTATATCGGGCCGTCATCGGCCCGTCAGGGTAGCTGACGGGCCGATGACGGCCCGATGTAGATTTACGTAGAATGCTAGCTGGGTTATAGCTTTCACCAATATATGAAGATGTGATATCATGGTGCACTTTAAACATGGGTTGGCTTTTCTTAGAAAAAAAAAACAACCATAAAGTTATTGTGATTGTTATTGAATTGTGGTTTAACGACACATCAACCCTTGTGGGTCATTTTGTGTCGTCTCCCAAAGAAAGTAAGAAAAGAGATAGAAGAGATAGTAAAGGCGATGAAAGAGAGGAGCAGGGAAGAAAGAGGAACAGGAGTGAAAGTGAAGAAACATAAGAAATATAAACATTTTCCCTCTCCCCTTAACTGCTACAAGGATAGCAGGCCTTGTCCAACTGTAAGTTAATATCAGTTGGACGCCCCGGTGACGCAACTTATACACGACACCTTTGCCACACCCGACCACTCCCACAACCATAAAGAGACTGAATCTACGAATACCAGCCTGCTGCAGATGCTATTGACAAAAAGCAAAGGTTAGTGGTCAGATTCTGTGAAACTGCACACTAATCCATTTGGACCATCCAAGCGGGAACACAACATTGAAACAACGTCGATTAAGTGTTGAATCGACGTTGTTCCGGTGTTGTGTGCCTGCAGGGACCTCTGTGAAGCCCTATTTGTACGTGATGTGGCTCGTGTGATTTATATTCTTACCTTTATGTTTAGTTTACCCAGTAGATGTTATTGACTTGATTTGAACCAGTACTTGAACTTTATTCGACTGTTTTCTTTTTGTTTCTTTTATATTAACAGTCATTTTGTTTACCAAATTACGCTGTCGCTATTGTTAAAGGTTATATACCCTAAATATAGGGACACCTTAACTATTTACCATACTTGTCCTAAAATTTGAAGAACTCCAGTTTACTGTTTGTTGATATCTCTAAATATTGATGTGTCTAAATATGGATGAGTGGCGAACAATGTAGACCCTGATCAGACGCCGCGTTCTGTGGCGTCTGATCTGGGTCTGCACTGTTTGCTAAGCCTGACTGTCCCAAAAGTCATAGTTATTACGGTAATCACTTGTTCACTGAAAGAATTTTTACTTTCTCCATCTTTTAGCAGAAAGTTTTGTATTACAGTACGAGAGCATTTCAGTATAAGTGTTTTTCGTATTTGAGTTATTGATTGAACCCGTAATATTTTGTGCCCTGATTTTAATAGTGCGTGTGTGTAGTTTTGACCAAGGGAAATGACACAGGCGTGTTTTCGCTAAATTGAAACACATGAAGCAGAACACATAAATTTTGTGTCAAGTAAATAAGGATGTACTGGAGTTTTGCTGATTGCGTAATAATAACTCTGAGAATAATAACAAGCACTGAAAACAAACATCAATTACCTGATATGAGAAACCGGTACTCTTACCTGGATTTTATCAGCATTGCGATGCAGCCGGGGACCAGAAACGCGCGCTTTACCTGTCAGCATGTTTAATGCGTACTATAACTCGCCAGACGTATCTGTGCTTCGCGCAATCTAGTCAGGACTTTTAAATTGTTCCTATATACTGTTCTGTTCGATCTTTGTGGGACTGTAGGAGAGAACTGAGATAGTGTTTAACATCATTATTGTGATGCAGCTTGTTCAAGGGAAGGAGAGTGGGCTTTAATATTTTCAGAGCGTCTAGATATGAGCATTTTGAAGAATATTTTTCTTAATTCTCTGCGAAAACATTTGTTGTGGGTACACATTAGAAGCGCCGAGGCGCTTCTAATGAGTACCACAATATATTTTTTCATCGAGAAATAAGAAAAGTAACAATCTTTTTTTTTAGTATGTAAGTGTAAAATGACTTATCTAGAGTAGTTTTTTTGTTGATATTTACTATATAGATCTATCATGTGCAGTGTTTTTTACATGGTAGACATGACAGACATGCACTCCGAAGTTCGGGAGTCAGACAAGCGCTTAGGTGCATTGGATGATAAAGTCCCACAAAGTGATCAACTGAAAGACAAAGGAAATGATCATCAATTGAATATCAGAGGAAGCAAAATGGATATTAACGTAAACTTTGAGACAGATAGTGGTGATATATGTAAAATGTTTTATAATGTAGAGGATGTTCCAGCCGCACATTTAGTATTCTTATTTGGACTACAGGTATGTATCAGTGAGGTCATTTATTTTCTAGGACCACCTAGCGGGCACATGATGTTAGACAACGTCGCTTTAACGGCGATGCAACGTCATGACGTTTCATCCACGTTACTGCTGTTATATAAACGTCATGATGTGTAAATTTCTTTCGCTGTATCAACGTTGTTTAACCCTATTTTCTAAGACCAGGTTTCGTGGTGCCCTCAGGAAAATGGTATGTTTCCTTAGACATATAGATCCATCTTCCCTTGGTTCAATAAATAAATAAATAAATAAGTAAATAAATAAATAAATTTTAGGAAGAATGTATGCTGGTACATGTACAAGTACACCTTACTCGCATTATGTTCCTACATTATCGTTTACCGCGAATCCATGTTTGCTTATTAATTGATTTTAATTGATGCTGAAGTCAACATACATTTTATTTTGCGCTGATAATTTTTTGATTAATTCTTTAATCGAGATGGCAACGCACATTTTTCCTACAGTAATCATGTTTGTAATAATATTTCTCTAAGCTTGTGATGATGCGTTTAGTTGACAGGCATTGTATGAGTGCGTTTTGTAATGACATTGACCGTAGTATACATATTAAAAGCACATACATGAGTCATAATATACTGCCAGTGACTTTCAATCAAACCGAGTGTCCGATTTTCGTGATTTTGTGTGTTCTTTGTTTCAAAAGGCAATCCTTTTTGTCTGTTATTTTACTCTACTGTAGCTGGTATTCTGCGGTGTGCGGCCGTAAAAAGTCTCCCCGTACATCATCATAGTGCAGGTTATATTTTATTTCCTTTGGAATCACTGAGCCCACCCTGGGCATTTTGAAAATCGAATACCGCTTTAGCCGGCGCTAGGGAGCGTATGCAGCCTCGCAAACTACAGTGTTGCATATGAAGAGACTCATCAAACCGAATCTCCGATTTTCGTGATTTTGTGTTTTCTTTGTTTCAAAAGGCAATCCTTTTTGTCTTTTATTTTACTCTACTATAGCTGGTTTTGTACCGTGTGGCGGCCGTAAAAAGTCTCCCGTACATCATCATAGTCTGATTATATTTTATTTCCTTTGGGATCATTGAGCCCACCCTGGTTATTTTGAAAATCGAATACCGCTTAAGCCGGCGCTAGGGGGCGTATGCAGCCTCGCAAACTACAGTCTTGCATATTAAGAGATTCAATCAAACCAAAAAAAGTAAGAGAAAAGTCCAGGGAGTGCCACAATCACAAACCGCAACCCTTCCCAGACCCCAAGAGGAAGAGGAAACCGACAAATCTAAACAAGCACAAACCGAACAAACGTACGAAAAGCACTAAGATTAGCTCTCTCTTCCCCATGCGAGGTAATCGCAATATTAAAATGACTGAAAAACACAAGAACAAAATGACACACGGAAAGACATACAACAAATCGTCTCGTAGAATAAACCACAAAGCAACAAGGAGTAAGACTAACACCGGGACCACCGCCTTAGAACGGTCGGCAGAGCAAACCACCGGGGGGTTTAAAGAACTTTTACAGCTAGCTAACTTTACCCTGGGTCCCGATGCTACTCTTAATACATAAATACATAAAAATTCGGTTCGCATAAAGGCTCCCAACTCAGTCAATGCATCAAAGCGAAAACATAAAAATAAAATTAATCACTATAATAAACAAAGACGAGTACTCATGGCTAATTCTACTGTACGCCAGAGTAAATGAAAACCAATAGTTGAACCACGGCAGGCCAAGCCAAAGACTCGATTTTCGTGATTTTGTGTTCTTTGTTTCCAAAGGCAATCCTTTTTGACTTTTATTTCTATCCAGTTCTCATTTAGTAGCTTCATCTCCGTTCATGTCTCTCTGTTTATGACTGCATAATTGTATCGTTCGTCATATCATGGTCCATTTTCCTGTCTCCTGAGTTATCTTCTTTCATCACAGAGGTTAAGAGCCTCATTTGTTACCAAGTGTTTTTTTTGTGTGTGTGTGACGTTGTTTGTCAGTGAGTGCTTTCTTCTGCAGTTGCTTAGCTAGAATTCTTCCATCTCATCTCACAGAGGCCGATGATTTTCGACTTGTACCTATCTAGTTCATTCACCAGTTCTTGCTGTTTGCCCCCTGCTCAGAGTGACCTTACGTTCCAGGTGCCGAGAGTTATGTCACTTCAACGAATCATTGAGGCAAGGGTTGCGCCAGTAGCATGCTATTTACCGTCGTCCTGATGTCCAACGGAAAGCGAGGTCTTTGCTAACACGAGTGACGTCCGTTCCGGTATGGAGTGCCTTCTTGTAATCATATTGCGTGTTTTTGGGCAATTTGAAACCTAGCGGAGCCCATTTGTCTAAACGGCATTGTCCACAACTGATTCAACCGATATCAACTAATTACTGTGTGGATGGTCCTGGTGTTGAACATGTGACCGTTGAGCTTATCTTATATCGAGATATGCCTTAGTAGGAACAGCACCAAGAAAGAGAATAAACTGGTCAAACACATGAAAAAATTACAAACAAAGAAATCATAGGTCTAGATAAGAGTGGGTATCAGGTCAATATTTTCCTTATTTCTCGACGAAAACATATATTGTGGGTGCTCATTAGAAGCGCCCCGCCATATGTTTTCGTCGAGAAATAAGACAAATATAGATACTTTTTCAACATGGTTGAAAAAAGCACGTTATCAAAAGCTATGGAAATCCTACCACGATTCAAGATATGGTGGAAAACTATCCCACTGAAGAACAAGCCATTATCGATAGCCGGACTGAGTACTTCGGAGCTTTACAATCACAAAGCTGATGGAAATCCAACAATGCTAATATCAGAAAAGTTTAGATGAGGACTACTGGCCAATCCTTTTCGAAGACGTTGAAGCAACAATCAAAATATAAATGAAGTTACCAGGGGAAAGCCAAATCACGAAGCACAGTCTTTCCTAGCCATCGAAAGAATAAGAGATGAGGAACAAAAAATGGCAAGAAACTGTGGAACAGTTGCAATAACCGATATACAAAGAAAGAAGAGCTGCAACAGAAGGAACGCCATGGAACATGACACTAAAAGAAGGACAGCCAGAGGGAGATGATAACATACCAGCAGTATACGTTCAAGCTGGAGGACAAACCATGACTGATGTCATGATGTTAGTCTGTAAAAAATATGAAAAATAGGTAATAGGCATACCCCTGTACTCAGTCGTCTGATTACACTCCCAAAGAATCGTCACTTACAGCAGTGCCATCAGTCTCAATAGTTATCCAGGCAAGGTAATAATGAAGGTAATTCGCAAAAGAATGCAGCCTCAGGCAGAGGCGATAATCAAAGAAAAACAAACGGGTTTCTGAGCAGGAAGAAGTACTAAATTCAATCTCAGACTTCTCGATGGAAGTACCTTCAACATCAGCAAGATCTCTTTCATGTCTTCTTAGTCTTCAAGCTTGTGGCATGAAACCATATGGGCAACTATGAGAAAATATAGCATCAATGCCAACCTGGTCTATGTCACTGATCGAATGTATGTATACGAAAAAGACACTAGTACAGTCCAGTTCAGTGGCAACACAAGCAAGTGGTTCAGGACCAAAGTTGGAGCGAGGGAGGAATGTCTCCTATCAAACATACGTTTGAATATCTTCCTCGAAAGAATAGTGGTCGATGCCTTAGCAGATCATGAAGATCATTAAGGGAATGTCTGCACTGGATGCATAATAATTATCAGCATCCACTTTGCAGATGACATTGTTAGAATAGTTAGAAAGAAGAGTGTTCTTAAAGGACAGGTTGACTGTTTCGACAAACAACCAAGGCCTACAAAATGGAAATCGGGCCAGAGAAGATAAAAGTGATGACGAATAACTCCCGATAAATCAAAGTTTGATATCCGAATAAATAACACTAGGTTAGAAACAGTAAGAGTCATTTTTTAGGATTCATTATATCCGTAAACGGCTCCAAACTAGACATGCTATCTGGGATTGCTCAGACAACTGTTGTACTAGCAAAACCATAAGTGATATGGAATGACAGCAACATCAGGCTCCCATCAGCAGTCAAATTGATGCACTCGATGGTTACAACCGTTTTCCTATACGCTTGTGAGGCGTTGACTTTACATGCTGCAGAACGCGACTAAATAATCCAGGACTTGGAAATGAGATGCTACCACAAATCACTGAGTGTGCTGTACTTAGACCACATACCAAAATGAGGAAGTACGCCAGAAAATACGAGTTGCCATT
Organism: Anodontia alba; assembly: GCA_964016985.1. NCBI lineage: Eukaryota > Metazoa > Mollusca > Bivalvia > Lucinida > Lucinidae > Anodontia > Anodontia alba. The sequence continues at coordinate 107,378,004 of OZ024822.1, forward strand.
CGTTTCATTCATGAACTTCAGGTTATGGTGAATAAATGAAACAACTCAAATAGTACAGTGACATCTCGCGTTCCTCTAACAAGGCAAAGACAATTCTGCAAGGCACTGGTGAAGGAAATCGAAGAGCGGAAATGCAGAAGAACAGATAGAAAAAACAACATCATGGATTGTACCACTCGTGGCTTCACAGGCTCACAAAGGGCAGCTGAGGCATATCAGAATGGAGAGAAATTTCAAAGTTATCACTGGTGCCTTAGCGACCGACAAGGTTATGTGACTGAAGTGAAGTGAAGTGTTTAGGTATATGTCTATATGGCCTGTCATCTGTGATCGCTGAATTAAAATTCCCTGTAATGAATGTGCAAAAGAGAAAATCTGTGATCTGTGCCAAACAGAAAAACCCTGTTTAAGTAAAGATCCATGTTTAAATGCACTTTGAATCATACAGAAACTGACTAATTTAAGGGTTAAGTTAATGTGTAAAATCGCATTAGATTGCTTCTCCGGCAGTCTAGATAAAAAAAAATGTCCAGGACGGAACCCGGAGGCCTACTTGACAAGGGTATGCATGCCGCGAACTCTCAAGTTTCCAGAAACCTTTTAGCCCAATGCCACCGCTTGTCCCCTCCACCACCCTCCCCCATACACAACATACACAAATCGTTATCTGTTAGACTGCAAAAGTTTGATGATACATGAATATAGGGAAACATGTATGTCTTTAAAGCCGTCGAAATTTTAAAGAATAATTCATGATTTTAAAGTGCAAGCCAAAATTTGAAAGAAAGAGAATAATTTGCTAAATTTTTACTGATCTGAGAATTCCAGACCCCCTCCCACCCCTCCCATATCCAGACCGTCTAATAGTATGTGTTCGTCGACGATATAAACAAAACCTTTATTCCAGTGGCCACCATTTTCATCGACCCATTTTTAAGTTTCCTCTGAAAATCACAGTTGCCACGTTCAGTGGAACTCTGAGGATGTCTAAGACGATTATGTCTGATTACAAGTCCAGACACAGGTTGGTGACCCCATTGATAATCTTAGAGATAAATTCTCTGTCCTTTTCTGACTGGAGTACCTTAGCTTGACCGAAGCTGCCTTTCATCTGCTCGTTTGGATGTCAGAGGGTAGGCCCAACTGTATTTGGTGAAGTAGTCTTTTGCATGAAGTATCCATTTGTAGTATTCGTCAGTTCTGCCTGTCATGTCGATCAGGCATTCTATTATGGGAGCACAGGAAGATGATAGGGTTTTAAACTGGTGTATTGACGTCCCAAGTATACGTATTTCAACCATTTCTGGACAATGACTAGATGACAATATAATAAAGCGCCGTGCAAGGGAAAACCCTACAACCTTAGAGGGATCATCTGCAGTGCGAGATTCGCATTACCGACCACATTGTCAGCAGGTGGTCGCTAAAGTTTAAACTGAGCTTTCCTTCAAGCTTTATGAAGCCATTCAGGCAATTTATACAGGTATGAGTTAAGCGTGCAAGCATTTAAATTTATACAACTGTGGTATTGCTTGTGCAAATTGATCTGTCCGTTGGGTCGTATTCATGCGATATAGTTTACTTGTATATTCTCCTACAATCTCAACATTACCTCTAGTGATTAACTTGCAAAACTGCCTGCAAATTATTTCATTACTTATCCTTAACATAAGGGAATGACCATTTGCCGGGGAATAGAAATTATAACGTCAGTAAAACGTTATTGTGTTGTTGTTATTGTTGTTGCTTCCTGCTTGCTTTGACGATAGGATTAGTGCCTGGTACTGTATTACCATTGCTAGAATAAAACATAAATAGCCCGTACGTATGGTTCTTAATATATCAAAACAGAATACTTGTTCTCTATATACTGCCTCGCGGACATTCTAGGCAGACCCGAGTTGCAGGATGACGGCCTACAAGTAACCATTTTGAATTACCTTTGGGTTCTTTAACCTGAACAGGGGGTTACTTTTCTCTGCACCGACATTCCCTTGCCTATGCCTGGGATCGATCCCGGTACCTGTAGCTCTAGATACCAGTGCGCTCACCATTGAGCTACCAAACAACCTATTTAAGCCTAGCGTCCCATAAAAGGGACATAGGCAAACAGTGTAAACCCAGATCAGACACTGCAGAACGCGGCGTTTGATCAGTGTCTACACTGTTTGCATTAAAGTCAGGTTTCTACAAAACATGTTTATAATAAAAAGTAACCAGACACCCCTTATAGAGGAAATCATGGACTTGTCCTAAGACTTGAGGTAGAAGAGTCCACTCGGCATAAATGGGTTAATATGAGTCATCGTTACGCACACATAAGACATCTTACAAAGCAACTACAGAACTAGATTCTGTGATGGGTATAACAGAAATCAACACAAAAGAGAACCAGGGCATATCAACTATATGATGATGGAAACACCATCGCTCAAGGTCAGGTACTACAAGATGCCCCCACTATCCATTGAACAACAATGAATATCGATACGCATGTTATTGTCGAAGTGACCAGTGTTTTTGATGTAGACTATGTACCGACTGAGAATAACGCTCTTGAGGTACAGCTTCAAGAAGGTAAATATGTGTTCGGAGAAAAACAGCCACCTGGAAGATGAGTTTGATATCCGCATGCAAAAGTTCATAAACTAACTAGAACTACCTAGGTACATCTAAACGCAAGACATCCAAGTAAATGAACCAAATAGCTCATCTATAGAAATTCTTCCAAAAGAGTGACATACGACAATTTAAAGTAAATTTATTGAACTTAGGAACTGATAAAGTCAGACCCACATCCAGTGCCCAAATCGAAGTGAAAGACAGATAAAGACAATAAAACAGCCACAAAAAAGAACAGATGGCAAGCTGAGTTGGCAACCCTTTCCCAAAAAAGTGGCGACACAGTTACCTAAATTTAACTGAATGTATCTTAAACATACATAATTGTTATTAGAAAACATTTGGAAGTGTAACACTACAGAACATTTAAAATAAGTACCACAATGAAAATACCGTCTTGAAACGGTCAGTAATAAATGACTAAGGCGTAAGCTAGCTTTACGGGATCCTGACCTTCACCATCAGCATCCATTGTAGTAAAACATATATTTGTTCAACACGCATGGGAGGTCTTCAACTTATGTATGAACATATCATTACGGGCAACAAACAAACGGCAGATAAAGCCTACAATGAAGCAAAGATGGGGACAACATAAACATAAGTTGACTGAACGAATAAAGGTGCAAGTGCTTTTCCATGTAAAATAGTACAGATATCCAGACAATGCCACAGTCACGAAGCACAGCCCTCCCGAGGCACCAAAGGAAAGATAGATGAGGAACAAATAAGAACAACACAGAAGCCACATATGAAACCTCAGACGCACATAGACAGAAAAAAGAACTGCAACAGAGAAACTGCCTCGGAACGTTCAGTAGGAAAACTACTGGGGTCTTATCAGTCTTAGCAGTGATACCAAATGCTAGATGCCCATATAAACGTTACGACCTGTTAATAATTCCTCCAGCAGGAGGATAAACACAGGATTTAACTGTCAAAGTCACAAAACAACTGAAGCTTGGCTCCAAAATCTATTTCTACAGAGGTGAAGGTCATTTAATAAAAAATTGTGGTACTCTTTGTTGCTTTGTGGTTTATTCTTTGATGCGATTTGTTTTATGTCTTACCTTGTGTTATTTTGTTCTTGTGTTTTTTAGTCCTTTTAGCATTGCGATTACCTCGCTCGGGGAAAAGAGAACTCATCTTAGTGCTTTTCGTACGTTTGTTCGATTTGTGCTTGTTTGGTTTTGTCGGTTTCCTCTTCCTCTTGACGTCTGGAAGGGCTGCGGTTTGTGATTGTGGCATTCCCTGGACTTTTATCTTACCTTTTTTTACTACTAAAACTACAAATTAATATTAAAAGAAATAGGAATATTCTAAGAGAAATTTAAGATACTGTCTTAAGTCATATATTGTTAACATCCTCTCTCCCGAGCTTATTTCAATATAGGTTTTGAATAGTCAGTGTCTGTTATTGAACCAAAGTACTATTACTCTAAGAAGTTATTCATTACTTAATAAATCGTCATTTAAATCAACAACATGAAGAAGAATACATATTCAATAACATTAAGACATCAATATGACTGTAGTTAAAATTCTGAATACTACAAATTTATAGTGATATTCCAAAATTACATAATATGACACACAGGCTATGGCTGGGAATGTCATTTTATAATTTCATGTAATTGGTGATTTAATATATATTCCAAATTGAAACACTGAATATATTCTACAGTTTCACTGAATTTATATTCCAAAGACACACTGAATATACATGTATATTCCTATGACACACTGAATTTAATCAATTTATATTCCGATGACACACTGAATCTATATTCCATTGACACAGAAGATATGACCTTACTGAATATTAATTCCAATGACAAAAAAAAAAAAAATCAAAGTTAAAACGGATATATTTGATTAAATACAACCTTCCCAGCACTATTAATCTAGTTGAGTACTTAATTTAGGACCTTACATAATCTTTCAGGTATGCAGGCTCCTTTATCTCTCGCTTAGGTCAATCTGTATATTGTTTCGGTGCCCCAGGAATTGGTTCTGGATCTACGCCCGTTTCCATTTTGTCCTTTCTCCCCATGATTAAAACTTCATCGTTTCGACATGCTCTCTGTTCTCTCAGTGTGAACCCCTGGATTCCCTTCACCATTACTTGTCTGTAATGGTTTGTGCAAGCTGGATGGTGCGTCCGATATTCGCTGTGATGTTTGATCCCTGATTCGCGTGGGTACCCTTGTTGGTCTGATTTTCACACGGTTACGCCAGTATTTAGCTCCGTCCTCACTTTGAACTATATAAGACCTATCTCGATGCTTTGTAAGCACAGTTCCTTTTACCCAGCTCTTCTCTTCCTTATGTTCAAAATAAACCGGCTGGCCAATATTCAGGTTTGTTAGGTCTTTTGCTTTCTTGTCGTAACAGCGTTTGATAACTTGTTTCTTGTAGTATTGTGTATTTGGGGAAAACAGTATTTAAGACCTTTTGAAAGAAGGTATGTTTGACCGCGTATTGTACCCGAACATCTTTTCTGCTGGGCATAAACCAGTACTTTGGCAGGGTATGTTTCTTAGTTCTAACAGAGCTTCATATTGATCCCTACCGTCCTTCAGAGTCTTAAGCATCATGCGTTTCATAGTTTTTACTGCGGCTTCAGCTTTTCCATTTTACTGCTGGTGTCCTGGAGAAGATATCAACTGGATCATGCCCCATTGTTCAACAAATGTCTTAAATTCATATGATGTAAACTGACTTCCACCATCAGAAACAATACATTTCGGAATTCCAAATCTAGCAAATTGTTTCTTAAGTTTTGTGATAATCTGAGTACTTGTGGTTACAGTTAGTAAGTCACATTCTATGAAATTTGTGAAATAGTCCACTGTTACCAAGTATTGTTTCCCTTTTATCTCAAGTATGTCCATCCCCCTTTTTTCCCAGGGACTATTTCCATTTTCTTGTTGTTTTAATTTTTCAGGTCCATTTCTTGGTGTTAATTCCTGACAAGATTCACATACTTCACACATTTGTTTGATTTCTGTAGCCATACCAGGCCAGAAAAAGTTCCTTTCAGTCTTTTCATTGTACTGTCGTATCCTAAATGGGAAGCATGTGCTCTCTTTTTAATGTCATTGCGCAAAGTTTTTGGAACTAGTGTCGCTTCTCCTTTCAATACGATGCCGTTTTCTACAGTTAGTTCATCCCTGTAATCATTGTTTATTCTCAAGGGTTCCCGGGCCACCCGTTACTTATAACACTTATCAATTCAGTCATAGCATGGTCTTTTCCTGTGGCTTCCATTATTTCGTCTAACCTCTTATCGGGCACATCGGGGGGTGGGGGGAGGGGGAGGGGTGGATACATATTAATGTTAAAGATTCGGCATCTTTCATTGGTAGTTTATTCATCCTTTGGCACAGCCCGGCTCAGAGTGTCAGCTAATATTAAGTTTTCCCCTTTTACGAACTGAAGCTCAGTCATATCGGAATAGTTTCATTAGGATATCATGTAGTCTTTTAGATGCCGGCCTCGGTGGCTCAGTTGGATGCGCCGTCCGACTGGAGACCAGGAGGTCGCGGGTTCAACCCCCGCCGAGGTCGGCAACATTCTTTCGTGGAGATTGATCATGAAATATTTTCTACGGTCATTCTCTCCCTTCCGCTGATTCAAGAAGGGCAGTTGTCAGTTTCTGGCGAAAGAATGTGCACAATACTGGTTAACCGCTTAGAGGACTAAGCCTGCCCAGTTAACGTGTGGTTAGGTAAACTGACCGCGATCGACATGACCCCATTGGGTTGACTGGGCCGTAAAACCTCAACACAAACACAAACAAAGTCTTTTAGACGCCTGGCTCAGAGGTTTGCGAAGTATCGATCCAAGTGGTTTGTGGTCATTCTGAACAATTATTTTTCTTCCAAAAGTTATCTGATCAAACCGTTCTAATGCGAATAAAATCGACAGGGCCTCTTTTTCAATCTGGGCCCAGTTCCGTTCAAATAGGCGTAAAGAGCGAGACGCATATTCCACAGGCCTTCCATCTTGAAGGATAACTGCACCTACTGCATCTTTACTACTGTCCACCTGTAGAACTACATCCTTGGTTGGATCAAAATATGCTGAGACAGGTGCTTCTGATAACATCTTCTTTGTTTTAGAAAACGCGTCTTCACATTCAGGTGACCAAACAAATTTGAGATCCCCTCCTCTAGTCAGAGCATGAATAGGTTCAAGAACTGTGGATGTCCGGAAGGAATCTTGCCATGTATTGAACAGTTCCACAAAGTCGTTTGACCCCGCTTACATTTGTTGGGCTTGGCATTTCAAGAATGCATTTTACTTTAGAGTCATCAGGCTTCACACCGTCTTTCGAGATCAAATGTCCATGAAACCTTATCTCAGGGTGATTCAATGCCCTTTTTTCATCATTGAGAACAATGTGTCTCTCTTCACATCTTTCATTCAGTTTTTAACTTGATTATCCATGTCAGTCTTAGCTTCCTTATCGGTAGTGCCGCATCCCGCAATAATTATGTCATCAGCTATTGAAAATGGCCCATCCAAGTCAGTCAAAGCTTCTGTGATATATCGCTAAAAGATCCACTAGAAACCGTAAGTCCGAATGCTAGCCGTGTCCATCTGAAACGACCAAGGGGTGTTAGAAGACTTTATGTCAAGTCTTACATGCCAGTAGGCCTTTTTTACAATTTGCTGAATGTCCTTTCAGCATTAAGTTTGGGTAATACATCATCAAAAGTTGGTAGTCAGTAATGTTTCCCCACCAGGGCCTTATTCAGCACCTGTGGATCAATACAAATTTGGCTTTCTTGGCACAGCCATCTGGCTTACCCATTTAGTAGGTTGTTTAACCGGGACAGGACACCTAGGTTTACTAAATCGTCAATTTCTTTCTTGGCATCATTTTCGATAGCGAATGATAGTTTCCTACATGGCAAAGCCTTTGGCTGAACATTGGGATCAACAGTTAGTGTACATTCCCCTAAATTGCCAAGTTCTTGAGAAGTGACGTTTGCAATAAATTTCTCACTATTTATTGTGATGAGGTTCATTTCTCTAACTGCCTTTAATCCAAGTAAACAAGTGTAGTCATTAGGCGCTACCACAAAATTTGCTCTGTGAATTGTCTCAGTCATAAGAGACATAATGTCAAAGTCTGCTTCACCAAGGGGTTTCAATGAAGACTTATTCCACATCGTCAGGCTTTGGTCTTCTTCACTGGCTCTTTCTTGACATACCTTTGATTAATTGTATTAGTGTCCGCTGCGCTATCAGGCTGAAACCTAATTTCACAATCATTGATTTTCATCAAAGTTGTGACAGTGTCCTGTTTTCCTGTACCAATAGCCGGGAGCCAGTGCTCATTTTCAGCATCATCCTCTTCCTCAGGTTCAGTAACTAAATCAGCCGAGACATTGTGTACTTTCTTAAATTTAGCATAGCAACAGATAGGGCGCTTTTTTCATCCGAAAACTGCTGATATCTTTCTTATTTCTCCACGAAAACATATGTTGTGGGTACTCATTAGAAGCGCCCAGGGAGGGGCTTCTAATGAGTACCCACAACATATGTTTTCGTGGAGAAATAAGAAAAATATTATGTGGATACCCCCTCTTATCTGTAGCTATGATTTAGCCTTGAAATGATTTCTTCCTTTACATGAGCTGCATGTTTTACCTCATGCAGGGCACTTCTCTTTGGCATTTTCATGGGAATAGCCACAAAAGTTACAGTTCTTGATCATTTTCTTAACCATTTGATCTTTATGTGCTTTTGGCTGTGAATCACCTTTGCCTGCGACTTTGTTTACTGTAATTTTCTGAGTGCCGTTTGTTTCCAGTAACTCTTTAACATGTCTGTTTGTTTGCTCATAGGATCGACCTATTTTTATGGCTTTTACAAGTGTTGGGTCATCCTCTCTCAGAAGGAGCTCCTGTAATTTCCCTGTGGCAGTAAGCACAATTTTGTCCCTTATCATTCTGTCTTTCTCTGCGAAATTGCAATTGTCAGCTCGCTTACAAAGTTCTGCCAAAAAAGTGCCAAATGGCCTAAGCGAGAGACAAAGGAGCCTGCACTGGAACATTCCAAAATCCGTGTGATTCAAGAACTTAATTTTTTCTAGGGTTACAGTACGACTCTAGCTTTGTAAGGACTTCTGCTGGGTCGTCTTTTTGATTAGCGACAGCTGGGTCACATGAAAACTGGTCATAAATCTCGAGGACCTGGGGTCCAGGTCTATGTAGCAGAATAGCTGTCTGGACTTTTTTTGCGTTGCCACTAGTCCCTGCTGCCACCTCGGGGGGAGGGGGGTGGGTAACTTAGGGGTAATTTTGGTACAGGTGTGCGAGCCAGTATTGCAAAACCTACCCCATTCATATACCTGGCCTTTGAAAAAAACAGACCCATTCATATACTTGATCATCCAAAATGTTGACCTATTCATATACTGCCCTTTGATTTTTTGTACCCAATTTTTGCTGGTTAATACACAAATATCATAGTCCATTTCATGTAATACCAAGAGGATAAGCAGCCTCGAAAGATATCTGAGCGAAAAATATGTGCATATACCAGGATGTCAGAAAAATGGGGCCTTTCACATAGGAATCCAGAAAAATCGGGCCATTCATATACTTTTTGTTGAAAAAAGGGGGCCAATCATATACCTGGCAGCGCTGAAAATGGGGGCTATTCGGCACGCACATCCGTACTATGCCATATATAGGAAGTTACCCCCCCCCCCTCCCCCGCGCCCGAGGCTGCCACCATGTAAACCTCGAACTCTCGTTTCCACTTCTTAAAATTTTCAGATATGTTGCCATCTATCACACTGAAATGTTCAGGTAGTCTGAAATTTGCCTCTGCCATCGTCTGATTCAGCAATTCACTCAGTTCCCGCCGAAAACAAAAGTTCCCAGAATTTGTAAAGTTCACAACTATCCTGAGCTTCTTAAGTGTCAGATATCTATAGCAATGCGTGGGCCATCTGCCTTCGCTGCCACCTTGTTAATAATTCCTCTAGCAGGAGGATAAACACAGGGTTTAACTGTCAAAGTCACAAAACAACTGAAGCTTCGCTCCAAAATCTATTTCTACAGAGGTGAAGGTCATTTCGTAAAACAATGGGTTACTACTAAAACTACAAATTAATATTAAACGAAATAGGAATATTCTAAGAGAAATTTGAGAAACTGTCCCAAGTCACATATTGTTAACACACCCACTCTAGAATTCTGAGTGTCAACCAGATGACACGCTTGATCTTCGACATTTTTTTTTGGACGGAAGTTGAGAATATTGACTCTACGAACCTGAAGGATGTCTCTCAGGCCTGTCTTCTCCAATGCTTAGGATTATTACGGTAACTAGTATATTTACATTATAATTCTGAATCTAATTGTGACGAGCATTATGACGTTGCGGCGACGTCGAAACGACGTAAACGTATGTTTATTGGGTGAGCTCATTATTTTAACAGTTGCATTTTTCTGTTTTCATAGCAAGTGTTGCTCAGCATTAGTTCTACAATATCCATTCCATTAATAGTTGCTAACAAGATATGTGCCGGTGATCTTGACCTAGTTAAATCTCAGATTATGTCAACATTCCTGTTTATGTGCGGTGTGTGTACACTTTTACAAACTACGATAGGAGTGAGGTAAGCTTGCGATTATGTTTGTACTGCGAACGAGCTCCAAAACTTAACCATGAAAGTACTAATCCCAACTCTCGTGGTGGTGGTGGGGGGAGGGGGGGGGGGGAGGGTGTCACTTCCTATATATGGCATAGTACGGATGTGCGTGTCGAATTGCCCCCTTTTTTCAGCGCTGCCAGGTATATGATTGGCCCCCTTTTTTCAACAAAAAGTATATGAATGGCCCAATTTTTCTGGATTCCTATGTGAAAGGCCCCATTTTTCTGACATCCTGGTATATGCACATATTTTTCGCTCAGATAGTTTTCGAGGCTGCTTATCCTCTTGCTATTACATGAACTGATTGTGATACTTGTGTAACAACCTGCAAAAAATGGGTACAAAAAATCAAAGGGCAGTATATGAATAGGTCAACATTTTGGATGATCAAGTATATGAATGGGTCCGTTTTTTCAAAGGCCAGGTATATGAATGGGGTAGGTTTTGAAATACTGGCTCGCACACCCGTACCAAAATTACCTCTTAGTTACCCCCCGCCTCCCTCGTCCAAACTGCACAAAAGACGACATTTTGATTCAAAAATATTTTTCAGAGAAAATAAGAATTGTCATTTTATGTGAATCGTTACCTAGACTAACGATTCACATGAAATGTTAAATCGTATTTCTCTGAAAAAAAAAAAGAAAAAAAAAAACAAAAAAAAAAGAAAAGAATTGTCGTCCTCTAAAATTTTGCTTAGAGCTTTAAGGGTTAAACTAACTTCATTTTTCAAGTCATTTCAAGTCATTGTATGAACAATTTATGATTCAGTTTTGCTCCAGTTAAGCATTTTTGTCTGCAGGATACATTTCGCCTTATTACTATAACAGATAATATATCTGTAAGCAAAGACCATGATCAGAATTTGTTGTATACTCCTACTTTCTGCTTGACCGGGGACATATAATGTGATTTTCACCATAAGGCCACTTTCACATGAACTAAATTGTCATCATAACACTATTAGCACGTCCGTACCATTTTAAAGCTCCGTATCCTTAGTAAAATTCCAGCAGAATCTGTTTTGAATTTGAACATTTTTTCTTATTTTTCACAGAAAATAGGCTTTGACAGTTCATGCATATTGTCTGTTTGTCGTCTGCTGAATTAGTCCAGAGAGTGGTTAAGTATATTATATTATAATGTATTTGGTACTCTGGAACTTAAGTAGAGGCGGCTACAGTCCTGTTAGACCATGAGGTGTCTGTTATTTTAACATTTGTATAGCAGTTTTACAGCTGCATAGTTCGTTCAGTGCTGAAAATATGTAAAAAAGCAACAACCAAAAACATTCAATGTCAAGGCCTTGCTAGTTCCTGTTTCTGTAGGAATATCGCTCTTTCGTGTAAAACATATTAATTATAGATATTACAGATAGTTTTATCATGTACTATTTCCAGACAACGAAATATGTCTCACCTTTTTATGCGGTAACGGGAAATCTGTTGAACATAATAACATTATGAACAAATGTATGAACAACGGCAAAATTTTACCAATATTTATTTCTTTGTACTTAGTATAGTGTTACAGAGGAAACGTAGCAGGCGAAAGTTTTGGTTAATTTCTATTTGTTTCATGAAAGAGCTAAAGTAAAGTTTGGTTATCATTACTTCTATCAAACAGGACGATTTGAATAAATAACACGCATATTTTAAATTTTAGGTGGCGATTTACATGAATTATCAAGCATAAGTCTTACTTCATTAATTTCAGTGTTAAAGATTTAATGAGGAAGTGAAAAACAATACACCGCTGTATTTTGTCTACCTAGTATCATCTTTAGCAGGTGACAGGATACAAGATAACTTCATTTGAACTAATGTATTTTTTTACAGACTTCCTATCATTCAGGGAGGATGTCACAAATTCATTCCAGCTGTGGCGGCGCTCATGGCACTTCCCATGTGGCAATGTCCGGATATGACGTCGAAGTCTGCCATTCCGTCGAACGAAAGTGGGATCAATTCCTCAGAGTCTGGCCTCGAGCTGACAGACAATGAGATGACCGAAGTATGGCAGAGCCGAATGAGAGAGGTATCAATGGCTTTTTATTGTGTTTCTTAGAAAATATTGTTTTGTCCCCTCAAAGTAAGTGCACGAACTTATTTTGTTACAAATGCAAATCATATTCCACTTGCATGCATTACGAAAACATGCCTATTCAAATATACTGAAAATTTTACCACCAAAAAAATGAAAATTTTCAGATAAAAAAATTCTGTTGTTTTTCATATTTCCACTCAAAATATAGATTGGAGGTACTCGTTAGAACCACCTCGACGAGGCGGTTCTAACGAGTAGCCACAATCTATGTTTTAAGCATAGATAAGAAAAATAATGTATACCCCTGTAAACCCCAGATTTACTGTATAAAGGTGGGATTTAAGGGGGTCAATATTATACGAGTTTTCGTGATGAACTATTATGACTGAACTGCTGTCGTGTTATCCGTTCCTGATTTTAATGTTACACTGCAAAAGTTTACTCTTCTCCACTGGCTCTGATATAGCAAAATCGCATCTATCCAAATTTGCTTGCCATGAAGCTGGACCAAAACATCATACTATTATTAATAATTTATTATTGGAACAGATTATTTTGGCTGATGGAAAAATTGAGGCTTCAGGTCAGTGATTCATCTCAACCAGGACTGTCACTGTAAAACATACAGTTGAACCTCAGTAACTCGAACCTCTTTGGAACCACTGAAATTTGTTTGAGATATGGGTAGTTTGCGCCACTGAGGGTGAATCATGACGCCAGGTCAGGAAGCAAATGGCGATAATTAAAGCACTTTTGTCGATCTTCTAGAAAATAATGCAATGAGTGTACTTATTAGAATCGCCTCGATGAGGCTATTCTAATGAGTACACACAGCATACAATATCATGATAAAATAAGAACGTTTCCTTAATTTTTTTTCTTCTTGAACTATCGGAAGACTTTCATAGGGACTCAAGAACGTGTTCGAATTAGCCATGGTAAACGAGCTATCGGTGTTCGAGCTGTTGAGGGTCGACTGTACTTCCTGAAGATCATGATCAACGAATGCTGCAAATAAGTACAAGATTTCACGTGACTTTTATACCTCATATCTTTGATGAACGTTGTATTAAAGACAAAAGTGAACATCTTTTCATTATTCAAAAGGTACTGGGTACATTTGGTATATTTTTCCTCCAGTTTTGCAAGGGAAACAATCTTCGTAACTTCTGGTTTGCTTTCTGGCACCCAAACATCTTAATAAAAGGAGTCTACATATGCTCCCAAGGGGAACATATTGTTTCCTTTAAGAGTAACGTTAGACCTCGTTTTAGAAGCTGACAAAACAATTTTGAAAGAGTTGCCTCCCCTGAAAGTGTACCAGTTCCGCTTCAGTAGCTCTATAGTATGGAATATTATGTTTTCCTTTTAGATTCAAGGTGGAATTATTGTCGCATCTCTAGTCCAAGTTTTCATTGGTTGCACGGGTATACTCGGAATGCTTCTACATTATATCGGACCAATAACAATAGTTCCTACTATTACTCTAGTCGGGCTTTCGCTCATAGATGTCGCTTTAGGATTCTGCCAGAAACACTGGGGTATATCGGCGCTGTAAGTACAATAGAAATTTGTGTTCAGAAATGCAAAACATTTACGAATATTTGTCCTGGATTCCTGTTCATGTTGGCGGTCAAAATAAGGAATAAACGTTTGCGGCCGTTTTGAACTTTTGAAAGCAGTCCTGGTTTATTTAAGTAAACGGTAATGTGACATCCGGCCAGCAGTTTTAGACACAACAAAAGCTGAACAATTAGTGGGACGTCAAATAAACTACGATGGGCCTGACCACAGACAGCAATAGTAAGGCGCCAAGCTTCTGAAACAGATTGAAGAAGGAGCCGTCTTTCAGTCCGAGGCCCGAATTACGGTCATGCAGGTAAATGCGTTACCGTATTACCGTAATAACCCTAAATATTTTGACAGATAAACCTGTGCAAACAATGTAGATCCATATCAGACGCCGTAGAACGTGGCGTCTGATCAAGGTCCGCATTGTTTACCACTCATCCAGCAATATTATAGGCATATCTACAGCAAGGAGAATCAACTCTTTCAAATTTTAGTAGAATTATGGCAATAAGTTAAGGTGTCCCATTAGCTAGGATAAATACAGTATTAACCATGCGTTGTCCGGTGCCGTGATTGGACCATGTTTCATGATTATGACTTTTTCTGTTTATCTCCATATTTACCTTTTGTTTGTTTTTATTTCTCATTTATACAGTCTTGATAAGGCGTTTTTTTTTTCAACCAAAAAGTATCTATATTTTTCTTATTTCTAGACCTATGTGTATTGCTGTCTGTTCCAAGGCGGGACACTCTGATGTAAATCCAAGTTGATGTAACTTGCACTGTGTTCATCCACTGTCGGTTGCCGTCTCTGCTTTGTTTTTGTTTTCATGTTCTATGTTTTTCAAATGTCATCGTAGCATTTTTGTATTCTTCTTCAGCGGCTGCCTATAATGGTTTCTGTATACTTTATGTGCTTGCTTTTGTTTTACATTCTTTTGTTAATGTCTAGAGTTACTTCAGGAGATAATGTTGAGGTTTCAATCACGTAAAACTACTGTAAGTCCCCCAGCAGTTGTTCTTGCTGACTATTCCACAGCAACTTCTCTGTCCTTTTCCGATTGTATGTTAAAAACAGTCGGCTCCTCTTATCTCGGTCCAAGGTACTTTCTAATATACTTCGAGATATCCGTACCTCGACATATCAGATTTGCAGAATTGAGGAAAAGAAATAAAACAATTACATTTCATAAATGAATATGTAATTTGACTCCTGAAATCAGAGATATATTGATTTTTTTTTTTCAGGAGCAATTTCTCCTCTTTTTCACAATATTTATTTACCTTTGTTAAATTTTCATGTTAAAAACAGGGACCAGATTTTCACTTCGAGATAAACGGTTATTCGAGATAAGCGAAGTCGAGATAACGAGAGTCGACTGTATTACAACTGTACCGGTTTTCTTGTCATTGTTTGTTCGAAAAAGTTTGAGGGGCATATTGCTTTTGGGTCATTCGTCCGTCCGTGCGTAGCGTTCGTCACGCTTTTCTTGTGAGTAATAACTATTTGAGCAAGGGACTTGAAACTTGGTGAGCTTACTGAGGCTGGGGAGTAGATCAGCTGATTAACACTTGAAAAGAAAAATCGGATTAATTTTGCATGAGTTACGTCCCTTTTTAACTTTGCAATTTTGTAGTGACAGGCGTATAGGTTGGGGTATAGTGTTTTACTCAGAAACATTTCACATAAAGTGGTAAATGCTATTTTTCTGTGAAACTAAAATCAATATTAATTAACCCTTGTCCTGCTGAACCCGGATATAACCTGCCTTCAACAGTGTAGATCCAGATCAGTTGGCTTCTGAAGAAGCCAACTGATCTGGACCTGCACTGTTTGCCATTCAGTTTGTGAATCTATATCAACAACCTTGATCAAGTAATCTGATTGGCTGAAAATTAGAAATGGGTGTGGCTTCTTAATTTTTCAGCAGGACAAGGGTTAAATCAAAGCACTGACAGCACTGATGGATCGATAGTCTCTGAGTGTTGGCTGGGAAAATGATCCTAACAGGGGACTCAATACTGTTTCATTTAACTCTTCCTGTAATTTAAACAAACAGTGCAGATCCTGATCAGAGGCTGTATTCTGCAGTGTTTGATCTGGGGCTGCACTGTTTGCCAATCTCGCAGCAGGATACCCAGTCCGGTTTTACAGATAACCTTCCTTACACAGCACTCCTTCCTTGTCACCGACGTCACAGCGACAAGACTAGTGCAGCTTTAAATAACCGTTATCTGGATTTTGCACAAACGCTATCTGTGTGGATTAACTTTATTGGTAGGCGATGGTCACATGGACAACAGCAATATAACTCAGATTCTTTAGTGACATAACTTTGGGTCAACTGATGAACAGTCGACCCAAAAAAGTGGACAGATTTACTCAGAACGAAAAAAACAACAACAAACCCCGCCCCCCCCCCCCCCCCACAAAAAAAAACAACAACAAAAAAAACTTCAAACTAAATCAGTTTTACCGGTCAGTGCTACTGTCGACGCTGGTAGACATTTACCGCCAATCAGAGGTCGCATTAGGTTGAGCAGTTCAGTGATTTGATGCTGTGTGTTCTAACTAAATTTGGCTGGACGTCCGTTTTGTTTTTTTTTTCGTTTTTTTTTTTCTTTTTTTTGCATTGAGTGGGTCAAAGGTATTCTCGTTATTACCCCATCAATGCTTAGTGGATTCTTCAACCTCGTTATTTGAACAGTCCATTTGCAGTTTAATAGGGCGTCTGGTTTGTTTATTATTATCATTATGTCAATAGGACTTCCTGTATTAAATGCAAACAGTGTTGATTCTGATCAGACGCCGCAGCATGCATCTGATCTGGGTCTACACTGTTTCCAGTGTCCCTTTATGGGACACCAGACATAAAAAGGCTAATTCTATGTTACATATGTCGAATGCATTGTAGTAATGTATTAATATACCTTATATATTTCTTTTTAGAACAATATTTTTGGTGTTTTTGTTTTCCCTTTATCTCTCCGAAGTACGGGTTCCACTGCCAACATTCAGCTTCAGAAAGAAATGTCATATAACTAAATACCCACTGTTTAAACTGTTACCGGTAAGTTAATATAAGCGAGCTATGTCATGCAAAATGATCATTCGGGCCATATACGGATAGCACAGGTCCAGATTTTCCTTTGCAAAAGCACAGTCTGATCCCAGTAAGCATTCTACATAAATCTACAGCGGGCCGTTATCGGCCCGTCAGGGTAGCTCACGGGCCAATAACGGCCCGCTATAGATTCATATAGACTACTAACTGGGAAAGTGCTACGGTGTCCGCATACAGTCTGGATACTATAGAATAGATCGACATGTAGAATCTCTCTAATCTGACTGCTCGGCTTCGTTGGCTGGCCTGAATTCTTTTACTGTTTCCATATGTCTCTAAAACATATTTCGTGGCATTAAGGTAAACGGATACTCTTTCAAGAGAGACAACTTTGTCAGCATCATTTTGCTTCCCTTCTGAAAAGGGAAAGACAATTTTGTCAGCATCATTTTGCTTCCCTTCTTAAAAGGGATAGAAAATTTTGTTAGCATCATTTTGCTTTCCTTCTGAAAAGGGATAGACAATTTTGTCAGCATCATTTTGCTTCCCTTCTGAATAGGGATAGGCAATTTTGTCAGCATCATTTTGCTTTCTTTCTGAAAAGGGATAGACAATTTTGTCAGCATCATTTTGCTTCCCTTCTGAATAGGGATAGACAATTTTGTCAGCATCATTTTGCTTTCCTTCTGAAAAGGGATAGACAATTTTGTCAGCATCATTTTGCTTCCCTTCTTAATAGGGATAGACAATTTTGTCAGCATCATTTTGCTTTCCTTCTGAAAAGGGATAGACAATTTTGTCAGCATCATTTTGCTTCCCTTCTGAAAAGGGATAGACAATTTAGTCAGCATCATTTTGCTTTCCTTCTGAAAAGGGATAGACAATTTTGTCAGCATCATTTTGCTTTCCTTCTGAAAAGGGATAGCCAGTTTTGTCAGCATCATTTTGCTTTCCTTCTGAAAAGGGATCTACCCTAAAAAATATTTGCTCTCCTTGGTCTTCAAAGTATAATACATATCGAATATCTTGACAACAGATTTATATCTGTATGGTTTAACACATTCATGCCGAGTGGACTCTTCTACCTCAATTCTTTGGACAAGTCCATTATCTACATAAGGGTGTCTGGTTACTTTTTACTATTACTATTACCATGTTTTGTAGTGATTTCTATATTTAATGCGAACAGTGTAGACCCTGATCAGACGCCGCAGTATGCGGCGTCTGATCTGGGTCTACGCTGTTTGCCAGTGTCCCTTTTATGGGACACTAGACATAAATGGGTAAATGACTTATTTTACTTGCATGAGTGAGCATGAGTGTGAAAACTGTTAGTTGTTAGGATTTAAAAGTTTTAAAATAGAGATGCAATGTGTCAGCCGGCCTCGATGGCTCAGTTGGATGCGCCGTCCGACTGGAGACCAGGAGGTCGTGGGCTCAAACCCCGCCGAGGTTGGCAACATTCTTTCGTGGAGATTGATCGCGAAATATTTTCTACGGTCATTCTCTCCCTTCCACTGATTCAAGAAGGGTAGTTATCAGTTTCTGTCGAAAGAATGTGCACAATACTGGTTAACCGCTTAGAGGACTAAGCCTGCCCAGTAAACGTGTGGTTAGGTAAACTGACCGCGCTCGACATGACCCCATTGGGTTGACTGGGCCGTAAAACCTCAACACAAACAAACAAGATGCAATGTGTATTTAGCTAGGTTCGGTATAAAGTATGCATTGTATGCAGTATTGAGTTCAGATTGATTTTACAATGTATAGTTCAAGTACATTTGGTATTTAAAAGTATTTGGCATTTATAACATAGACATTCATCGCAAAATGTCCTCATAGGACATTTTCAATCTTTTTTACATCTTTCAGTATATAGGAGGGTTTACACAAGTCAGACTATAGTCCAGGACCATCGAAAGGTTATTTTTACTAATGTCAGACTATAGTCCAGGACCATCGAAAGGTTAAAATAACAATTCGGTCAAGGGATTGACCATATTACTGCTTTTCTCTTGTTAACACATTTTAGACTGAATAAACTCCCTCACAATAAAGTAGTAATAAAATTGTTTATTAAAGGCTCCATATCCCTAAAAAATAGGCATTTTTTTTATCCAAGAAAGGTTTAATAAATTGATATATGGTATTAATACAATCATAAAATGTGGCAACTGACAGCCTGTAAAATTTCAGTTACTCTCTTGTTCTTGAAATGAAATGATATTTTATCGTATCTCTGAATTAATGTTGCCAACATTAATTCACAGATACCATAAAAAATCATTTCATTTTTGATCCAGTTCAAAAACGAAAGACTAACTGAAATTTAACAGGCTGTCAGATGCCACATTTTATGATTGTATTTTACTATATATCAATTTATTAAATCTTTCTCGGATAAAAAATGTATATTTTTGAAGTGTCACATCTCAAATATGTATATATAAAACATACATTACAACTAAAATATTCGAAATCCTGCCTAAAAAGACACATGAGACACTATTTGGCAATAAAAATAAAATATTATTTACATTTTAATATCGATACATATGTAAGACAGCTTCATACTTACAGTATTCGAGAGGAATGCAATGCTGGAGAGGAAAAGTGACATCTTTATCTGTCCAACACAGCCAGTCACACTGAACCATTTTTAGCTCGCCGGGACTATGTCCCTGGAGAGCTTATGTTGTCACCCAGGCGTTGGCGTCGGCGTCTGTCGGCGTCGGCGTCGGCGTCCGCGTTAGCACAATGTTTAAGTTTTCAAATGTGTGCATAGTTTTTTTTAACTGTTTAAGGTACTGCCTTCATATTTGGCCTACACCTACTTTAGGGTAAGACCTTTCAGTAGCATACACCCCCGTCCCAAAAATAGAATCTTTATGTAGGTCAAGGTCAGTTCTTACTTTGTCTTTTACACCCATGTTTAAGTTTTGCGTTTAAGTTTTGAGAAGTGTACATAACTGCTGAAGTATTCAAGATAGAGCTTTAATATTTGGCCCACATCAGCCTTAGGGTTAGACCTTTCAACAGCACACACCTCTTCCTCAGTTTGACCTTCTGCCTAGGTCAAGGTCAGGTCACACTTTGTCATTTGAACCCATGTTCGAGTTCTGCGTTTAAGTTTTGAAAAGTGTTTGTAACTGCTGAAGTATGTATTCAAGATACTGCTTTGATATTTGGCCCACACCAATAGTAGGGTAAGACCTTTCGATAGCTCAGACCTTTTCCTCAGTTTGACCTTCTGCCTAGGTCAAGGTCAGGTTATACTTAGTCATTTAAACCCATGTTTAAGTTTTGCGTTTAAGTTTTGAAAAGTGTTCGTAACTGCTAAAGTATTCAAGATGCTGCTATAATATTTGGCCCACACCTACCTTAGCGTAAGTCCTTTCAATAGTACACACCCCTTCCTCAGTTTGACCTTCTGCTTAGGTCAAGATCAGGTCATACTTTGTCATTTATAGCCATGTTTAAGTTTTGAAAAGTGTACATGGCTGCTGAAGTATGTAAGATATAGCTAACATATTTCATCCACACCAGCCTAGTTCGTTGTCTACCGCTTACATGAGTAGTCAGCATAGATTCTGGCAAGACTGCGCTTATAAGTAATTAGTTTTAAAACGTACCATTCGATATGCTGTAAAAGGTATATATTCATAGAAACCCCGTCTTCCAACGCGCTTTAGTGTTTCATTTGTCAATGCCCCTGGTGCACTTTATTGCAATTCTTGTGAAAACCTATGCCAAAACGTAGCTCTGAACTTGTATACAAGGTAGCTTCTGTATGAACGGGCATTTTGTCTGCAAGCCTACAGCCCAGCGGGCACACAACGTCGATTCAACGTTGATTCAACGTCAAAGATGTTAAGACGTTGAATCAACATTGAAAGGATGTTATTTCAACGTTGTGTGCCTGCTGGGAGTATTTTGTACTGTGACTTAAAAAATCAGGTTTTGCTTGGGAGTAAACAGCTAGCCCTGTGGGACATGACGTTGCATCGACGTTAATCCGACGCTGTATAAACGTCATGACTGCATCACTGTTAATGCGACGTTGTATAAACGTCAAGTGCTCGCTGGGAGGAAGCTGTTACCAAAGTTACGTGTTTTTCAGGTGATTCTAGCTGTTTTAATATCATGGGCTGTGTGTGGTATATTGACAGCAACAAACACATTGTCATCCGATCCTAAGAATTCCGCATACCTAGCTCGGACAGACTCAAGGGTGCATGTCCTCGAGACCTCTACGTGGATTTATTTTCCTTACCCGGGTAGGTACCCAGCGGACACATGACGTTTATACAACGTCACATCAACATCGATGCAACATCATGGCGTTGCATCGACGTTGAAGCGACGTAGTCTCAACGTTATGTGCACGCTGGGTTGAAAAATAAACAAGTAATGATGATAAACCAACCAATCATGATAAACTAACCAACCAAACTACAAGTACAACAAGAACAGAAAAATATAAGTGAAGATCCTTAAGAAACTTGTAGAATCTATTTTAGAAGGAAGTCAAAGCTGAAAAAAGAAATCCTAATTATGCTTCGTGGAATTAAGACGTTTGTGGCATAAATATTCGCAATATATTATATGCACAGAATTCCGCATTTAGTTGAATCAAATTTGAGGAAAATTCTGAAAAATGTTGTTTTGTGCCTCCATTTCATATAAATGCACTATTATCCGACACCCTGGGTTGTACTCCAAGATTGTAGCCTTTCTGGGTATCTCTAGTGTTACTTTCCCAAGTAGAAATAAATGTCTGATGGCATGTCACAGAGAGATACATTTGTTTGTAAAATTTGTTTTATCATGACATTACTTTCCGAATGCTATGAACTTTGTAATCTATCTGAAGTCATTTTGCAATCCTTTACCTATTGTCTGTTTGAAATCACTTGCAAAAACTTCTTTTCCTTGACATTTTATTCAAGATAAAAAAACAAGCATACAAAAAAAAAAAAAAAAAAAAAAAACACGCACACACACAAAATACATAAAAGGTTATGACTGACATTGGTTTTTCAGAAACCGTTCATTTTGAGTCTGTGCTTTGTTCTCTTATATTTTTCCATAAAATAAAACTGACAGCCCGTAATTGACCTGACCTAAGTAGCTTCTGGTGTTGTTTGTTATTTGTGTGACCTTGTGTCTTCTTGCTGCGGGACATGTTCTGGTTTTGTTCTGTTCATTGTCTTATTGTTGTTTGAAAGGATCCTGTCTAGCATTGTGATTGCCTCGTTTGGGGAGAGGGAGCTAGTTACTTTGCTTTTCTTTAGTATGTGGAACGTGTATTGTCCGTCATGTTTCATGTTCCTCTTGGTGTCATTAGTAGGTTATGCTCTGTGATTGTCACTTTTCCAAAACATCTTTTATACTACATGTATTTGTACTATACTATTTGTAAAGTGATTCTTTTTCTTAAATTTTATTTAAGATAATATATTTGCTTTTCTTCACTGATTTGAAATTTTGTAAATTTTCACAACAGTTCTGTGAAAATTTCAGAATTTTCAAACAGGTGAAACCTATAGAAAAAATGTTCACAAACTACATACCCGACATATTTTTTGCGTAATTTACAGCTATTTTCTCTCTCACGGAAAATGAAACCCTTGTTGTTTGGACGGGTTTTTACGGAAAACATTCGTCCTTTAAAATAGCGATGTCCGAGCGGGCGGCTGTCTTGCTTCGGGCGTCGTCCGAGATTTACCTTTTGGTTCTTTATTCAAAGTGATATGTTGCCTTTATTCCTCAGTGAAAAAAAAAACCCGGCCATAATGCCGTTAATCAGTTTCTTGTTAAAACCAAGGAATAGAATAAATTAGCTGTGCATAGGTAGGAAGAGCAAAAGCTTTTTTATATTAAAGTATGGTAATTTTGCAAATGTACTTTTTCTGAGAAAAGTGCCAAGGTAAAAACGACATTCTGAAAGAATGTCGAAAGCGGAGTTTTTGATGCTTTTATAAACCCATTTCAGTCTAGAGACCCTCAAAAGGATATTTGGCAAACAGTGCAGTCCCAGATCAGACCCACTAAATACAAAAAAATTCTATAAAACATAGTGATAATAAAAACTAAACAGGCACCCTGGTATTGGAAATAAATCGGTCCAAAGAGTTGTAATAGAAAAGTCCAATCGACGTAAATGGTTTAAAACATGGTATGACTTTTACTCAGGACAGTGGGGAATGCCAACCGTTTCTGCCTCAAGTTATATGGCTATGTTAGCAGCCACTATGACATCCATCATCGAATCAGTTGGTGATTACTACGCATGTGCACGAATATCATGTGTTCAACCGCCACCCGCCCATGCAGTCAATAGAGGGATTGCAACAGAAGGATTAGGGAGTATACTGTCTGGTCTTGTTGGGTCAGGTGGAGCTACGACTTCATACAGTCAAAATGTTGGAGCTATAGGATTTACAAAGGTAACAATAAAGTCTATAAGCCATGTGTTGGCCGAGCCAACAATGTTTGTTAACAAGGTAGACTCAGATGAGACGACTGTCTCGTTAAATCTACTCTGTTTGTTTGCTCCATATTCCTCAAACATAGACACCTTTTTATCCAAGAAATGTTTAATAAATTGATATATATTATTAATACGATCATAAAATATGGCATCTGAAAGCCAGTAGAACTTCAGTTAGTCTCTCGTTTTTGAACTGGATCAAAAATGAAGTGATTTTTATCGTATCTCTAAATTAATGTTGGCAACATTAATTCAGAGATTCGATAAAAAATCATTTCATTTCAAGAACGAGAGACTAACTGAAATTTTACAGGGTGTCAGGTGCCACTTTTTTGTGATCGTATTAATACCATTTATCAATTAATTAAACCTTTCTTGGATAATAAAATGTCTGTTTTTGAGGAATGTGGAGCCTTTAAAACGTTTGACCGAGACCATTATTAATAACAATGATTATGTCGTAATTCAAAAGAAGAAACATGTACTGAGATACACAAAGGCCGCAAATATGTAAATGCCACATTTACAGAACACAGCCCTCCCAAGTCGCCGGATAATGGTTTAATGAAATGGCAACACAAAGCAACACTTCTTGAAAACAGAACGAGCAAATGGAGGAATACTGCAACTGAAAAGCCACCTTGGATATTGGAACGGTCTGTAGGACTTAAACCTCGATTTTTAGTATATCCTACCCCCGTTGTCTTGTCAGCACAAATACATATAACTAGTCGATCCGGGATCTTCAACTCATTGGTGGATCAGCACAGACAAGAAATGAAATAACTTCTAGACTGCAAATCGAAAGTCAAAGTAAACGAAAGTCATTGGTAGAACCATGGCGATCCCGACCATAGATGAGTACGGTGAGGCACAGGCCTGCTAGTAAAGGTTTTAAATAGAAAGGCAACATCAAAAGCAATGTTTTTGACAAGGCCGTACGCAGAGTTGTCATTGTATGACGCTTGATCATTGTCAGTTTTACGTAATTTTTTGGCTGTATTAAAATTTATATGCAGACTACAAGGATGAACAATAGTAAAGATGTCCAAAACTGTTTATATAGTCTGTCAAGTCTATACTGGGTATCGAAGCATATGTTACAGAGCACCGCAACAGCAAATCAACCAGCTCCATCATCCCTAACGAGATGATCACAATGCCAAACACATAACAAAAACACACCTATCCAAATATACTGAAAATTTTACCAGCAAAAAAATGAAAATTTTCAGATAAAAATTCTAATATTTCTGCTCAAAACATAGATTGTTGGTACTCGTTAGAACCGCCTCGTCGAGGCGGTTCTAACGAGTACCCACAATCTATGTTTCAGAGCAGAAATAAGACAAATAATATATACCCCTGTAAACCCAAGTTTTACTATATAAAAGTGGGGTTAATGGGGGGTCAAAATTACATAGGCATGTTTTTGTGATGCAGTACCCAAACACAACACTAAGACAACAAACGACAAAACACCACAACGGGCTCTAGCGAGCAGCCCTGAGGACCCACAAAAAAGAACAACCCTATATACTATCGCGCATCTAGTTTGTCGACATTCATTTTTTTCTTCAATTTATACAAAGTCCGCATAAACTGATTACGAATAAACACATTTAGTAGAAAAAAAAACACTTTCATAAGAGTATTCAAGTTCTCTTTGCCTTGCTTGTAATGAGAAACATGCTGTTATTAACATCTGCGGATCGTGAATATATAACTTACGATATTGTCAGAAATTTACTAGGTTCTTTCCTTTCGTCTTGATAACACCATTGTTCGTTTGCAACGAAAGATACTTTATGATGACACTTTCTCATAAAAGTTAAACCGATGTTACTGAAGCATTCAGTTAAACGTCCCAATATTTTCGATGATGTACAACTTATCAAAAAATATTACCTAAACAAAGATAATACCTCTGGCACCGAAATTCCGTTTATTTCCAGGTAGCAAGTCGACGAGCATTCCAAGCGGCTGGTATAATATTTATAATAGCTGGTGTATGTGGCAAGTTTGGTGCTCTTTTAACTCTAATGCCCGACCCCGTTCTGGGAGGGATCGTCCTAGTCAGTTTTGGTATGGTGACCTCAGTCGGATTATCTAACCTCCAGTTTGTCTCGTTGACTTCAGGAAGAAATCTTTGTATTATAGGATCATCGATGCTCATTGGTTTAATGATGCCGAGATACTTGGCGGCGAACCCTGGTTGCATAAAAACAGGTACATGTACAATCAGCTCTCAGAAATTATACAAAACATTGTATTTAATACTTCAAGAAACATATTTTGGATATTAGTTAGAATCGCTTCACTGAGACGGTTATGAACAATCAACAAACGAAGGTACGAAACTTGTAAATGGCAAAGTTTTCCTAGGATCTAATTAGCATAATTTATTTGTTAAAATAGAAATATGTGATGCTCCAGGTATAGCATATGACAATTTATATCTAGAGCTAAGAACAGTTACTATTTGCATATACTTGTATTTCAGGTAACGAGGAATTAGACAGAGTAATAACCGTATTACTGAGTACGGCTATGTTCGTTGGTGGAATACTGGGTTTTATACTCGATAATACTGTCCCAGGTAAAAGTTTCTAAACAGTTATCATCCATTGCTTAAAATTACTCCAAGTTCTAAAAAAAAAAAAAAAAAAACACCAAAAAAACATTTACAGCCTTCTTATAAATTTTGGGAATGTCTACAACACATTTCAGCGTATGCATGATTTTCATCCAGTCAATCCAGTTTCAGTGTTGCATATGAAGAGACTCAATCAAACCTGGTCTCCGATTTTTGTGATTTTGTGTGTTCTTTGTTTTCATAGGCAATTCTTTTTGACCTTTATGTTTACTGTAGCTGGTGTTGTGCCGTGTGGCGGCCGTAAAAAGTCTCCACGTACACCATCATAGTGCAGGTTTTACTTTATTTCCATTGGGATCATTGAGCTCATCCTGGTTATTTTGAAAATCGAATACCGCTTAAGCCGGCGCTAGGGGGCGTATGCAGCCTAGCAAACTACATTGTTGCGTATGAAGAGACTCAGTCAAACCGAGTCTCTGAATTTCGTAATTTTGTGTGTTCTTTGTTTCCAAAGGCAATCCTTTCTTTGACTTTTATTTTATAGTTATTATTTAGAAAACAAAAAAAAAAAAATGTTCTTCAGCAACTATACCTTTAGGGGAATGGATACATTTTCAGGGTAGGGGATGGAATCTTAACTAAATTGATATCTTCCTCTTTGGGAAAGGAGTCCACTCTTAAAGGTCATAATTTGCTGCCAAGGGGAGCATTGTTTTCCCTTTTAGAGTAGACCTCTTTTTCGAAGGGGCTTGGCGTGCAGTTAAGTAAACAGGAAGTCACAAAAGTTGTCTCCCTTGGCGGAATTGGAGGTAAATACAGCAAGTATATCTAGTCCCCTTAGCTCATTTTAGTCTGGAAACACTCAAAAGCGTATCGGGCAAAAAGTGCAGACCCAGATCAGACGCCGCATACTGCGGCGTCTGATCAGGTTCTGCACTGTTTGCAAGTAGTTTAGGCATTTCTCTCTAGCAATATCAAAAATCACAAAGTCTGACATACCTAAAACTGAAATTTGACTCACACAATGTATAGTGTAGGGGAGTCTGTTCAGTCTAAAATGGGTTGAGATTTTATAACATTTTTTGTTTGTCTTAAACAGGCACTGCTGAAGAGCGGGGAGTGAAGAAGTGGAGAAAACGATATATTACAGCTGATGGCGCATCAGTAGATGATAAAACATACGAATTCCCATTCATCATGAACTGTTTGCGACGTAAACAGTGGACAGCATACGTTCCATTCTTACCTACCTTCAAATACAATCTGGGACATTTAATTAAAACTTGCTTTAAGTGTTACAAGGTAAGATTCCATTCTTTGTGTTATAAACATTTGTATATCCCCGCCTGCCGAAGGCAGTTGTGGGGTAAAGAGCGTTTGGCCGTGATGTTACGTCCGAACGTGCGTACGTGCGTATGTCGCAAGTGTAATCACTCATAACTTGGGTGCCTTGAAGTTGAAATTTGGTATTCTTCTTACCCAGACCTTAACCTTTAAATCTGTGTAGAGTTGCCTCTGTCATACCCATGGGTGGGACTAGGGGTCAGTGTTTAAGTTTACATTGGCATTTACGTCCGCGTTTCTCTTAGAAGTCATTTCTTCACAACTTTGGTACCTTTTATGCTAGGAATTTGAAATTTTATATGCTACTTGCACAGACTTTAATCTTCAAATCTGTGCTAAAATTGCACCTGAATCATGCCCTGGGTGGTACTAGGGGTCAATGTTTAATTTTACATTAACATTTACGTCCGCGTTACTATTGACATTGATATCCGCGTTTCTCTTGGCGGTCATAACTCGGGTACCTTTTAAGCTAGGAAGTTGAAATGGGGTATGTTACTTACCCAGATCTAAACCTTCCATTCTGTGTTATAATTGCCCCAGGATCATGCCTTGTGGTTGGGCAAGGGGTCATAATGTATAATTTGGGTATTTTTTATACTAGGAAGTTGAATGTAGTATGCTACTTGGGCCATAACGGGTAAATTCTATGCTAGGTAGTTGAAATTTAATATGCTACTTACCCAGACCGAAACCTTCAGCTCTGCGCTAAGTAGCTCCTGGGTCATGCCCTTTGGTGGGACTAAGGATCAAAATGTATAACAGGTCAAACTAAGTACCTTTTATGCTAGGAAGTCGAAATTTGATATTCTACTTACACCCAGACTTAACCTTCAGGTCTGCGCTAGAGTTGCCTCTGGGTCATGACCTGGGGTGGGGCTAGGGGTCAAAATATAAATCAGGTCAGATTTTACATTGACATAAACGTCTGCCTTTCTCCTGGAGGCCATAACTTGGGTATTTGTTGTTCTAGGAAGTTGAAATTTGGTATGCAATTTATCCAGACCTAAGCATTCGAATTTATGTTAGTAAGGGTGAACAAGGGGCTCAAAGGTCAGGCTTATTTGTATACTTGGGACATATGTCTATTATGTTCGTTTTTCAAAAGTTCATATCTCAACAACCTCTTATCAGAAACCATTCATATTTGCACCATAGGTACCCAGTAGGGACGGCCTTTATTTCATGACATTAAACCCAAGGTCTATTCCCTAAGATGGGGCTAAAGGCCATACGGGCAAAGAGCAAAAGGCGGGGGCATTTGTGTACCTTGGACACATTTCTAGTTTACGGTTTATGTTTACTTGAGCATGGCAAAAGTGTTGTTGAAACTGTGTCTGCATTTGTAAACTTTACAATAGAAAGTACAAGTCACAGATGTGCGTTTATAATAAACATGTCGTTTAATGTTTAGTTGATTTGTCTAAACCTTTTTCTTAACAAAAAAGGGAAGGTTATGGTCCCCGTATGCCTTTTGAAACAATCGATATTGTTTATACTACTTCATGTAAACTTGATGTCAGTTCATACGTTTTTACGATAATGGTTCAATCCTTGTTACATTAAGTGTTTCTATTCTTGTTGCTTGACTAACCAACATCATAGTGTTTCTTTCCTTGTTGCGTTTGCTTTATTAACCGGCATTATAATGGGTTTCCTAACTATTATTGCTTTATTAACTGGCATTTTTTTTTTGTTCTATCCTTGTTGTTTTATTAACCAGAATTTAGTGTTTCTATCTGTATTGTTTTATTAACCGGCATTTTGTTTTTCTATCCTTTTGGTTGTATTAAATGTGTTTTTGTGTTTCTATCTTCGCTGCTTTACTAACCGGCAATATAGTGTTTCTGTATTGCTTGATTAATATAGTGTTTCTGTATTGCTTGATTAACCAGCATTTTTATGCTTTTGCCCTTATTGCTTTACTGATTGGCATTATAGTGTTTCTTCCCTTATTGTTTTACAACCGGTATGATCATGTTTCTATATTAATAACATTATAAACCGGCATTTCTTGTGTTCTATCCACCTGCATTCTTTTTGTTTTATTCATCAATATTTTGTGTTTCATTGTTGCATTATAGTGTTTCTGTCTTTATTGCTATATTAACTGGCATTTTTGTCCTATCTTTGTTACTTTACTAACCGCCATTATAGTATTTCTATCCTTATTGTTTTGTTAGCCAGTATTATAGTGTTTTATCTGTAATGCTTTATCAACCTGCAATATAGAGTTTCTATCCTTATTGCATTATTTACCGACATTATAGCATTTTTATCCTTATTGCTCTATTTACCAGCATTACAGTGTTTCTCTCCTTATTGCTTTATTTGCTGGCATTATAGTGTTTCTGCCCTTATTACACTATAAATCGGCATTATAGTGTATCTATACTAATTGCTTTAATAAGCTGCATTTTGTATGTTTCTGTACTTATTTCTATACTAATCGGCCTTATAGTGTTTCTGCACTCATTGTTTTGTTGACCAGGAGTATTATCACCGCGCTTTTCGAAGAAAAAGCGGGGATATTGTGATACCCCTCCGTCCGTCCGTCTGTAATGTCACACCATTGCTCCTAGACCATTTAAGCTAGAATCTCGAAACTTTTACAGGCGATAGCCCTATGGTTGAGGACTTGAGGAACAAATTTGGAAGTTTGATGTAATCCCTGGGGGCAGGGCCAGGGGGTTGTGGCCCCGAAGGGTCCAAAATCCTTTTTGTACAAACATAGTCATGTTGCATTTCAGATCAAAAGTAATGAAGAGTAGAATACAGTGGTGCAAACATTTTCCCCGGGGACATGCCTGGGGTTCAGCAGAGGTCAAAAAGTAGGATTTGGGGCCCTTTTTTTGATTGTCACACAACTCCACCAAGGCTTTTTGAGCTAGAACCTTGAAACTGTCACAGGTATTAGCCCTAGTGATGCGGACTAGAGAAACGTATTTGGAGTTTTGATGTACGCGGTGATATGCGATGGCGCTGGCGCGCGGATATGCGATGGCGCACCGTCGACTTGCTCTAGTAGTATTTCTATCCTCATTGCATTACTCACCGGCATTATAGTGTTTCTATTCTCATTGCTTTACTTACTGGCATTTTGCTGTTTCTATCCATATTGCTTTGTTAATCGGCATTATAGTGTTTCTTTCTTTTTTGCTTTTCTAACCGGCATTATAATGTTTATATAAAAAGCTTCCAAAATGAAAAGGGACTTTCCATAATAATCTTTATTTGCTTTATGAATTTGCATTATAGAGTGTCTATCCTTATTCCATTATTTACGGCATTATAGGGCTTCTATCCTTATTCCGACATTTACTGGCATTAAAGTGTTTATGTCATTTTTGCTTTATTTACTGTCATTATAGTGTTCCTATTCTCATTGTTTTACTAACTGGCCTTATAGTGTTATTGCTTTATTAACCGACATTATAGTATTTCAATCTTTGTTGATTTACTAACCGGCATTAAAGTGTTTCTATAAACAGCTTCCAAAATGAAAAGGAAATTTCTATAATAATCCTATCCGTATTTGTTTATCGGCATTACAGTGTTTCTGTGCCTATTGCTTTATTTCTATCCTTCTTGATTAAAATACCGGCATGACATGGACAACTTTACTTCAATTTACAAGAGATATAACTGAACTGCATGAGTACACTAAAATCATTAGGATCAACATGATTTTCTATATGTAGCATCCTGCAAAAATCAGACAGGATTGAAACATACTACACATTGTCCTTAACCAACATGTATATTGACAGTTAGATGTCTGTTGACAATAACAGAGGTCAGTGCGTATTCTAGATGACTTCATATAATTTCCCACCAACAAAGACAAATACACATTATAGTTTCAGTAAGGGACAAAACTCAGCCTTTCTCAAAACTAGTTTTAACATGTAGATTATTTCCTTTTATTGTTGGTTATAGTGGACAGAGACATTTTCTATGCCACATCTACCTCAAATATTCGAATAGACAGGTCTCAGCTGACGCCGTAGATCCTTAGCAGGACCGTCGCGTTTTGTCATTCGATTTAAGCCTTTCAGTGTTTATCAAGTGATCAAGTAGACTTTTCCTTTGGTCCTTTAGGGCGAATGGGCTCAAACATTGTATGTGAAAATGAATCCGCTCAAAGCTGTAAGAGGGGCGTGAGGAATGTTTTCGTTTTTAGTTCGCCTGAGCCGAAAGCTCAGGATGAGCTATTGTGACCACTTGCCGTCCGTCGTCCGTCCACAACTTTAAACTTCTTCTCCTCTGAAACTCCCTGGGCCAATTTTCTTCAAAATTTACGTGGAGCCTTCTGTTAAAGGGGAATTGAAAATGTGTACAAATGGTCACGGTCCGTGAATTAAGATGGCCGCTATACCAGTATAGGGTACAAACAATTAAAAATCTTCTTCTCCAGAACCAAGAAAGCTTTGAGGCTGAATCTTGGTATACAGCATCAAGGACTGAAAGTCTACTAAGGTTGTTCCAATGATGCTCGTATGTTTAGTTACAATCAAACTTTTGTCCCCTAGGTGTTATCTGCCCTTGCCCGTGGGCTATGTACATTATAAATTATGTAATTTTAAACATCTTCTCTGAAACATCTTGAGCAATTTTCACCAGATTTCACATGAAGGGTATTGACAATTTGTCCGAATGGTGCCGCGCCATTGAACAAGTCCATATATGGTAAAAAGACAAAATCTTCTTATCCAGAAAGCTTTGAGGCTGAATCTTGGCATTTAGCTTCAAGGACTCAAGATCTACAAAGTTTATTCAAGTGATGGTCGTAGGTTGACCTTTGACCTTTTTACGGCAAAGTATTTGCGTCATTACGCATTTGTATGGGGCAAATGTTGAAAAGTCATTTTCTCAAAATGTGTTAAAGACTAATGGCTGAAACTTGTTATCTTTTGAAACTTGTATTTCTTTTGGGATCATTTAGCCCATTCTGGTTATTTTGAAATTCGAATACCGCTTAAGCCGGCACTAGGGAGTGGGGGAGGAGCGGGGAGGAGGCGAATGCAGCCTCGCAAACTACAGTGTTGCATATGAAGAGACTCAATCAAACCGAGTCTCCGATTTTCGTGATTTTGTGTGTTCTTTGTTTCCAAAGGCAATTCGTTTTGACTCTTATTATATGATGTGTGATTAAAGTAGTAAAACTTATCAGTAACAATCAAAATTTTATCCCTTGGGGATTATCTGCCCTTGCCACCGGGCTATATACATGTACAAAATTGTGAAATTTTTGAATGTCTTGTTCTCTGAAACTGCTTGAACAATTCCCCACCAGATTTTACATTGACCAATATGTCGAAAGGGTATTGGCAGTTTATTCAAATGGTTCCCGCCATTGAACAAGATGGCCACCATGCACATATAAAAAAAATCTTCTCCTCCAGAGCCAAGTAAGCTTTGAGGCTGAATCTAGGTATATAGCATCAGGGACTCAAGGTCTACCGTTTGTTCAAATGATGGTGGAAGGTTGATGGTTGACCTATGACCATTTTACAGCAAGGTCAAATTTGCTCCCCCCCCCCACCCCCCGACCCCGGCACCATGCATTTGTATTTGAAAAATGTTGAAAAAGTTTTTTCTCAAATCGCAATAAAGACTAATGGCTGAAACTTAGAAGAGCTAATCTTAGTGCTTTTCGTACGTTTGTTCGATTTGCACTAGTTTGGTTTTGTCGGTTTCCTCTTCCTCTTGGTGTCTGGGAAGGGCTGCAGCTTGTGATTGTGGAACTGCCTGGGCTTACCGTTTGTTACAATGTATGATTGAATTATTAAAAACTTTTTAGTAACAATCAAAATTTCGTCCCCTGGGGGTTATCTGCCCCTGCCCCTGGGCTATATACATGTATTAAATTGTGTAATTTTTAATATCTTCTCTGAAACCGCTTGTGCGAATTTCACCAGATCTCCAATGGGGCCTTCTGTCGAAAGGGTAATTACAATTTGTTCGAATGGTTCCACTCCATTCAACAAGATAACCGCCATGCCCATATATGGTAACAAAACTTAAATATTTCTTCTCCAGAATCAAGAAAGCTTTGAGAGTGAATCTTACTATATAGCATCGGGGAATCGAGATGTACCAATTTTGTTCAAACGATGGTTGTAGGTTGACCTTTGACCTTTTTACGACAAGGTCAAATTTGCCCCTTCATACATTTGTATGGGGAAATGTTGAAAAATTATTTTCTCAGTATATAATAAAGACTAATGGCTGAAACTTACAACGCATAGTTAAAGTAAAGTAAAACTGTTTAGCTACTGTCAAACTTTTGGGGGTTTATGCGCTTGCCCCTGGGCTATATACGTACATGTATAAAATCGTGTTCTTCTTTGAAACCGCTTAAACAGTTTTCACCAGATTTCACACGGGGCCTTCTGTCAAAAGGATGTTGACAATTTGTTCAAATAGTTCTGCGCCATGAACAAGATTGCTGCCATTTCCATATAAGGTAAAACACTTAAAAATCTTCTCCAAAACTCTGAAGCTGAATCTTGGTAAACAGCATCAGGGACTCAAAGTCTACTAAGTTTATTGAAATGATGATACTAGGACGATATTTGACCATTTTAATGTCAAATTTATGAAGTGCTGTGGCAATACTGGAGGAAGTTGCATGGCATTTGCAGATGCAATAGCTGTTTTTATCAGGTGAGCGAATCGTGACTCATGGGCCTCTTGTTTATTCTTTCTTTTGAACAACTTCAGTCAAAATGGGTATTCTAATTTCTGTTTTGAATTTGTTCTGCATTTTTGAAGGAGTCCTACTTCGAAAATTCATAATCGCTGCCCCAAAAATCACCTCGTAGGCAACTTTGGTATAGTACTGATATATGTACGTTTTCTGGTCCTTTCGGGACTATTGGGATCATACATTATATGTGAAAATCGTGCTCCATTCAAAGCTGCTAGGGGTGTGCAGGATGTTTTTCGTTATTCCTCGTGAAAGGCTACTAACAGGTTCTGCTATTTTTTATTTTATATTCTATTCTATATTTCCACAAGGTCCTACTTTGGAATATTCAGGGATAAGTACGATGAAATTTTAATCCGCTTTGGACTGATAGATTTATTATAGAAGTCACTGTCTTACATTACATGCAAACAGTGCTTATCCAAATCAGTAGTCAGCTGTACATCTACTCTCCATCTCCATCCTATGCTAGGCATTTATAGACAGGTGAGGGCCTCGCTTACTAACTGAACATTACGAAAACACGCCTATTCAAATATATTGAAAATTTCACCACCAAAACCTGAAAGATTTCAGATAAAAATTCTGATAATTTTCTTATTTCTGCTAAAAACAGAAATTATGGGTACGTACTAGTTAGAACCGCCTCGCCGAGCAGAAATAAGAAAAAATAATGTATACCCCTGTAAACCCCAGTTTTACTATATAAAAGTGGGGTTTAAGGTAGTCAAAATTATATAGGTATGTTTTCGTAATGCAGTGGAGCAAAAGAAACCCCATAGTATAACCAGTCACCTTGCGCTCGACTACAAATGAGTAAGGTCAGGCACAAAACATCCATAAAATGGTTAGGAGGTGGTCGTCACTGTCGTGCATTTAAAAAGGGCAGCAAACTTGTTAAATTTCATTCGAACAAACGCTAAGTAGTCTGTTGCATAATAAACGTCAAAAAAATTGCCATTGGAAACAAGGAACACACCATGGATTAGAAAATGGGAGTCTCGGTTTTATTGAGACTCTTCATAAGCAATAATGATGTTTGCAACACTGCTTACGCCCTCTAGCGTATACATGAGCATAACATCTATATCATACTCTTCGATTCATAATCTTTTCAAATTCTTCAAAAAAAGATGGATTTACCAACCTTTTTTTCAATTACAAAAGATAGAAGTAATAACATTGTCCATAAATGGGTCGGGTACAAGCGGACAGCTAAGGCCCAGATCAGCCTGCGCATCCGCGCAGTCTGATAAGGACCTTTACTGTCCACTTACAGAACCATTTGATACTACAAAATGTATGAATGGAGAGCAAAGGACCGGATGATTCTTTGCGCATGCGTAGAATGATCTGAATCTGCGCATTTTATTCGTGTTCGAAGACACTTTTTCGCTTGCCGTGGCCCAAATGCAATTGATATGGACGCGAAACAATTTCCGTATGTATGTTTCGTTTTATAGTCTATGATATATAGTTTACAATCTATGTTTTTGATCAGAAATGAGAAAAATATTGTATACCCCTGTAAACCCAGTTTTACTATATGAAAGTGGGGTCTAAGGGGGTCAACATTATATGGGCATGTTTTCGTGATGTATTGCGTAATTTTACACGGACTATAAGAGGATTATGTGGTATCATATATAATATAATGAGGGTACACAGGAAAAAATTTACTTTAAATACCTGCGTATTTGCACATGTACTATTACTTTTAGACCTTGACCTAGAATTTTATAAGGTTTATCCGAAAAAAATGGTGAAATGTATTACTTTTCTGGTCTATCCAGATAAAATACTCCTGTTATAAGTACGAGCACTTAACCTTTACCACTCTTTAGGCTAATCCAGCAGATGACAAATTGGTGATATTTTACTTATTTTTCCCAGAAAACAGGATTTCACATTTCATGCAAATTGTCTTCATTGGAGAGATTTGAAAATATATTGTATGTGAAATGTGACAGTCAATGTTATTTGAGCTCAACAATTACAATTTTCGTTTGTGCTGTTGCCAGTGTTGATATTCCTCATAAATGGACATTTTTATCCAAGAAAGGTTTAATAAATTGATATATGGTATTAATACGATCACAAATGTGGGATCTGACAGCCTGTAAAATTTCAGTTAGCCTCTCCTTTTTTGAACTATATTAAAATGTAATGGTTTTATCGTATCTCTGAAGTAATGTTGGCAACATAAATTCAGAGATTCAATAAAAATTCATTTCAAGAATGAGAGACTAGCTAAAATTTTACAGGCAGTCGGGTGCCACATTTTATGATTGTATTAATACCACATATCAATGTATTAAACCTTTCTTGGATAATAAAATGTTTATTTTTTGGAATATGGAGCCGTTAACTCAGTTTAATCTGGAGACCTCTAAAAGGGTAATTGGCAATCATTGCTGACCAAGATCAGACCCAGAATCGTCTGATCAGGGTCTCCACCGTTTGCAAATAGTTTACCCATTTTTCTCTAGGATTATCTAAATCACATAGACTCACATACTTAAAAATTGAAATTAGACTCTTCCAATATATAGTATGGGGAGAATTTATTCAGTCTAAAATGGGTTAAATACATCATGATAATAACCTGTTACATAAAACTTTTAAAATATTTCCTGCTGTTTTATTTGCCTTTGCTATTTGATTGATGTTCGCCACCCCATGAAGGATTTAAACATGTCACACTGATAGTTTTCCTGTCCGGATATGTCACACAAGTGGAGTTGTTTACATTATTCGGTTTCTGTCTTGTTGCCCTGTTACAGGGTAGATACTCGTTATGTTATCATAACAGCTCGCTGTTTCTTCAATCTTAAAATATTTGATGTATAAATAAAGATTAATGATCTGAAATGTTCGTTAAATGCATCTATTATTTCATTTATAATTGTCTTAAAATACTTTAATCACTGTAATACATGTATATATAGAGAATAATCATCAGCAATAATCTTCAGCGTTTCATTGATATGAAAACACTACTTCGTAGGAGCGGCGTTATAATTCGGTTCGCTAAAAAAGGAACTCCGTAAGAAAGCGTTTTTCTATGGAATCCACGCTCCTGAGTGACAGATTTTTTCATACCAAGCAAACACTGTTCATTATGCTATATATGTAATGACACGAACACTGATGGCTCCTTTACCATGGCTAATTCGAACTGTTTTTCGAGTCCCAAAGATATTCTTCGGTAGCTCAAGAAAACAAATATTTAGGGATGTCTGTTGTGTGTACGTATTTGATTCGCCTAATCGAGGCTATTCTAATGAGTATACTCAACATACCATTATTTTATAGATGATTAAAAAGACATTCGAACTACCCATGTCTAGAACAAATTTCCCTGGTCCCAAAGATGGTCGAACCATTGAAGTTCGACTTTATATAATCAACAGGATTGATTCGATATATAATGAACTGGATTCATTTGATATAAGTCGCAATTTAATTTCTTCTCGGAACTAATCACAATTTTTTTTTTCTTAACGCGTTTCACTACTAAAACATGTAGATCGTCATAAGACATCTTTATTGATGTGTGGCGTCAATAGCAAATGAATACATGTATTCATGAAACTCTTTAACCCCAAACTTAACAAAGACTAACTACGTCGTTCGGACGCCGTGACGTTTTAACGTTGTGTATTATGAACACGTATTTATTGTTCATAAGTAATGTTTCCATATGTGTATTGAGTGCAACAGTACCATTTTCTTGATCATCACAAAACAATTTCAAATTGAGCGTAACAACACTAGAACACTAAACAACGTGGGAAAGGTTTGTCATTCAGGCTCTTCTTCAGCAACGTCGACTCCATATTCAAAACAAAATGCAACAGACCTAGTTTATAATGAAAATCTGAAAGGTTGCCTTTGGAAAAAAAAAGAACACACAAAAGAACGAAAATAGGAGATTCGGTTTTATTAAGTCTCTTCATATAGAGCAGTGTAATTTGCGAGGCTGTATATGCCCACTAGCACCGATATTCGACTTTCAAAGTAACCAGATGGGCTCAATGTTCCCAAAGGAAATAAAATACTATTTGCTCTATGTTGAATATATGTACTATAAGTCTTTTTGTTTTCATTCAAACGTCTGTTTAACAATAAAGGTTGGAACTTGGAATTGATAATTAACAACAGATCATAAAAGTGATTTGATTGATGTAGAGGGATGGGGGGAGTAATTGGGATATAATTAACGCGCGCCTGGCATAGCTGTGAAGATAGACAAGTAGCCAAAACCATTAAAACGCATTTTGTCTGAGCGATGCATGTGCTGCATGGACTATTAATCCAACATCGTACTTATTATAGGTTTACAGTCAGATCTTCAGGCAGTTCATTATAACGTGTCAATATTGTTTATATTCAAAATAATGGGAATAATGAAGCATACCGTATTTACCCGAAAAAAATCGGTAAACACAATTTATCCAATTAGGTAAAGTGTAATAAACTCATTATTACACTTTACCTCAAATTTGAACAAAACAAATCCGTTTTACTACTGTTGATGTGTCCTAAATAGTGTTGAAAGATTGGCAAACAGAGTAGCTCCTGATCAGACGCTATGGCGTCTGATCTGGGTCGACATTGTTTGCTCAGGTCTGTTTGTCCCAATACTTAGAGTTATTACGGTACTCTATTTATACTACGTATTCGGACAAACACGCATGTGCATACACACCAGACCCAGATTCCGCGGCATCTGACCAGAGTCTACTGTATTTGCCACTTATCCAGCAGTTACAGACATATCATCAGGTAGTAAATTGGACGTATTCAAATTTTGGACAGACATAGTAAGGCGTTAAGGTGTCTGAATACTTTGGGGTCCTTTTCAATATGCGACAACGAAGGCCCTGATCAACCTGTAGATAAAAGCACAAAAGCAATCTGTTTGAACAGGACCCTCGTTGTCCGCTTACTAGTCTATTACAGACTCTTTGTATATGTGTATTATAACAATATTTAGGAACTGATGAATGCTCAGATCCGCTCGCTGATCTGCTCTTTCAATGTTTGAGAGTGGTCTAAGAGCTCTTTTCTCTTTTTCTTTGCGGTAATTCAAATCAGCCATGTTAAAAGTATTTTAAAGTATTTAAGCATTCGTGAACAGCCGAAACTCAAATGAGTTTGTGCATCCGTGGTATTAGAGAGAACATTAACAGTCCGTTTACAATGCGTCAGAAAAACTTAAGACTTCTGGGAGAGAAACACCTTCACCATCAGCAAAATCTCTATTGTGTCTTCATAGATTTAAAAAAAAACTTCGACAGGGCATGGCATACATCACGAAAACACGCCTATATAATTCTGACCCCCTTTAACCCCACTTTTATATAGTAAAACTGGGGTTTACAGGGGTATACATCATTTTTCTTATTTCTGCTCAAAAACATATTGTGTGTACTCGTTAGAACCGCCTCTGCGAGGCGGTTCTAACGAGTACCCACAATATATGTTTTGAGCAGAAATATGAAAATTATTTGAATTTTTCGTCTGAGAATTTTCAATTTTTCGGTGATTAACTTTTCAGTATATTTGAATAGGCATGTTTTCGTAATGATTAAAAATCTAAAAAGTTGCTTTCGAAAAAAAAAAAAAAAAAAAAAAGAAGAACACACAAAAGACAGGACATCGGAGACTCGGTTTTATTAGGTCATATGCAGCAGTGTAGCTTGCGAGGCTGCATACGCCCCTGTCATTAAGCGAATGAACGATAAAGCTGATAGTGCAGTCCTGTTCAGTAGCACCACAGGTAAATGGTTCAGGGCCGCGGTCGGAGTGAGGCAAGTATATGTTCTATCATCAACATTCTTCAACATATTCCTCGAAAGGATAATGCTACGTAGACGCCTTAGCAAATCATGAAGGGACTATCAGCATCGGAGGAATAGAAATGGTCAACATCCGATTCACAGATGCCATTGTTGGAATGGTTTGAGAGAAGAATATTTGATGGTCTCGACAAAACCACCAAGGCCTACAAAAATGAAAACGGGTCAGAATCGACAAAAGTGATGATGAAAAACACAGCTGAATCCGAGCTTGATATCAAAGTGAATGGCACCAGGCCTGAAAGAATAAAGAGTTTGAAATACATGTACCTAGATTTACCATCTCTGATGACAGCTCCAAACCATCGATTCTGTCTTGGATTTCTAAAACATCTGCGTCACAAGCAAAACTAAAATTGATATGGAATGACAAGAACACTCCATTCTAAAGTCAAGTTCATGCGCTTCCTGTTCCTATACACTTGTGTGATTTGAACTTTAGCAGCAGCACCCTAGAAAATAAGCCAGACCTTTTAAACGACATCACGAAAACATGTCTATGTAATTTTGACCCCCTCAAACCCCAATTTTATGTTAAAAAATGGGGTTTACAGGGGTATACTTTAGTTTTCTTATTTCTGCTCAAAAACATAGATTGTGGGTACTCGTTTGAACCGCCTCGCTGAGGCGGTTCTAACGAGTACCCACAATGTATGTTTTGAGCAGAAATATGAAAGATATCAGAATTTTTATCTGAAAATTTTCATTTTTTGGTTGCAAAATATTCAATGTATTTGAATAGGTGTGTTTTCGTAATGTGATGTTACTGCAAACTACTGAAAACACCACTGACAATATTAAGAAAACACACACACACACACACACACACACACACACACACACACACACACACACACACCGAAATAAAAACAAATTTAAACAAAGCTGTAGCAAATTAAAGCAAAACAAAGCAAACAAAACGAAGAAACTTATAAGCATGCGGAAATAAATGTACAGTAAGTAGAATCAAGTAGCACAGCACATGTGATGAATTCTTGGTAGAATCCATACACATATTGGATGCGAATCGCAATACGAAAACACGCCTATTCAAATATACAGAAAATTTCACCTCCAAAAACTGAAAAAATTTCAGATAAAAACTCTGATATTTTTCATATTTCTGCTCAAAACATAGATTGTGGGTACTCGTTAGAACCGCCTGGTCGAGGCGGTTCTAACGAGTACCCACAATCTATTTTTTGAGCAGAAGTTAGAAAAATAGTGTGTACCCCTGTAAACCCCAGTTTTACTATATAAAAGTGGGGTTTAAGGGGGTCAAAATTATAAAGGTATATTTTCATGATGGTATGCTCTGAGGGGAAGGGACAGTATTATCGATAATCGTATGCAATGTTTAATACTCGTTACATCCCTTGATTTGAGAGACTACATTTTTGCGACTAAATGCGGACGGGTAGGCTGGTGGTCCTTTTCAGCTTCGCTTAATTTCATCGTTTGTGCATATATTTATAGTGTAAACTTCATTATATAGAACAAGCGATGTCGTTAACCCGTTTTAGACTGAATAAACTTCCCTACACTATATATTTGAAGAGTCGAATTTCAGTTTTAGGTATGCCAGGCTAAGTTGATTTCGATATTCCTCGAGAAAATGGCTAAAGTATTTGCAAACAGTGGTGACTCTGATCAGATGCCGCATTCTGTGGAGTCTGATGTAGACCTGCACTGTTTGCCAATTACCTTTAGTGGATATCCCGACTAAAATGCGTTTAAACGTACTCGTGCAACGAGTACATGTAAATCATAATTATTTTGATGTATGAAAAATTGTCGCCGTTTGATTTTTATTTTGCATGGTCCAAACTTAACAACAGTGCTCTGGATTGCGGTTATACAGATTGTTCTTTGCTGGTTTCTTTTTCCTCTTTTTTATGTTGTATTATTTGTTGTATTTTGTAAATAGGAACACTGTATTTAAAGACTCTTCGGAAAATAGGACCTAGCCAACATTCTTTTTAAACCTATATCAGACCGTTTTTCCTGTCGGTCCGATATCGGTAAGCAGAATGCTGGCAGGGAGGAATGTTTTGTTGTCTAGAGAGATAAATAAACAAACGTATAAATATTGGATACAACATTTTCTCTCATACATGTACATTTACTTAGCATCGTGTTTCTAACAGGCACAACAATCACAAAACAGAAATGATCCGATTGAACTGG
This sequence comes from Anodontia alba, assembly GCA_964016985.1. Lineage (NCBI taxonomy): Eukaryota > Metazoa > Mollusca > Bivalvia > Lucinida > Lucinidae > Anodontia > Anodontia alba. The sequence goes on from OZ024822.1 coordinate 107,420,183, forward strand.
ACAGTATGTCAAGAGTTATTCTGTTATTTTGTGATTTACTTTGAATCCACACCCATGCCAGGTTCATATTTTCATGCGATTACATACTTTGATCCGCTTTCTTCTCTTTAGTCTTACACTTTTATCGTCTTTTCTCATTGATCGTCTGTCAATGTTTGATAGAACTTCGACTTTTATACAACTAATTTTCTTGTTCGCTAATTCTCTACATGCTCTTTATGTCACGAAGGATTAGAACAAATAGATCTAGTCAATGAAGAATGCGAGTCCGCCCTCCCTCATTCAACCTCTGCCAATAACGTACTTTGTTTTAAGCTCTAAAAGTTGAAGGGGCGTTGCTAAACAAATTATATTTGAGGCCCACTGAGGTAAACCAAGGATGGCGAAAATGCAGTATACGGCTGCACAGTCTGATCGGTAGTTTCCCTATTTTATGTATACACACTACAAAGTCGTATTTTGAATGCGAAAAGCAAAGACCCAAGCCAGCATGTGCAGGCTGGTCGGAGTATTTGTTTTTCTCATATTAAGAAATGTATTGTTACCCACTGTGGGCCTTCTTTACATTTGGATTCCTTTGCTCACTGCGGTATAACTTTATCGAAGCATTAAACGTGTGTGAATGTGAAACCGATAGACGAAGTGTGAATCATAGCTACTCATGGTGTCAGTTTATTTACAATATTCGGGAAAGCTGAATGCTTATCTTGGAGTAAATGAGAAAATAGAGATTATTACTTATATCAACAGGGAGAAAATGAAGTAATTCATAATGTGCTTGTTTGTATTGGAAATACGTACAGATGTTTATGTTTCATTATGGAGCGTAATTACTTTCTTATTATAGGCAATATAGGGTAGGAGTAATTTACTAAAAATAAAAATGTGGATATGCTAAGACAATGCTCCCGATTCTTTTTTTCGAAATATAGAGGGAAATACTTCATTATGTCTACTATAACCTTTGGAATGTGTTTCACGTTTTTCACTATAATTTTAGGAAGTTTAGCTAGCGTTTTCTCAGGAAATGAGTTTGATGATGCTCAAAATAAATATTTCAAGGATTTAAATTTCATTTCAAGACATAACCGAAATTTGCAGAATTCATTACCTCATGATGACGTGGTCAGGCTTCAGGTGCCTCTGAAATTATCAGGGATTTATAAAAATGACGATTCCTCGGAGTGGAACGGGAGAAAATCTCCTGAGGGCATATATATGGATGATGAGGATATGTCTAACACACATAAAACAAATAAAAAGTTAAAGTTTGAGAAAAGTTCCGGAAACAGTCGGAACAAGACTAAACATCTACCTCAAGCAATTATTATTGGAGTTAAAAAGGCAGGAACCCGTGCTCTGTTGGAATATTTACGAATGCATCCAAATGTGAAAGCGCCTGGACCCGAACCTCACTTTTTCGATAAAAATTACGAAAAGGGATTAAAGTGGTATAGGTAGGTAATTGTACACGTATATATATTTGTAAATAGTCTGATCACTACAGGTTTTAAAGAGATTATTACTTATCCAAATAGAGATTGTTAGAGGAAGATAAGCCGAAGATCTCTGAATCCAATTATATTAGGTTTTGCCTTGGTTATATCCCAAGAACCATTTTTTAATTCCCTCTGAGTAGTGATGTGTTATTAAGCCCTTAAAAAGCTTAGCAAAATTGTGGCAGACGACATGCTATTGTTTATTTTTTTAACAATTCATATACGAATTGAGCATTCATTAGGGTTAACGTTAGGTGTTCTTAACTCGCTGGACGTTTTCTTCAAACGAGGGCAGATGACATAACGCAGCACAAAACAACACTTTCTCAAAATCAGAACGAGCAAACAGAAAACTGAAACAAGAATCTCTTTGGAACGGTAAATGTCCCATTTTAGTCTGGAGACCACCAAAAGGATTATTGGCAAACAGTGCAGACCCAGATCGGACGCCACAGAATGCGGCGCCTGCTCAGGCTGTTCGCAAATAGTTTCTCTGGAATATCTAAATCACATAGCCTGACATAACTAAAATTGAAATCGGACGCTTCCAATATATAGTTTGGGGAAAGTCTATTCACTCTAAACTGGGAACATAATAATACTATTGTCAGGGGTTAAACATGATCTATAATACTGGATCTCCTTTTTTTAATACGGATGTAGTTCCAGCTATACAGTATTGTTCGATCCGCGTAGGGCTCCCTGGGATTTCCTAACTCGTCAATGAATCGTGAATCAGCACGGATTGCTGAGAAGAGCTTTTACTGGAAGCTGAGCATCAGAACAAAACGAATTCATTAACTGAACCACGAAGGGCTGATAGATTGGCTTCAGTCGCCAGTGACAAATTATCTATTCGTATGATTCTGTTTGATTCATCCACAAAAATAAACATTACGAAAACATGCCTATTAAAATATCCTGAAAATTTTACCACCAAAAAATGAAAATATTCAGATACAAAATTCTGATATTTTTCATATTTTTGCTCAAAACATAGATTGTGAGTACTCGTTAGAACCGCCTCGGCGAGGCGGTTCTAACGAGTACCCACAATCTATGTTTTTGAGCAGAATAAGAAAAATAATGTATACCCCTGTAAACCCCAGTTTTACTACATAAACGTGGGGTTTAAGGGGGTCAAAATTATATAGGCATGTTTTCGTGATGACTGAAATAATATCATGACTATACAGGCTGGTCACTGGAGATTCAAGGGCAGTTGTCAGTTTCTGGCGAAAGAATGTGCACAATACTGGTTAACCGCTTAGAGGACTAAGCCTGCCCAGTAAACGTGTGGTTAGGTAAACTGACAGCGCTCGACATGACCCCATTGGGTTGACTGGGCCGTAAAACCTCAACACAAACAAACAAGCCTAAGAGCCTGATTGTGGAGTATGATCATGCACTAACCCAGCGGGCAGATGACGTTAATACAACGTCGATGGCGGACACAAGACATTTTACAACGTCAAATTAACGTCGATGTATCATTAATGTTAATTCGGCGTTGTATAAACGCCATGTGCTCGCTGGGGACCCTCTAAAACAGATTTAGATTTGGTGCAAGACGCAAATTATGGCCAGTTTCATTGGGCTGACCCATCTAATAATTATATAGATGAATAAATTGAAATCAATAGTCATTAGTAGCTTCAATTTATCTGATAATTGCAGTTTAAATAGTTCCGTTATCACCGGTATCTAATGAATGTATCGTATATTGATAATAGTGTTATAAGGTGACGATGACTGCACAGAGTCGAGTTATTCCACTCTTTCATACTCATATGAGCCGGGGCACAGCATTTCCTACAAGATTGCATATGCGCTCAGCGAAGAATCGGATCAGACTGCGTCCACACAGGCTGATCAGTCTTTGACGCCTGTCTGAAGACGTATTGGATCCTTGACTACGCACAGAGTGCCCGACGAAGACTCTGATCAGACTGCGCGGATGCGCAGGCTGATCTGAGTCTTCGCTGGGCGTACATGCAATCTTGTAGGAAATGCTGTGCCTCAGCTCATATAACAATAAATTCCATCTTTTCATGCATGCCCTATGACTGACCCCAATTGCAATTATCATTAACAAAACAAATACATGTAGTTATTTGCATTGTGTGTTCATCAATTAAATTCTTAGAGAATGGCCTACCCAACTTCCTTATCTATTTTCTCCTTTCATTCTGTATATTAATACACAGTCGAACTTCAATGACTCGAACGTCTTTGGGGCCATTGAAATTTGTTTTAGACATGGGTAGTTAAAGCCACTTAGGGATAATCGTAGCGCCAGGTTAGGAGGCAAATAGGAATAATTTAGAGATGACTTTTCGAGCTTTTATAAATAATGGTATGTTGAGTGTACTCATTAGAATCGCCTCGACGAGGCGATTCTAATGAGTACACAGAACATACTTATTCATGATAAAATAAGAAAATTTCCCAAAAATATCCTTAAATGTTTGGTTTCGTGAGACATTGGAAGAATTTCCTGGGGACTCAAAAACAGTTCGAATCAGCCACGGTAAACGAGCCAGCGGTCACGAGTCATTAATAAAGATTTTCTGTATGATACCAATCGTTATTAATAGTAATGCTAGGGATTGCGCAGCTTAGAAGCTGACACGGTTCTTCACTGTTAGAATACTGACTGACGTATGAACCAACACATGCGTATAAGATGTAGACTGCACCCCCCCCCCCCCTCCCCGCCCACACCAGCCTTAGTTTCTGCACTTGTCTTTTTGTCATTCTTTCTATCACTCCATGTAGCCTTACCTATATCGTCAACCCCATTTCACTGTTGTTTTTTTTTTTGAGAGATATAACTGTTTAGAATACAGTAGATTGTACACCTTAAACGAAAATATACAGTCTGAAGATAGACTAGCATTTATGGGATCATACTTTAGTCAGTTAGATATTCAGACCTCATCACGAAAACTAGACTGGCTCCAGTCGCTTTTTGTTTTATATCTATCTCTCGTTCTCTATATTATATTTTATCATGATCCTCTTTAATCCAACTTCAAGTTAACTTTGGCTGAAGTAAACGAAACTTTTATGAGCTATACAAGCTTTGTGTCCCCTCAAAAAAAAAAAAAAAAAAAAAAAAAAAAAAAAGGGAAAAAGAGAAGAAAAAGAGAGAAGAGAAAATAAAAAAAAATTCTGGGGCCCGGCCAGACTACACAAAAACATGCCTATATAATTTTGACCCTCACCTTTATACAATAAAACTGGGGTTTACAGGGGTATTTATTATTTTTCTTATTTCTTCTCCAAAATATAGATTGTGGTTACTCATTAAAACCGCCTCACCGAGGTGGTTCTAACGAGTACCCACAATCTATGTTTTGAGTAGAAATATGACAAATATCAGATTTTTTTAAATTTTCATTTTTTGGTGATAAAATTTTCAGTATATTTGAATAGACTTGTTTTCATAATGTTTATTCTGGCCCAAGTAAAATTGTGGTTATTATTCTGTGGATAGAAATGTCTCATGGTCATAGTGGCCTTATCTGACTTTTCAAATAGAATAACGAAATTGAAATTGTCTTCGCAATTACAGAAGAGCAGAGAAAATCGAGAAATCAATAGCCATTGGTACTGTCATTTAATCTGTGAACATTGCAAAGCATGCTCCTCGAAGCTGAAATACGTTTCATATAACACAGAATTTGAGATAATAAATGTACTTTCATCTCATCGAAGTAGAGATACCGAGTAAAATTGACAATTTTAACTTAAATGATAAAGATTCTAATCTATATACTCTCCAGTCAGTTCATTAAACTTAGTACAAAACAGGCTGTGACCACAACGGTAGGTCAAATGGAAGACTGATTGGTCCCAATTTAATGGTTGACTGTCCAGTTAAATGGAAAGAAAAGTCTTTTCAGTAAGCTTGACCTTAGTATTTTTTATGACATTGAGCGTGCAATTATTGTCTTATAAATATAAACTAGTTGCGCAGTTTTACTCAGCTTTTTACTAGCCTACTATAAAGAAACGAAGATAAAGCCTGTTTATATGTTTCAATGTGTGTTTGTGTGTTGTTTTCATACTAGAAAACTTTTGTTGCTCTTTAAAGTAAAATGAAAAATATACTTTCTTCTCAATAGATGGTTGTTATATAACCATAAAAAGGCTAACCGATGCATTTAGTTTGATGACTTATACTTGTAAACTATTGAGCAACATGAGAAATAGTACCTTCTGATATGTGCGCCCAACGAAGACTCAAATCAGCCTGCACATTCACACAGTGTGATCAGAATCTTCGTGGTCCGCATGAAGAAACTTTGCATCCTTGGCTATCCAAATGCGCTCAGTGAAAATTCTGATCAGACTGTGCGAATGCTGGAGTTAAATCTTGGCCGGGTGCACATATCCGAAGGACTGTTTTCTAATGTTCCAGCTCAATTATATGCATACTAAAGCGTCCCCACCGCCTGTGCCCCTCAGGACCAAATGTGCGAAGAGCCGCGTCGCAAGAAGAAAGCTCTTTTGATTTCCCGTCGAATCAGTCTTCCAGTGCGCATGCCTGGACGGTTAGCGAGGCCACGTGTCTAGTTCTTTGGCTGATGGTTCCCATCGGCCTACCGCTTAAATACATGAGCGAACATCATAGGTTCTGGCGAGCCTGCGCGAATGCAGGCTCGCCAGAACCTTTGTTGTTCGCATATGCTATAATGGCGCTTTACCAATGATGCGGCTGAAAAACAGATAAAAACGTAAATACATTGAAGTGAATTTGTAAACTATTTCAGATACAAATATGATATACCTTTCTCACTTTCTTCCTTTATGTTGCGCAAGACCAGGAAATATTGAATGAAAATCTGTGACATCAAATACTTTGCAGACGTGTAATCCAGATGTCACCTTTATTTGATTAGCGCTCAGCATGCTGGGAAAACATTTTCAGCAGGCGACATTTTGAAATATTTTTCTTGTTTTTCCAAGAAGATAGAATTTGACATTTTTTCAAAATTGTCCCCATTGGAGACCATTTGCATGAAATGCCAAATCCTGTTTCCTGGGAAAAAATAAGAAAAATATCATAATTTGTCGTCGGCTGATTTAGCCAAGAGAGTGGTAAGGTTAACAGACATAATAGAGCTTATTGGTTGCAAGAGAGGTCCGACCAAGTATGAATAACAAAAAAAAGTAATAATAAATACACGTTTAAAAGTATAAAGTATCCCAGGTAGTGTCTTTATATTTCCAGTGTTTAGGGGAAAAGATATAATTTCAGGGGAGGCAACTGTGTCAGGATGTATTGAATCCCTTTCAGGGATTTACATTGTACTCTAAAAGGAAATACTTTTGTACTCCTCGTGGGAGTAAATTCTTTCCTTCCAGTATAGACCTCTTTCCAGAAGGGGACTGGCGTGCAATAAGCAAATAGGAAGTCATAAAAGTTGTTTCTCTTGTAAAAAAAAAGGTCATTCCAAGTTTTTTTTCTATATTTCATCACGAAAACATGCCTATATAATTTTGACCCCCTCAGCGAGGCGGTTCTAACGAGTACCCACAATCTATTTTTTGAGCAGAAATAAGTAAAATAATGCATACCCCTGTAAACCCCAGTTTTACTATATAAAAGTGGGGTTTAAGGGGGTCAGTTTTCGTGATGAAAGTGCTCCTCAATTTAAAAAAAAAAATCAGAACATTATGAACGTTTTTGTTGTAAAAGTCTTCCATTGTATCAGGTTAATACTTTTCTTATTTCTCCATGAAAACATGTTATTGGTACTCATCAGAAGCACCTCGATGGGCACCGCAACATATGGTTTCATGCAATATTAAGAAAAAAAATCATTATTTTTTTTTGTTGTTGTAAAAAGTGCCAATACTGCAGGTATGAATATGGCTTTAAATGAAATTTGCTCAGTTCTAGTCAGTTATATAATATTTCGTTCTTATAAAGTTTTGTCTACCCTGTTATTTTTGCTTCTTGTTTAAGCAATACATGTCTTATCCGAGTATATAAATGTTTGTTTTTCCTGTTGCTGTTTTTTTTTTCTGATTCCTGATAAGTAGGTAGGCTTTGCTTACTTAGGTGGACGTTAAACATAGAAAAAGCTTGGAATGGCCTAACTGAAAATTGACCATATGTAACCTTCCACCTTAATCAGTCAAGGACCGTATTTACTCTAAGTATTCGGACAAACAGGCTTGAGCAAATAGTGTAGACCCAGATCAATCTGATCTGGTTATTCTTCCATTTATTTCTCCATTTTTTTTTCTTCAATCATTTTCCGTCAAACAGTTCTCTAGAACTATTGCACCTAGGAGCTTGTTTTCCGGTTCAAATGTTGAGTATGACTCGCTGTTCTATGGAAGAGAAGTGACCTTCTTCTCTTAATTATACCCCCACTGGGCCAGCATAACATACCAGGGGGGGGGGGGGTATATAGTTGTTTTGCCTTTCCATGTATGTGTCTGTCCGTCTGTTTTTAAACTGATCAGCCATATCAGAGAGAAAAACATTCCAAAAGACAGGATATTTGTAAAATATAAATAATTTTTGTGCTGATTCAAATATCAGTTAGACGGGAGCCAGTCTATGAACAGGGTGTGTTTGGGCCATTTTGTTTCTGAATCGTTCGGGCTACAACTGACAAAATATAATCTTCACTTACAACTACGCCAGACATTGATTGACACTTGCGAAAAAAGATGCTATTCCAGACAGAAATTGTCACCGCATACAATACTAGGTGCCATTCAACGCGCAAGTTGATTCGGTATAAAAGTACCATAATTTCGCTAAACATTTGGACACCTTAACCTATTTACAACGAGTGGATTCTTCTACCTTAATTCTTTGGACAGGTCGTAGAACATCTTCCCGTAATTCACCATAGTGTGGATTATATTTTCATTTCCATTGGGATCACTTGGCCAATTGTGGCATCTTTGAAAGTGGAGTTCTGCTCATGTATACGCTAGAGAGCGCTAATGTTGCAAACTTCATTACTGCTTATGAAGAGTCTCAATAAAATCGAGACACCCATTTTGTGTCTGTATTGTGTTCTATGTTTCCAAAGGCAACCTTTTAGATTTTTTTTATTTATGATCAAGTTCTATGGAAATTCCTGTATTTAATGCGAATGGCGTAGACCCTGATCATACGCCGCAGAACACGGCGTCTGATCTGGGTCTACAATGTTTGCCAATGTCTCTTTTATGGGATGCTAGGCATATTTTGGTTGACGCATTATTTCTGAGTAAACTTCTATCATACATGTTGCAAGGGTGCATTATCTAGTACCTAAAGGGGTGATAAAGAGAAATTCACTGTAGAACTCTTTTCTGTGACAGGAAATTACAAATTTTCGACAATGGCAAACAGTATACACCTTGTTTGGCACACTAGGCTAAATGGGAAACAATATAAAGTATAAATTCTTATTAAACTGCTCTTTTGATCTGGATCTACATTCTTTGCTTGGTCATGTCTGTTCAAATATTTAGGGTAAATACAGTAATACAATATATAGTGTATACATGTTGTACGTCAATGAATTGATTGATTGTGTTGGGGTTTAACGACCCTTGAGGGTCATTTTGTGTCGTCTCCCAGAGAAAGGGAGAAAAGAGATAGAAGAGAGAGTAGAGGAGATGAAAGAGAGGGACAGGGAAGAAAGAGGAACAGGAATGAAAGTGAAGAAACAGAAGAAATAAAAACATTCCCCCTCTACCCTTACGCACTACAAGGATAGCAGGCCTTGCCCAACTGCAAGCCAATATCAGTTGGACGCCCCAGTGATGTAAGATACACAGCACCTTCGCACCACCCGACCACCCCCACGTCAATGAATCCAGTCATTTTCCGGTAAAATGTCTTTATTTCGCGGATGAGATTTCGAAAACGTACAAAAAATGTACACGTATTTCGGTTATGAACATTGTCTGCTGACCAGTTCAAGGTTCCTGTGTTGCAGGGTTTCTTTGTTCGATGTTGGTTATTGTTCATGTTTGTTTTTGTGTTTTTGGTCATTGATTGGGTCTCATATCTGAGGTCGTCTTTTGGTGTTAAGTGAAGACTGTGCTTTTGACAGTGATCATTCCTTGTTAACTTTAGTTATATATTTGGTCCAGAGATACATTTAAAAAACCGACACACCTACTGCGTGTTGTTATAACGATCTATTAGTCTATTTAAGTTATTATTAGGGAAACGCAAAGTTGGTGAAGACTGTATCTGAGATGAAAGAGCTTGACAAATCATGCCTTTTGATGTAAATTTGATCAAAATCGGATAAATACAAAAGCAGTTAAAGATATTTAAAGATCTTAAAACTTTTGTCAAGGGCGCCATCATTTTGAATACTTAATGAGCTTCGAAACATTTCAAAGTATTAAATAAAATTTTTCTGATAAAAAATTTATGTGGTTTTCAAGCAAATCCATAAATGCCTATTGAAGGAGCTATATATACATAAAGGGATTGAATATTGTCTCAGATCTTATATAGGCATGTTTTCAAAATGCAGGTTTGTGAACATTTTGCATCTCATTCATTCTTCACCAGCCTTTCTTTTCCCTTTAATATTAATTTTTCTAGTCTTCTGGGACTGTTGAGCTCAAATATTACATGTAAAGATAGAGTTCCGCTTAAGGTGCTGCTAAGGGGTCGTCAGGAATGCTGCAGTCTTTCATTATCCCTCATAAACAGAGTCAACTAAACGGAGCCCGCAATTCTCTATCTTCAGACAATTTGGCTCTCAGCTGATTTCCTGTACAGTATTCCTATTTCGAAAGAATGTGACAGTCGATCTGTAGAAAGACTTTTCTCCTTAGAGCGAAAAATAGCTTGAATAGAAAATACATCGTTTGTAATTGGCCTATGTTCCGTAGAACCACGCCGTCATTCCTTCATCAGCACGCCGTATAGTTAATCAATACAATTTAATACGGACCATGCATGGCGAAAAGGTGCCTTCAAGGATTTAGCGAGCATCGCAGGCCATGATCAAACTGCGCATACGCGCAGTTTGATCATGGTCTTCGCAGCCCGCTTACAGAATCTCTCTGTACTGCAGAATGTTTCAAAGGAAACCAAAGGCTTTGATGAGACTGTGCGGATGCACATTGCTGATCTGATTGTGGGCATTAGGCGAGGAATTAGGCACATGGTCGAAGATACCTTTTCATTTGTGACGGTCATCATCATCTTCCCTATTTAATCTGAGTTTAATTCTAGCGTGCAATAGATTCCAATAAATCTTTCATGACATTTCTGAATTGAAGACACACAGTGTTTTAGACTCATTCTATGAGCACTTTGAGAATGACACCGGAAAAAGTACCATATCGCATTTGCGAGTTTTGCGCAGGTTTAAACCTGCTTTTGCATCCTGACAGACTGACCAGGACCCGCGCTTTTCGCACACACAATCTCTGGAACATGGAAAATCTATAGAAATGTTTACTAATATCCACCGGCTCAGACAGGACAGCACGAATGAGCAGGCTGATCTTCGTCTTCGCATTTCGCATAAGCGTTAAAGTCCTGTTTTGCTGGTTGCAGGTTAATTATAACATGTAGGATAAATGGATGTATTTCCGTTTCTAATGACTTCATCAACAACTTTTCATCAGATAAAATGTGCTGTATTTACCCTAAATAGACATTTTAGCTCCTTACTTAACTTATCCTAAATCTGGAATAAGTATCGACTAAATGATAATCCTGATTGATAATCCACTAAAATGAAAAAAATAAAAAAATAAAAAAATAAAAAATATCATGACTATAAAGGCTGGTCACAACACCAGCCTTTATAGTCATGATGTTATTTTGGTTTTATTTTAGTGGATTGTCAATCAGGATTATAATGACAAGCCTTTATAGTGGATTATCAAGGATTATAAGAAAAAAAAATTAGTCACTGGAGACTGGAGCCAGTCTAGAACAAGTATTGTACATGCTGTTTGTTATCTGAACCGGTAGAATAAAATGAAACAACTTTTATCTTCTTATTTCTCTTCTGATATATAGTGAAATCAATAGTGACCAGTCTTTACAATAATTATATTATATTGGTTTCATTTTAATTGATGTATCAAACATGATTATAAGAATAAATATTTAATCACTGGAGAATGGAGCCAGTCTAATACTGTTGATATACTTGAAATTTGCAGTTGATGATTAGTAAACAGTGTAGGCTCTAGCTCTACACTGTGTGCACAGACCTGTCTGTCTGGATCCAGTTGTTCAAAACTTAACGAAGTTGTTAGCTAACGTGACGTTAAAGCTTCTGTATTGAAATATGGCAAATACATTGATATTTTTGCTGAAAAATGTTAGTTGCGTTTGCATTCACATTTTTAGCAGCAAAATATCAATGTATTTGAAAATGCCTTAGCAACAACGGTTAACGAGTTTGTCATTAACGAGCTCGTTAAGCTAACGATGCTGTGAACAACTGGGCCCCGAATGCTTAGACTAAATATGCTTATGTATAATGAGTAGTCATTGTCAACAACCAACATTTGGAACCACTTTTGATACACAGTGGAACCGCCAGTATTTACGGCATCTCTCAACAACAACTGCTTCTGTATGACAACAATGAAGTGGCACTTATTAACCCTGGTCCTGCTGAGCCCGGATATGCCCTGCCTTTGCAAACAGTGTAGATCCAGATCACTGAGTTGGCTTCTGAAGAAGCCTGCTGATTTGGATCTGCACTATTTGTCACAAAGTACCATTTGTATCAACAATCTGGATCAAGTAATCTGACTGGCTGACAGTTATAAGTGGGCGTGGCATCTTAACTTACTCAGTATGACAAGGGTGAATATATAACCAACGCTTGTTTAAGCGAACAGTTGATGCCCTGAATAGGCGGATGCACAGGCCACAGGGCCTGCTAGGCAGACGATTTACATGAAATGTCAAGCCTTGTAATTATAAGCCTTATTCTCTCTGAAATTATCAAAAACACCATCAAGCGTTTTTTATTTTAGAGTAAAATTTTGAATTATGAGGATTGGCTGATATTGCATTGCTAGAATATGGAAATGTCGAAGTTAGTTAAAATGGGATATTTTAATAATTTGCACCATGTTCTCAGAAGTATGCCTTTTAATGCGTGTAGAATGATTGGTCTGAATTTTCACTGCACAAATCTCCAATAACGGAATAAACATCTCATATTTTTTCGTTCTTTGTTTTCTACTGTATTTCCTTTTCTTTATTTGTTATTTTTTCTTCTTTTGAAAATGCCTTAGGAAAGAATGTCATATAATGCATTGGTGTTTTAATGTAACGGACATTTTATGATTGATCTTCGAAATTGTGCAACATACATCATTTCGTTAACAAGTCTTTGTAATATGGGACCATTCTGCATCACGAAAACACACCTATATAATTTTGACACCCTTAAACACCACTTTTATATAGTAAAACTGGGGTTTACAGCGGTATACATTATTTTTCTTATTTTGCTAAAAAACATAGATTGTGGGTACTCGTTAGAACCGCCTCGCCGAGGCGGTTCTAATGAGTACCCACAATCAATGTTTTGAGCAGGAATATGAAAATATCAGAATTTTTTATCTGAAAAATTTCCTTTTTTGGTTATATTATACTATAATTTTCAATATACTTGAATAGGCGTGTTTCCGTAATGGCCCAACAATGTTCCCCCATCATATACAGTAAAACTTCAGTGGCTCGAACACCGATAGCTGGTTCAACACGACTGATTAAAACACGTCTTTGAGTCTCTGTATAGGAAATTCTTCTGATAGATCAAGAAAACAAATATTTAGGAATATTCTAGGGAAGTTTTCTTATATTGTCATGAAACTGTACGTAGTGTATATACGTTAGGCGATTCTAATGAGTACCCTCAACATACCATTTTTATAGACGATCGAAACGACATTCGTAAACTACCCCCATTTGCCACCTGACCTGGGGCTATGATTAACTCTCAGTGGCTCAAACTACCCATATCTAGAACAAATTTCTATGATCTCAAAGATGTTCGAGTCATTGAAATTCGACTGTCTAGTGAAAGTAGGGGTATAAAGCGATCTACAGTAACGGGCTGATTTTCAGAATACATGGTCGGATCAAGGATGATTTGATTAAATTCTGAAGCCAAGTGATCTGGATCTAGGATGATTTCTGAGGGGTTCGATTTGATTAAATTCTGAAGAAGCAAACTGATCTGGATCTGCATTATTTGTCATTTACTATGGTAATTTGTATCAACAACCTGGGTCAAGTAATTTGATTGGCTTAAAACTGGAAGTGGGCGGAGCACCTTAATTTATTCAGCATGGCTAGGATTAAATAAGAGGGGTATTAAGATAGATGGTGTTTCTTATTTCTCCACATTACGAATACACGCCTATTCAAATATATATAAAATTTCTCCTCCAAAAACTGAAAATTTTCAGATAAAAAAACTCTGATATTTTTCATATTTCTGCTAAAAACATAGATTGTGGGTACTCGTTAGAACCGCATCGGCGAGGCGGTTCTAACGAGTACCCACAATCTATGTTCTTGAGCAGAAATAAGAAAAATAATGTATACCTCAGTAAACCCCAGTTTTACTATTAAAAAGTGGGGTTTAAGGGGGTCAAAATTATATAAGTATGTTTTCGTGATGACGTACAAAAACAGTGTGTTGTTTGTTGGTTTTCATTAGAAGTGCCTCTTATAGTCAGTGAGGCGCTTCTTATGAGTACCCGCATGTGTGAACGTAATTCGATGGACACACAATATAGTGTCATTGTTTTAACTATTGCTGATAAAACTGATTAGAAGTGATATAGTAAAGATACAAGGTCAGTGATCTAAAATCAATGTCAATGTCAGGTAGTGTTGAGACGATCAGCACGAACTTCAGTTTGGTTGGTCATGTAACATGCAATTCCATGTTTTGTGAAATATGAAATGATCACATGTACTCGTTTGAAAAACCAACACATACCCATATTTATGTACAGGGTGACTAAAAATCATGGATCTTTTTGCATCGTGCTGTTTGTCCATGAACTTCTTGCAGCCATAAAGTGAAACACTCCCACACACTGTATATCCTAACTAATAATTTAATGATCAAATATGGAACAGAACAGGTACCCATAAGATACTGTCATGGCTTTGCATCACCACGTGTTTCCCATTTTACAGTTCCTACAAGATTTCCGAAATATTACGGACCGGTAAAGCCTTTGGCAGAAATTTGAAGACTATATTTAAACCATGACAGAACACTACAAAGTTAAAAATGTTTTATTTCTCTTCCAGGCGTACTTTATAATTAATTATTAATTTGGTCTGAATTCTGAAACGTAAAATGCATTCGAAGAATCCGAAATTTAACCAGTATGTGAGGATATACTGAAACTCTACGAAAACAGGGAAAGAATAATTCCTAAAATTCAAGGACAGTAAGCCTTGCAGTATCATCAGATAATGGTTTCTGACCTGTTTTGCATTTTGCAACAAAAATGTTCGAAGGCGGTCACTGTGTGAAAATTTCATGGCTGTGTTTATAAAAATAAAGGAACAACAGCTTTTTATAAAAAGGTCCATGAGTTTTTAAGACACCTTGTAGCACAGTCTGTCCTGGGTTCATACTGTTTGTTCTGGATTTCAGGTAGACTAGCTACTAGTCGGATATCAATATTATTTTCATCAATCAATTATAATTATTAATTTACTTAATGAACTAAGGGCCATCTACTACTTACTGCTTGCCTCACCTCTTTGATAGCAGCAACTAATCTTTGAGATATCTTGATATCAGAGACCAACTATTAGAGACTGGCTATACAAGATGTCATACACAAATTTGAATCAGCTTATAGTTAGTAGTGATAAAACATGACATCAAGGTCTAGGAGCTAGTCTAGATTTCAGGGTAAATACCGTGATAAGCTAACCTGTCCATTATCGATGTGAAATACTGACATTGTATCCTAAATCATGTACTGTCATATGCAAGGCTGGGTATTAGAGCATTCTGTGAAATAACATTTTCAAGTTACTGCTGATAAATTAGTCTGCGGTTTGGGAATTACTTGTTATTTCCATTAGCTGTTAGCTGTCATTACATATCGGCATTTTGATTAAAGCTAAACGTTTATGCCATTTGTAAAAATGCTTCATTTGATTTTAATTCCTTCGTAGCATCTAAATATTCGAAAGATTTGAGCCGGGTCACAGCAGTTCCTACAAGATTACATGTTCGTCCAGCGATGTCGGATCAGCCTGCGCACCACGCAGTCTGATCTGAGTCTGGGCTGTCCTTCTGGAGACGCTAAGGATCCTTGGCAACCTACAGGGTGCTCTGCGAAGACTCTGATCAGACTGCGCGGATGCGCAGGCTGATCTGAGTCTTCGTTGGGCGTACATGCAATCTTGTAGGAAATGCTGCTCTCCGGCTCAATTATGAGATTATCAAGATAGGATTCATAACGGTTGAACTTTTGAGGGCCTCGTACTGATGTAGAATCGATATGAAATGATGCATGGTACATTTTAGATCAATTCTGGATATTATGCGGGAATTGTGAATGTATCTTAGAGGCTGTATACAAACCTTGGTGAGTTCAATATATGCGTCTTAGCCATAATGAATAATATGGAAACAAAGCCATCTGTTAACAGTACAATATTTTAGCTAGTCTAGTTTCCTTTGTCAATTTTGATAATACTTCGCCAATATGTGTAAGAAGTAAGGCGTGCGAATATTTTAGAGTAAATTCGGTTCCCAAACTGAACCTTTGAGTCAAAATGGTGGAACCTCGATCCCCTCTGGATCCGCACTAGGTATTCGCTCTTTTTGTCTGAAAACAATCTATAAGATTAATGCAGTCTCGCTGCGTGCGCGCGTACAGAAATATATTGACCATCTCATAACAGCTTGAGAAATGCGTACCGTATATTTGCCAAAAGCTTTGGGACACCTTGACTCCTTAACACTACAGTCATAACATAAAAAAAATGTGCATTTTACAACCTGTTGATGTGTCCAGAAACTACTGGATGACACACGTACGATTCTTATTGTAAATAATGTTTTACATATTTCAAAGTCTCTCATAACTCTAAATAAGGATGGCTCTTCAAGCTTCGGTCGGTATTTTATATTTTATATTATAAATGCATTATATTTATTTATGTTTGAAGTGATGAGACTATAATAAAATATTTGATGAATGGCAATCAGAGCAGACCCTGATCAGACGCTGCGTTCTGCGGCGTCTGATCTGGGTCTACGCTGTTTGCTCAGGCCTGGTCTGTCCCAATAATTAGAGCAAATACAATACTTTTATCGGGATATGGAAGGGATTTATCAATAGTCTACTGGTTTTTTGTCATATTAGCAGCTTGATTATTTATTAGAAATGTCCATTTTCGAACCAGAAAATAGCTATAGACATTAGAACCGATGAACACAGCTTCCGCTTGTTTGATTTTATCAGACGTAGGCAGCAAGTGTGAAATCGCCGCCGGTATTTCGCCAGACAAATGCATATTTAATCGTTTTATCCATCGTATTTGCGCTAAGTATTGGGACAGACAGGCCTGAGCAACCAGTGTAGACCCTGATCAGATGCCGCAAAACGTCTCATCAGGGTCTACACTGTTTGGCATTCATCTAGTAGATTCTTGCCAATAAAGAGGTAGTAAACAGCACTTTTTCAAATCCTAGGTCAGATATGCTAAGAATATGGTAAGGAGTGACGGTGTCCCAGTGCTAGGGTAAATATTTGATTTTGTACAAGTCGTAAATTTCTGCTACTGATCCAGATAATTTAGATATCGTAGTTTAAGTTATGTCAACTGAAAATCTGTAACGCAATACAAAAAATAACATTATGGTATTGACCCAGATAATTTAGGTATTTGTATGTCATTTCGTATCCGTAGTTTAGGTTATGTCAACTGAACTCTGTCTATCACCTATTGCAAATCATAGCATTTCTGGCACTGACCCAAATTTTGATATTTGAATGTCTTTTCGTCTCCCTAGTTTAGGTTACGTCAGCTGAAAATCTGTCTGTAACCATTACAAAAGCAAGGTATTATGGTACGGACCCAAAGAATGCTTTTTCCCCTCCGTACAGAAGCCACAAATGCTTTCATGGGTTGGCGTGTCTTTAAACACGAACTCGGACAGAAGAGAAATTCTATAATTGTCGTTAAACAAAAACTCAAACAGTAAGTTGCTTAACGATATATATGGACTCTGATCTTCTTGGCTAATTCCAGAATAGGAGGATAAAAGCGGACTCAACGTTCGCTTGAACGGTCTAATTTGATCGTATTTTCTCGTGTAAGCTTTGAACAGTACGGCTGAAGTACATAGTCCAAAACGGGTTGTTGTGGTCAGAGCTTATAAACGTTTTCAGTTACTTCTGCAGTACGTAATCGTCATTTTATGAATATATGAATAATCATCGTTCTTTGAAGTAGGGGTGGTTATGTTGTTCAGAAGAGTCAAACTTCTCTTTTTGTATTTTGTACTTTTAGCAAGTTTCTATGACGCCCACACAGCCATTATTGCTTAGATTCCACCACTGCCCTTTCGCTAACACTGTATACCAGATCATACGTCTAAACAGTTTACCAATCTTTCAACCACTTTAGACACATGTTGAGCAAGTAAAATGGACTTATTTAAATTTTAGAATAGGTATGGTAAGGAGTTAAGTTGTCAGACTATTTATGATAAATGCGTCAAATGCCTGAGCAAACAGCGTAGAGCCAGATCACACTACTTGCCACTTATCCAGTAGGTTCAACTTGACTTATTTATATTTTAAGACAAATATGGTAACGCGTTAAGATGTCAGAATATTAAGGGTAAATACGGTAATTCCTGAGCACCAGTCCAGATGTCAGAATATTAAGGGTAAATACGGTAATCCCTGAGCAAACAGCGTGGAACCAGATCAGATGAAGCATCTGATCAGGTAGACGTCTGATCAGGGTCAGCATAGTTTGTCATCCGTCCAGCAGCAATCGGCATTAAAATTGACTTGTTCTAATTTTAGGACATGTATGGTAAGGAGGTAAGGGACTGGACACATTTGGAAGATTTTGTGCCATCTTTTAAAAGGGACACTTTTGTGACTTCCTGTTTGCATTCCTGCACACCTTCTGAAAAGGGGTCTACCATAAAAGGAAAGAATTTGGGAACAAATTCTTTCCTTTTAGAATAGACCTTTTTTTCAGAAGGGAGCAAACAGTTTTGACAGTTGGCTCCCTTGAAAATATTGTCCGAAATTTAGGGTAAATATAAATATTGTAGACTGCGCAGGTACCCAGACTGGTCCGGATCGTGGCTGTGCAAAAATAGCAAAAATGTTGGTTTTCCCAGCGCAGGCGTCAGCGCTTGAAAACTATTTCGAGATTTTTATCAGGAAAATTCTCTGATTATTTTCCAGTACAGGTTATGTCAGCTGCTCAAGTCTTCAATTAGGCCTGTTAAAATAACATATTAGGCCGTTAGCAAAACATTAGCGAATAGAAATGATGAATTAAGAATAAAGTCGAGGCTAATGATATAAGAAACAGTAACACCCACTTGCATGAAAGAAGCTAAAGAATTCCTATCCTTATCAGATGTTAAAAGGTAGTAATAGAGAGACAGAAATACATGTATTAAATTCCTGCAAATTCTCTCAGAGTCCCGGACCCTGTTCAGTTGATCAGTTTATGCCTAGCGTCCCTGGTAAACAGTGTAGACCCAGAACAGAACCGCTTTATGTGGCAACTGATCAGGGAATAGAATGCTAGCATTAAATACAGGAAATTCTATAAAACATGGTAATAAAAAAACTATCCACACCCCTTCTATTGGAAATGGAACAGTCCAAAGAGTTAAGGTAGAAAACTCCACTAGACATAAATGGGTTAAAGGAGGCTCTGTGTTATTAGCTCACCCGAACCGACGGCCGAAGGCTAAGGATGAGCTTTTTTTTCATCTTATTGTGTCCGTCGTTCAGCTCTTAAAACAACTTCTCTGAAGCCACGGGCAAACTTTTATGAAATCGCATGTGGAACCGCCATGGATCTTCGGACGGAAAGATTGTTTTGTTCAAATGGCCGCACTTCATCGACCAGGATTGCTGACATGTCCATATTTGTAGTAAAAAAAACAACAAAAAAACAAAACAAAAAAAAACAAAAAAACAAAAAAAAAAAAACAAAAAACAAAAAAAAAAAAAAAAAAAAAAAAAAAACACTTGAAAATCTTTTTCTCTAGATTCAAGAGGTCTACCAAGTTTGTTCTAATGACGGCCTTAAGCTGACGTTTCAGTTTTTACAGTAAGGTCAAGTTCGTTTCCCTGTACATTTATTTGAGAAAATGCTGAAATTATTTTCTCAGAACGTATTTAAGACGAATTAATAGTTTAACCTTACAATATATGATCAAAGTAGCAAAACCTATCAAAAATTTATACCCTGGGGTGGTTATTTGTCATTGCTTCTGAACATCATGTAACAAAAATCATGAGATCTTTAAATGACTTCTCTGAAACCATTGGCCAGTTTAACCAAATTTCATGTGGAGCCTAGTTAGAGTTTGCTTCATTGGCCAAGATGGCTTTCATACCCATAGATGATGAAAACAATTTAATTCTCCTCCAGAATCAAGAACGCTTTGAGATTAAGTCTTGTAATTGCTCATCATGGGTGGGAGATCTACCAGCTTTGTTCTAATGATAATGCTAGGTTGACCTTTAATCTCTTTCGGGCCACGTTAAATTTGTTTCCCGTACATATGTTGCCCTTGATACGGTCTGCCTTTGTCCCTGGACTGCATACCAATATCATGTGCGCTCAGTGAGTGGTACAGGCCCATCTTGATTCTCTTGTCTTGTATCTACGAATATTTTCACGAATGATTGTGTCTGATAGAAACAGTGTAGAGATTCATTCCGATGCCGCATTCTACAGTATCTCATCCGGGTCTTCATTGTTTGTCCTCTTTAGGCATTAATTTTAGGTTTATATGTACGGTGAACGCATTACTTTAACGCGGCGTCTGATCAAGGTCTGTACTGTTTGCCTCCCATTCAGCAGTTTTTAAACACACCAAAAAGAAAGTTAAATGGTCATGTTTAATTTTAAGGCAGGTATGGTAAGGAGTTGAAATGTCCTAGTACAATAAAACCTCGATGACTCGAACACCGTGGATCAGCTCGAACTCGTTTTTGAGTCCCTACGAAATTCTTCCGATAGTTGAAGAAAACAAATATTTAGGGAGTTTTTCTTATTTTATCATGAAATTGTATGTTGTGTGTACTCATTAGAATCGCCTCATCGAGGCGATTCTAATGAGTACACTCAACATACCGTTATTATATAGAAGATAAAAAAAACTTCTCTAAATTATCACCATTTGCTTCCTTACCTGGCACCATGATTAACCCTCAGTGGCTCATGTCTCGAATAAATTTCCATGGTCCCAGAGATGTTAAAGCCATTGAGGTTTAACTTTATTGACTATATTTAGGATAAATACAATGGTATTAAACTTTGCATTACAAAGAAACTTGAGAAAGGATCTATAGAAGTAACATCTGCCTTCAGAAACAACATATTTTGTCGTTGATATTTGTTGTTTTATACATTCTGTGGCGTGACTTCCTCATTTTTCACTTCTTTGAGCACATTTACAGACTTCGTTTAAGCTTTGAAGATGCATTCAGCTGAAATCGTCAATCATTCATAGTTTAGCAATGAGTTCATCATGTCGTTTAAGAATAGTGCGGGTTGCTTTCTAATCAGGCATGTACAAAGGTATTGGCTCTATGTATTTCGTGGATCAAAACAAACAAAATCTTATTCTGGTAACAGTTTTGGCATCGATTTGTTGTTGTTTTTTTTAATCTTTGAAAACATATTTTAACTGTAAGGTAAGTGTTTTTTCTACTGAATTGCAATGGCCAAACATTTGCAGTCAAAGATGTTCCTCATATGTTACCCCTAGTATGATATTTTAAATACAACCAGCTTATATTTGTAAAGATTTTTGTTATTTTTTTTCAAGAAAAAAAAAATATGACGGCATTTCATACGATTCCTCTCCTAAGGAAATGTCATGCCCTGTTTTATTGAGAAAAAAAGTCACAAAATATTTATTGTTATCTGCACAGTTTATCATCAACTTGCTAAGGGGCAAGAAGGGCCTGTTAGTTTTATGTTATTCCATGTAGATGCTTTTTTGTTGCAATACCCATAACAGCTTTATCAGGTCATTGAGCCAAGAGAGTTTTGTAGGACTGTACAATATAGTATTGAGAATGAAGTACTGTTTCACTGATGGGAGAGAGGACTCCTAAGCGAACTGAACACATCCATATGTTTGTAATTTGGTAGTAACACCAATTTAACCCTCCCAGCCCTGCAGACCAAACCAGTTGTTTTGCAAACAGTATAGATCCTGATGAGACGGCTCATCATGAGCCGTCTCATCAGGATCTAAACTGTTTGCCATTCTGTTTTAATTTTTGACTGATACTCCTATTTGGAACAATGGTTCTGTCCAAGTCCAAAGGGGGAAAAGTCCACTTCAGAAACTCAGGGATGAAAGGGTTAACCAGTTTCTGCTAACTGCTCCAAGGCGGTTCTTCTGTTGCAGTTGTAGAGTTCAGGGCTCTTGGGAAACTTTAAAACCCTTTAATTTTGTTGAAATCCTTTAAAACCTTTAACTTGGCTAAAACCTGTAAACACCTGCATTTTGATAAGAAAACCTTTATATTTGGCAATTTGTAAATGCAAGACAAGGGCGAAGTAAATATGTAGGATTTCATAACAGCAAAGTATAGTTCTCTGACTGAGATTCATATGTTCCTAAACAGAAATGTGCGTTAATATTGCCATTGCCATTTAAAGATAAAAATATATATTTTCTCTGCATTTTTCTCCCTATTTTGCTTGAGAGCGGACGGCGCAGGGTTCTTTTGTTTAGCATCTGGCAAGAAATGTAACTGTTAACTCTTTGCATGCTGGGTAATTTTGCATGCTTTTTTATCGTCTGTGGATTGTTTTTTTTTTTAAATTAAGTTTTTTTTTTGTTTAAAAAAAAAAAAAATCTTTCAGAAATACCATCAGAGTGTCAATCAATTTGGATTCAGGTCAGGCCCGACGTTTTGTCGGACCTGATCTGGGTCCAAACTGTTTGCAAAGGTTATCAGCAGACGACAAAAGTCGCCAGTAGCGGGAAAAGAGGTAAATACTCTTTATTCTGTGTAAAATTCATCCTGAAGCACCTTTATTTGGCCGAACATAGCCTTTATAAATAAGGCTTTTTTAATTTTTAAGAGAGCCTGCTAGTGGGGTGGGGGTGGGGGGCGGGGGGGGGGGGTGGGGTGGAGAGGGCTGTTTATTTCAAACATGTTTTGCCATTGTTTGCTCCTCATCTCTTCATCTTTCGGTGCCTAGGGAAGACTGTTCGTGAGTGTGGTCTTTGCTGGGTATACTTGGAATGAAATAACTTTTATTGTAACGTAATTGTGTATATACATGCACTGGACATATTAGACTGGCTCCAGTCTCCCGAGACTAAATATTTTTCTTATAATCTGTTAAATAATCCACTAAAAAAAAACCAAAATAATATCATGACTATAAAGGCTGGTCACTAGTGACCAGCCTTTATAGTCATGATATTACTTTGTTTTTATTTTAGTGGATTAATAAAAAGGCTTAAAAGAAATCAATATTTAGTCACTGGACACTTGAGCCAGTCTGTGAACGTATATCTGTTTCAAAGAATCTTACTTCTATTGTTGTTGTGCTGGGTCGGGATTTTGGGATTTTCAAACTGGTATTTTATTAGCCATATACTGTAAGAAATAAAATCAACTCAGTTCGACATTGGAAACCACAGTTGAGAAAGTGTAGCTCAGAAAGTAAGCCGTCGTAAATCATAAAGAGGAAGGAGATGGAAAAGTTTTTGAACATGCAATTTGATAGCACCATAGCTCTAAAGAATAGTAGCTCTTTGTAAACATGCAAGGCGGCAATTTGATTTCCGTATGCATATCTCAGGAAAACCACACATGCACGTTCTCGTGTACGCAAATGATTCACATGAAATCCCAAGTCTTATTTTCTCCGAAAAATAACAGTACCAATTTTAGAATGTCGACTGCTACATATTTGCTTTGCGCTTTAAGGTTTAAAATGCTGCCTGCATAGGAGTTTTTTGCTAATCCGAACCCTCACTTTTCGTAAATGCATTAACCACCCGATTTCCCCCAGTGCATCTTGAATTTATGGAGTGCTATTTATTCTGCTCACGAGTTTCACAAAATTAATCATAAAATTTTGTAGCTCAAGAAATGAATCAATTAAAGGTCATTGCCTCTCGCTCATACCTCGTAAAGTATAAAAATGTATCCGCGTTTTAGCGCTTGAATTATTTTATTGGTAAATGAGTGATATTTTATGGGCTGTTTCCTAATATAATTATACGATACATTGCTATTTATTTCAAATCTCACACTCCCCAGTGTTTTGGTCACTCCAAGATTTGGACCGTACCCTGTTAAACTTAAATATTTGGACACATTAACTTCTCAGAGGACTTATTGAGGACGAGTATTTAGTGATAATTCTGGGATAATTTGTCTTATTTCTCCATAAAAACAAACAAACAAAAAAAAAAAAAAAAAAAACACACACACACAAAAACAAAACAAACAAAAACAAAAAAACAAAAAAACAAAAAAAACAAAACAAAAAAAACAAAAAAAAAAACAAAACAAAAAAAAAAAAAACAACAACAACAAACAAACATATGTTGTGGGTACTCATTAGAAGCGCCTCAGCGAGGCGCTTCTAATAAGTACTCACAACATATGTTTTTACGGAGAAATGCTGAATATCATCCCAAAATATCAGCTATTCCTCCTAAAGCGCTCTTATATGGATCCTTATTATACCTATAAAATTTGAACATGTCCATTTGACAATATGTGTACGTCTCTGAAAAACTACTAGAAGAGTGTAAAATAGTGTAGACCCTGGTCTGACCCCGCATTCTGTCAAGCAACCGATTCTCATGAATGTCAAACCTATTTTCTTCGAAAAATAAATGAATAATAATAAAAACCCATATTATTTAGAATGTCGTCTGCGGCTGTTGTGACTAGCGCTTTAAGAGTTAAAGATGGAAATGAAGAAATAATTCTGAGTAGCTGAAACCATCATTCTCTATGAAGAAATAAATCAAGTGCATTTAATATGTGCTCCAATATTAAATCTAAATTTAATGCCAATGTAAAATGGATTTCCATAAATCATTTTGACAGCCTTGAATTCAAAATATTGCATTCAGACTCATTCTTTAATGCTTCAAAATGCATTTACGTGTTAATAATGAAACTTTTATGTAAATAAAATCTTCAGACAAGAAACAAAGCATAAAAGTTAAATGGGTTTTGAAAAAGAAAAACTAGAAAAGGAAAAGTAAAGACAAGTACAAACGGCATTCGTTCTTGTCACGGGGTACCGTATTTGCTTAAAATATTCGAGCAGACAGACCTGAGCCAACAATGTAGGTCCTGATCAAACTGCTCCTAAGGAACAGTTCGATCAGGTTCTACACTGTTTGCATTCCTATTGCATTTCGTCACATTTTAGATATAGTAACAAAGCACCCAAATAGACGGTCAAAATTTGGACACGGTATTTTATGTGTTAAAAAATGTCCGAAATTTGAACAAATATTTTAAGCGGTTAAAATATGCTTGCACAAAGCTAGACTCTGCTTTTTTCAGGGGATTTAGCAAATACAAACATTTTTTTTCTAAACTATTTCTGAGGTTTTTAACAGAGTCAAAGAAAAATGCTTCATTTATTCAGTAGTCAGACCCCGCCCAACATCAGCCAACTTAAATAGCTAAAAGAGGGATCAGGGCGGGTGAGGGTCAGAAATTTTAAGAAAGAGGTGAATTTTGTATCTCGTTTATTGTACGGCCAATATTTTCTGGTGGAAAACACTTTCAAAATATTAATTCATGCGATCGCATTTTTGTTTCGATTTCTGTGTGGATTATTTCAGACCATGATTTTTTTTAAAGCTTTACTATCTAACTTGACATTCAGCTGCTTGCCAATAACCCATTGTAGACTGAATGAATTCCCCCACATATATTGGAAGATTCTTATTCCAATTTTAGATATGTCAGGCTGTGATTGAGATATTCCGAAAGAAAATTGGTTGAACTTTTTGCAAACAGTGGAGACCCTGATCAGACGCCGCATTCAGCGGCGTCTGATCTGGTTCTGCACTTTTTGCCAGTTACCCATTTAGGGGTCTCCAGACTGCAATGGTTTGATAAACTAATTTCATACCACCAGATAGAGGGGTATTTTGGTCTAACATATTTTTGGGTACTAGTTTTTTATTTCTTCAAGTAAACACATTTTGCACGGGCGATTCTAATTTGTTTAACAACATATTTTCTCAGGAATGGGGGTGGTCGGGTGTGGCGAAGGGGTCGTGTATCTTACGTAACCGGGGCGTCCAGCTGATATTTGCTTACAGTTAGGCAAGGCCTACTATCCTTGTAGCAGGTAAGTAGTAGAGGGGGAATGTGTTAATTTCTTTTGTTTCTTTCACTTTCATTCCTGTTCCTTTTTTTTCCATATCCCTCTCTTTCATCTCCTCTACTATCTCTTCTATCTCTCTTCTCCCTTTCTCTGTGAGACGACACAAAATGACCCACAAAGCAATCAATGTCTTAGGAATAAGAACTAAAACTTAGGAAAACTTGATATACGCTAAACGATCTATCTGAAGCTACGATTTCTTAACATTTATATGTTTAATAAACGAATTATGTTAAATTACATTATGCTTCACGTAAATCGATGTAAGTTCAGACGATTTTATTGATAATACTAAAGACATCCATATCGACCATTTGGGAAGAAGAAAAAAAGTTGCTTTTGTGGCACACATCCTGTGGATCGCAAAGTCTGATCAGGGCCTTCATTGTCCGTTTACAGAATCATTCATCACGAAAACATGCCTATATAATGTTGACGCCCTTTAACCCCACTTTTATATAGTAAAATTGGGGTTTACAGGGATATACATTATTTTTCTTATTTCTGCTCAAAAACATAGATTGTGGGTACCCGTTAGAACCGCCTCGCCGAGGCGGTTCCAACGGGTACCCACAATCTATGTTTTGAGCAGAAATATTTCATCAGATTTTTTCTGAAAAATTTCATTGTTTGGTGGTAAAATTTTCAGTATATCTGAATTGGCTTGTTTTTATAATGGGTTGTTGTTGAATATATCGACGCGCTGAGAAAGCGCTGATCAGTTTTGGCGAGTTCGCAGGCTGATTTGGGACTTCGCTGTTCGCATTTTGCATAAGCACATTTTCTTGTGCTGCACATCATATTATTAACGTTTAGCATGTTGGGTATTAATTTCAGCAGACGGCATTTTGAATTTTTTAAATGATTTTTTGCAGAAAGTAGGCTTCAACATATCATACAAAGTGTCTCCCAATGAATTTGAAATTTCAAATAAAAGTAAAAAAAAAATGACCTTTTGAAACAAAGAACACATTACGGATAGAAAATTGGAGTTTCGGTTCTATCGAGACTCTTCAAAGGCAGTAATGAAGTTTTCAACATTTCTTACGCCCTCTAGCGTATACATGAGCAGAACTCCATTTTCAACGATACCACAATGAGCCCAGTGATCCCAAAGTAAATGAAAATGTAAAGCCTATTGTCTGGGAAAAAAAGAAAAAATATAGTCAGTTTGTCGTCTGCTAATTTTGTCAAGAGAATGGTAAATGATAAAAAAAAAACAAAAAAAAAAACAAAAACAGAATTGTGTCCAAAGGACACGGATGCGCCCGCCTGAAAAATTTAAAGGCAAATTGCTAACGCCGGACACGGACGGAGACGGACGGACGGACTGGGATATGACTGTGCCCTTTCCACCATGTCCTATCAGTGTATGATTGTGTTTCTTGTGTAATGAACGACACAAAATATGATGTAAAACATATTTTGCTCAAGTTAGCACGTACACATTAAATCGAAGTAATTATCATCACCTTTAGCCCAAAATATGTAGCTTATCAGCTGAGATTATCAACATATCAGCCAGCTTATCGAAAGGTTAGCGCTTCCAAGTAAATGGGATTTATTGCAGAAATGCGACCAGCCATTACGAAAACATGCCTATTCAAATATACTGAAAATTTTACCACCAAAAAATGAAAATTTTCAGATAAAAAATTCTGATATTTTTCATGATCGTCGAGGCGGTTCTAACGAGTACCCACAATCTATGTTTTGAGCAGAAATAAGAAAAATAATGAATACCCCTGTAAACCCCTGTTTTACTATATAAAAGTGGGGTTTAAGGGGGTAAAAAATATATAGATGTGTTTTCGTGATGGTAAATCAATAGCAGGCTTTTGATTCATTTTTCCTTCCTACACGGTCTACATTTTACACCTTATCCAAAAGCGCAGACTGATCTGAACCGATACTGGCCCCGAGGTTATAAAACTTTTTTCATGCTCAACTCAGCTGCACATGAAATTTTCTCCGCTAATAAATATGAAAATGCCAACAATAGTTGGCATTTTCATATTTATTAGCAGAGAAATTTTCACGCTCAGCTATGATTAGCAAAAAAGAATTTGCAGTTGTTAGTAATTTGAGATTTATTAGCAGGACAAAGTTCATGTTCAGCTGAGTTGAGATGAAAAAAAGTTTACAACCTCGGGGCCTGGTCTTATATACATATAAGTTTGTGTATGCCCATCAAGAAAACATGCCTAAATGGTTTTGACACCCTTAAACTCCACTTTTATATAGTAAAACTGGGGTTTACAGGGGTATACATTATTTTTCCAATTTTTGCTTGAAAACATAGATTGTGGGTACTCGTTAGAACCGTCTCGTCGAGGCGGTTCAAACGTGTACCCATAATTTATGTTTTGAGCTGAAATATGAAAAAATATCAGAGTTTTTTTCTGAAATTTCTCAGTTTTTGGAGGTGAAATTTTCTACATATTTGAATAGGCGTATTTCCATAATGGAAAGCTAGCGCTTTTACCTTGAAGATGAGTATCTCAGGCATTCATTTTTTATATGTAACCTATTTTGTAGCCTAAAAAGCGAATGAACAGAACCGTTTGTGTGAACCAAAAAAAAAAAAAAAGGGAATGTGAGATTGTTCCACGACAAACATGTACGAGCCGAGACAAATGAACTGGGTCACAGCATTTCCTACAAGATTGCATGTGCGCCCATAGACTGGCTCCAGTCTCCAGTGACTAAATATTTTTCTCATAATCCTGTTTGCTAATCCACTAAAATAAAACCAAAACAAATATCATGACTATAAAGGCTGGACAGTAGACCAGCCTTTATAGTCATGATATTATGTTTTGGTTTTATTTTTAGTGGACTATTTAACAGATTATAAGAAAAAAAAAAAGTCACTGGAGACTGGAGCCAGTGTAGTGCGCCCAGCGAAGACACAGATCAGCCTGTGCATTCGTGCAGTTTGAACAGTCTTTGCAAAGCATTCTGTGGGCAACCTAGTATCTAAGGCGTGTTCAGGCGGACAGCGAAAAATCAGAGCAGTCTGCACATCTGCGCAGACTGATCTGAGTCTTCGTTGCAATCTTTTAGGAAATATTATGCCACGGCTCGTATATTAAAATGGTTTATATGTACCCTTTTAGTATATCTGTCTGAGCGTTTATTGTAGACAGTCTGATGCCAAGGGCAAATAAACATTTACATAGACAATGAGTAGAAAACATAAAAAGAAAACATAAAAGATGCATTTAGCTGTATAAACAATTAATAAACACCCCGCCTTGTGTTTTCTTGCGAAAAATTTCGTCTACTGGAGTCAGTTAAGTGTACAAAGACTAGGGAATCTAGACTTCTGATAATGGTATCTTGGCTTGGCCTCAAGAAGTTTAATATGCATGTATATGTTCTTTATAGTTGAAAACACCAGCTTTTAAATATCACTTTTAATTAGTTTTGTCTTCATTGTATTCCCATCAAAATCATTTTTTTCCTCTCAAACCTGTCTTTATGGCATATCATATGTTAAAGGCTCCAATACCTCCAAAATAGACATGTTTTTTTTTTTTTTTTTTTTATCCAAGAAAGGTTTAATAAATTGATTTACGCCGGGCTTCAGCCCGTAAGCATTCGGAGAACATTGGTTTTCTTCAAGTTTTATGGGGTTCTTAGTGGGGTTATATATAACGATTCCTCCCCCCCCCCTCACCACCCCCCCCACATTTTATTATTATTATTATTCAAAGTCACACTTTTGCAGCAGAGAACTGGGCTAATGGTAACATAGTGAAATAAAAAATGGGAAGTACTGCGTAGAATGAATGTAGCAATGTGGGTTTTGCTCATTTAAAAGAGAAATGAGCAGTTTTCCCGTAGGAGCCCCATTTTGACCATTCGACCTGAAATGAGCTTGTTGCTGTCAATATTCGTACACTTTTGAATTTATTCATTTCGTTTTTTTTTTTCGTCGTACTACGAAGAAGAAACAAAAGATATTTTTCTTTGTTTACGATTGAAAATATGCATTCTAAAATCGAACAGCTTAATTTGATATTCAAGCATGGAAAGATTTGGGCCGAAAGAAAACGTTATGAATGGAGAAAAGAGCGAAACACTGCTATATAGAACAGAATAGAATAAAATAGTATTTTATTTACTGCACTACAATACCCTATAAGGGTTAAAGGCAAGCAAATACAAACATGACATAATACATTATACAATGATATGAAAGTAATTTGATCATCATTTGATTGAAAAAAAGAGAAAAAAATGTACATACACATACATATACATATATATATAACCTTGATGACATGCTATGATATATTACATTCGCTTACAAATAATCCAATGGATTTCATAATAGTATCGTCTGTAGATGCCATTAGTTTGCTGAACTGCTCTTTTTTAGACTCAAATAAATGGTTATTTAGAACAGCCACGTTTTGAAACATTTTATTTCGCAGATCTTTCTAATACTAAATGCTAGGGCCCAGTCTATGTAGCAGTCAAAATTAGAGTATCGCCCCCAACCTACATTCCCCTTT
The DNA here is from genome assembly GCA_964016985.1 of Anodontia alba. Taxonomy (NCBI): domain Eukaryota; kingdom Metazoa; phylum Mollusca; class Bivalvia; order Lucinida; family Lucinidae; genus Anodontia; species Anodontia alba. Next base: position 107,450,839 of record OZ024822.1, read on the forward strand.
ATAGATGATTTCGGATATAGTATGTTCGGCCTAGGCTACGGATGGCGACATGTAACTATGTATGCGGGCTAGAAAACAAACGATCATAGTTGATTTTTTTTTACATAGCTCTGATAACGTCTATAATGTTTTTATCGTTGAGTATTGCGATTATTTATATAACTACATCCTTTCATAAATTATAACATTTTTTCACTATACTACGATCTATAGGGAGTTAAGTAATGCATGACAGATTAGTTTCGCGGCGTATTGATGCTTTGCATCAATGTTTTCTTGTATCTGGTATTAATACGATCATAAAATGTGGCACCTGATAGCCTGTAAAATTTCAGTTAGTCTCTTGTTTTTGAACTGGGTCAAAAATGAAATGATTTTTTTATCGTATCTCTGAATTAATAATGGTGACATTAATTCAGAGATACGATAAAAATCGTTTCATTTTTGACACAGTTAAACAAGAGACTAACTGAAATTTTACAGGCTGTCAGGTGCCACATTTTTATGATCGTGTTAATACCATGTATCAATTTATTAAACCTTTCTTGGATAATCGAAAGACTTTTTTTGAGGAATATGGAGCCTTTAAGGTACTCAGAATAATAGTTCTGCATTTAGGCGTTTAAGGCTCTTTGCGTCATGCCTTGTATCTGTTCGCTGCACTTTCGTTATTTGTTTCTCTTGCTCTTGATATATTCTGTGATTATGTCTTCAATAGTATTTTTCTTATACAAGGGTAAGACACCCAGACTGATCTTGGTTTATGTGTCTCTCATCTTTCACTTGTCTCTGCTGGATTAGGCCAGATAAAAAAAATATGTGTGTTCAGGGAACATGCCAGAAAAAAATAGGTAGGGTAGGTAGGGATTCTTTTTTTTTCTTTTTTTTTCTTCATTATTTATGTAGAATTATACCATAATTATCAATAACATTTGGATTTCGCACATACTTCACATAAAGTTTTCATAAGTCTGTTTGGCTGTCCTTAGCTGTGTCTAAAAGTACTGATAGAATGGCAAACAGTGTAGACCCTGATCAAACTGCTCCTGTAGGAGCAGTTTGATCTGGGTCTACACTGTTTGCTCTGACCTTCTTGTCCGAACATTTAGCCTAAATATTTTATCCAAATAAAACAGGAAAAAAATGCTAGGTTTCACCAGAAAAATTAGGTAGGGTAGGGTTACCCTAAACACACACATTTTTTTTTTATTTGGCCTTAAGCCGAAGGAAAGGAGAATATGATTGTGACAGATGTGATTAATGATTACATCAGATTATGTAACAGCGACACAAATACTGACATAACCTGATATCTCTCCTATTGTCGTTACAAAATAGACAACAAAAATATTAATGGACTGAAAAATACATTTTAGCTAACCCTGTAATATTGTAAAATGTGCAAATTCAAATATTTGGCCACCTTAACTCCTTATAGTACTTGTTCTAAAAAGTCCACGTTTTCTACAAGCTGATTTTCCAACTGAAATTGCTGGATGAGTGGCAAACAGTATAGATCATGGTGTACATTTGAGTCCCTAGCATTAAAAAAACAAACCTATTCAAATATACTGAAAATTTTACCACCAAAAAATGAAAATTTTCCGATAAAAATACTATTTATCATATTCTGCCTCAACGAGGCGGTTCTAACGAGTACCCACAATCTATATTTCTGAGCAGAAATAAGAAAAATAATGTGTACCCCTGTAAACCCCAGTTTTTCTTCATAAAAGTGTGGTTTAAGGGGGTCAAAATTACATAGGCATGTTTTCGTGATGGAAAATTCTTCCGATGGCTGAAGAAAACAAATGTTTTAGGATACCTAAGGGAAAGTTGTGTGTACTCATTTAAATCTACGAGGCGATTCTAATGAGTACACTCAACATACCATTTATTTATAGAAGATCGAAAGGACATCCCGAAATTTATTACCATTTGCATCCTGGCCTGGCGCTTTGATCAACCCCCAGTGGCTTGAACTACCCATGTCTAGAACTAATTTCCATGGTTTCAAAGAGGTTCGATCCATTGAAGTTCGACTGTATCCACAAATGCCTAGTTTCCCATCACTACAGGAAGACATGCACTGTCTAGTCGGGATCTATACTGTTTGAACGTACAAGAAATAAGCTTTTACTACTTGTAAAGAGATGAAATCTCACACAAAAGAAGTAAAACAAAAGAGCTAATGTTACTTGCTCAATGGTTATTGAAGAATCAACTTGAGATACTTGAGCTCATGTTGAATATTATGACGGTTCTGAAGCCCTTGCAATAGGAATTCATTAGAGAAGAGATTTATTACATCTATTAGATTGAGTGTGAAAAGTGCTTTCCATTTGGGCCGCGTCAAGCGATAAAGTGCCTTCGAACTTGCGCAATATACGCATATTCACATCATCCTGCGCATGCGCAAAATATCATCCGGGCCTTTGCTCTCCATTCACACACTCGTAGTATCCAATGATTCTGTTAGTGGACAGTGAACGCCCTTATCGGACTGCGCGGGTGCGCAGGCGAATCTGGGCCCTCGCTGTCCGCATATGCCCGAACACGCTTTCGCATGACGGCGCCCATTTATTGACACATGTAATGGGAGGCACTCAGGAAAAACGTACTTGTACGATAGGGTAACAGGAGTGACGGATCCAAGATTCTTTACCAAGTTTCTGATGGGGGTTCTGTTTGATCAAACAAGCCGTACTTACCCTAAGTGTTTGGACGGACAGGTCTAAACAAACATTGTAGACCCAGATCAGACGCCACAGAACGCGGCGTCTGATCAGGATCTACGCTGTTTGCCACTCATCCAGCAATTTTGGACATGTGAACTGCATTGAAAGTACAAGGGAAAGCGTAAGATGTGCGAATATTCTGGGTTACAGTACCCAAACTTTAGATTCCTAAATTTATAATGGAAATGAAATCTTAGTCAAAGAGGGGTTCCACTGAACCCCATCCCCATGAACCCCATCTGAGTCCGCCCTGGTAACAGTATAGATTCAAACTAGTCGGTACCATTGTGTTTTTGCTTATCGTTATATGCATACGCTATACAGAGGGCGTCTTATAACAGGAGGGCGTCGGTCATTCTCTCCCTTCCGCTGATTCAAGAAGAGCAGTTGTCAGTTTCTGGAGAAAGAATATGCACAGGTTCATGTACTGATTAATTTCTTAGAAGACTCAGTCTGTCAAGAAAAAGTGTGGTTAGGTAAACTGATCTGTTCGATATGACCAAAATGCTGTAGAATGGGCCGTTAAACTCCAAACCAACCAATCAACAGGAGGGCGCTGAATAGTTGAGCGAATTTCTTGACCGGACTGCACTGATGTGCCGGCTAGCCCATGGCTACAGATAAGAGGGTATCCATTAAATTTGTTTCTTATTTCTCCACAAAAAAAACCGTATGTTGTGGATGCTCATTCGAAGCGCCTCGGAAGACATCCCGAAGTGTTATCTTGGAGAAATAAGGAATATAGCAATACGTTTTTGATTGATAAAACTACTTCATTTTGAGCCACGGTTGGCCTTGCCAATGAATCAAGATCGTCGCTGTTAGCGTTGTCGATAGGTACAGTTTTCCCAGTTAACTAAAATGATAACGATTTCCTTTACATGTAACAAGTTATGACTAATCTGATCTTTGATTTTGTTCTTTTTCTCTAGTGGTTCAAGAATCGAATAATTGGTTCAATGATAAACTCTATACCGAGGAAAACAATAAACAAAAAACTCGTCTTAGACTTCAAACATGAGGTCGTCTTGTGACCGAATTTCCTTAAGTATTCGGACAGAAATGCACGAACCAGCAGTAACAGTTTAGCCCCAGGGTCTATACTGTGTTTGCTTCTCGTCCAACAGACTTTAGACGCATCAGCTGGTAGTAAAATGGACTTGGATGAGGTTTCGCGCGAGTAAAACTGGTTTAAGGCCTCCACCCACCCCAAGTAGTTTTCCTATTGACCGTTCCAAGGCGATTGCTCTGTCGCAGTTCTTTGGTGGTGTGTCTGTGGTTTCATATATGGCGTTTGTTTTGTCACAATTTTGTCCTCCGGCCAAGGAAAAAAATATGCATGTTTAGGGTAACATGTTAGAAAAAATAGGAAGGGTAGGTAGGGATTTTTTTCTCTCATTTTGTCACTTTTTTTGTGAAGAATAATCATGATAATACCATAATAACCAAACATATTTTGACTTCACACACAGTTCAAATAAAATTTTACCAAATCTGTTTGATTATCTTTAGATGATTCTAAAAGTACTGATAGAATGGCAAACAGTGTAGACCCTGATCAAACTGCTCCTTTAGGAGCAGTTTGATCTGGGTCTACACTGTTTGCTCAGCCCTCCTTGTCCGAATGTTTAGCATAAATATTTTATCCCAGTACCACCTTTTTTTTTGTTTTTTAGAAAAAAAAAAAAAAAAATGCTAGGTTTCATCAGGAAAATTAGGTAGGATAGGGTTACCCTAAACGCACATATTTTTTTTTATTTGCCATTATTTCTCCTTCTTTTGGTGCCACGGGAACCCAGCGGGCACATCATGATTATACAACGTCGCCTGAACGTCGATGCAACATCATGACGTTGCATCGACGTTGAGGCAACGTTGTAAAAGCGTCATGTGCCCGCTGGGAAGGCTGTGCTTCGTGACTGTGGCATTTTCTGGGTATCTTCACTTATATTTTTGTTCAAATTTTAGGACTAGCATATGCCCCAAATATTTACTGTATAGAGTAAAAATCCGCTTTTAAGACCACTTTTGGGACTATCCAAAAGTGGTCTTATTAGTGGGGTGGTCCTAATATTGAATAAAGAATTCAGTAAGTGTCCTAAAATTTCGAACACTTTGTTTCATTTTTTTTGCCAAACGTTTGCTTTTATGCAGTTGTTTCTTAAAATACTTAGTGGAATGGCAAACAGTGTAGACCCTGATCAGACTGCTCCTGAAGGAGCAGTCTGATCTGGGCCTACACAGTTTGTATATGAGATTTTGTCAGAAACCTTAGAAAACATATGGGACTGACAAAAATGGTCGTAATGGTGGAGTGGTCGTAGTTTCTAGTGGTCGTAATAGTGGAATTTAACTGTATATATCAAGGAAAAGATACGGGCCGGTCATACTACACAATGCACAAGCTGGTTTGGATCTTCACTGTTCGAATATGACGTACCGTATTCTACCTTATCACCGCACATACCCTATTAGACTAGCTCCTAGACCTTGATGTCATGTTTTATCACTCCTAACTATAAGCTGAATTTATGTATGACATCTTGTATGGCCAGTCTCTAAGGATATCTCCAAGATTAGTTGCTGCTATCAAAGAGGTGAGGCAAGCAGTAAGTAATAGATGGCCCTTAGTTCATTAAGTAAATTAATAATTATAATTGATTGATGAAAATAATATTGATATCCGACTAGTAGCTAGTCTAATACCCTATAAGCGCATAGTCAAGCCATGTTGAACCGTATTTCTCACGGAACGGATTCCTCACACGTGTGAAAAATTCGGTCGGATATGTCACGCGGCGTGAAGAATTCGACCTAATTTTTCACAGCTGCCGAACGTATTCCTCACTTATCTGTGACAAACTCGTTCGGTATCAGTTTTATATATAGCACGCAAACGTATTTGTCCCCTCAAAAATGTGTTTTTTTTTCATCCACGGATTTCTCACAAACGTATTTGTCACAGCTTATGATATAAAACATACGATTACCCATGTAATACAGTTTCGAGGTAATATATTTTTCTTATCATGCATATCTTTTAATCGAGTGATAGATTTATTATTTATTGTATTATTATTTTTAACTTCGAATATTATTGATATCATAAAATGAAATAAATGAAATGTCATATCTGTTTCTTGACACCTATGGATATGTTCAATAATATCAATCATCCTTTATTCTATACAGATTTCGACAAATCTTATTATAGATATAAGATTGTTGGTACTGATATCAAATATTCTAATTGTAAAGATATCTATAAATTATGGAGTTTTATTGATATCTATAATTAATTATGGATATTAATAATTTCATATATTGATACCCAATTTGTGAATATTTTATTTCGAAAAATCGATATCTAAAAATCAGTCTTTATATTGTTATCTTAAACTTGAAATGTAAATTATTGATATAAATCAGCCCGACTTTAATACTTTAAGATATCAATGCGAATTGTTTGTAACAATGGATTAATTTTGGTAATTGATAATCGTGATTGTGAAAAGCCACAAATGATCTGAATTATACATTAAGAAAACAAGCCTATGCAATGAATACCCCGGCAAACCCCACTTTATATAGGAAAAAGTGAGGCTTGCAGGGCTATTCATTATTTCCTTATTGCTGCTATAAAAAATGTGGGTACTCGTTCAAACCGCCTCAGCGAGGCGGTTACTGAGGCGTTTCGAACGTGTACCCTCAATTAATGATTTGAGGAGAAATAAGAAAGGTATCAAAATTTACAGACAGAATTCATCACATGTGAAAAATCCGACCGAATTTCTCACACATATATTTGCCGAAAATATCAAATGTAAAATATCCAACTTAATAGGTCAAAAATGAGGAATTCGATCGAATACTTCACAGATGTGAAGAGTTTGACCAAATTCGACAAAGTTATCTCATATTCAGCAGAATACATCACATGTGAAAAATCCGACCGAATTTCTCATACCTATATTTGCCGAAAATATCAAATGTAAAATATCCGACTTAATAGGTCAAACATGAGGAATGCGATCGAATACTTCACAGATGTGAAGAGTTTGACCAAATTCGACAAAGTTATCTCATATTCAGCAGAATACATCACATGTGAAAAATCCGACCGAATTTCTCACACCTATATTTTACCAAAATGTGTCACATGTAAGAAATTCGACCGTATATGTCACTTGTGAGGAATTCGATCCAATACTTTACAGCTGTGAAACTATGGAAAAATAGACTTAATTCGCCACACAATTGTGACACATTTGACCGAAAACATCACATATGAAAAATACGTTCCAGTTTCTCACACCTATAATTCACCAAAGTGTGTCACATGTAACACATCCGACCAAATATATCTGGCACGTGATAAATTCGATCGAAAACTTCCCTGCTGTAAAAATAATTCGACCGAATTATTCTTAGTTGTGATATATTTGACCAATTACATGACAAGTAAAAAATCCGACCGAATTTCTCACACCTATATTTCACCGAAAATGTTTCGATTCATTAAAAATTTGTTTCTTGTGTGCAAGCAATAGAAATTCTAATGTGTGACAAACTCGTTTGGGTTAAAAACTCTAAATCCGCAAAACGTATTCTTCACCTTTGTCCGAATGTGAAAAATTCGGTCGAATTTATCACACCGGCGTGAGGAATCCGTTCCGTGAGAAATACGGTTCAACAAAGCCATACCGTTGTCTTCAGATTATAGCCAGTGTACTTTTGTTTACGTCTTTATAATTCAGATGTTGTGGGTACCCATTTGAATTGCATCGATTGAGTATCCACAACATATGCTTATACTCGTATAAAGAAAAAAAATAAATAAAGAATAAAACACACACACACACACACACACACACACACACACACACACACACACACACACACACACACACACACACACACACACACACACACACACATCCCATGAGCATCGTTTGATAAGTCTTTCGCTGATCTCTGTTTAAGTGTACCCTTAGAATACGTGGATGTTCAAGTTTTCCCAGTAATTTTGAAAAACCTAAGCGCACGGTGCGGTAATTAGGTCGAATACGGTTACTGCTTTTTTTTCTCAACGTGCCCTCGAGAAGAGGAGTACGAAGTCCATAGACTTGCACCATTGTTTCGGCACTTGTCTTTTTGCCATTCTTTCTACATGTATCACTTCCTGTAGCCTTCTTAATTATCTCTTGAACACTTTCGGTGCCAAATTTCCGACGACATTTTTTTCCCTGTTTTCTTTAACAAACTATTGCTTGAAAAGAAGTTTATACGTAAAGTTGAAAGGCTGAATGTCAAACAGCGTAGATCCAGATGAGACGGCTCTCTATGCTGCCTCAAAAAGCCTATTATTTTCACCTGTGGCAGTGAAATAGATAATACCATTACATTGTTTTGCAGCATCGATCTTTTTGTTAAATAAGGGACATAACTGATTAGAATAATTTAAGCTACTCTGGATTGTGCACCTTGAAATAAAAGATAGAAGCTGAAGACTAATTACTCCAGCAAATATACACTTCTAATGAGTACCCACAATGGAGGCGGCGGGGGTGGGGCGGTGAGGAGGGGGCCAAAAAAAAAAAAAAAAAATTCGTGAAATGAAAAAGTCTTCTCTGGAGGTATAGAAATAATACATATGTTATTGATGCCCAGTATTCACGTCGCTGATATATGACCCTATACGGTCTATAACAAACAGTAGTGAGAAAATAAAAATGATATTACGCCATTAAAACTGTCTTTATGTGCGCCCACTGGAGGTCTTATTTATTTCTGAGTTAGACTACAAAGCGAATAAATTGCTTTCGTAAACACTTTTAACCCTTAAAGCACCAAGCAAAATTATAGCAGACGACATTTTGATTTATTCATTTATTTTTTTTAGAGAAAATAAGACTTGGCATTTCATGTGAATCGTCTGCAAGGCAGACGATTCACATGAAATGTCAAGCCTAATTTTCTCTGAAAAATAAATAATTTAAATCAAAATGTCGTCTGCTGCAGTTGTGAAACACTTTAAAGGTTGAATGGGTGGATATTTGAGAAGACAGGTGCAAATAATTTGAAAAGATAATTTTGTAGGTAATAGCGCTGTTTTGGATGAACTTGAGTTTTCTCACAGCTCAGACTAGATTTTGTAATGAAAGGGCATAGTGCAGAACATTGTGCTGCATTTAAAGGTGCAAATTTAACACACTTAGCATTGCAAACCAAACCAAATTCTTCAAATTATTTTATTTCTCTCAGGTTAGCTCACTAACATGTGTAGACTGGCTCCAGTCTCCAGTGACTAAATGTTTTTTTTTTCTTCTTATAATTCTGTTTGATAATCCACTTAAATAAAACCAAAACAATATTAGGACTATAAAGGCTGTTCTAGTGACCAGCCTTTATAGCCTTGATATTATTTTGGGGTTATTTTAGTGGATTATCAAACATGATTATTAGGAAAATGTTTAGTCATTGGAGACGGGAGCCAGTCTTAGGAAAGTGCTAGCCTTTATAGTTATGGTATTATTTTCGTTTGATTTTAGTGGATTTTCAAACAGAATTATAAGAAAACTGGAGCCAGTCTATAACATGTGGAGCAGATAAACATTGCAAACAGAATCAATTATGGTTGCTTGCATATATAGAACCTCTAAAATATACGAGGGTACCAAACTTAACAAGTGTACTATTTTCCCTTGAGCCGCCATAGCGGGGACACAAGGCCGAAAAAAAAAAGCCATCCCAAGGCTGATCGCACGCCACAACTAATGTTACTTCGTGCCATAATATTGCCACTCTACAAGAAACAATGAAGTACCAGGAGACATGGTCATTAGCGAACAACTATTGCAGTGGAGTAAAACATTACAAATACATGAACTTTTACCACTGTCTAGGCAAATTCAGCAGACGTCAAATTGATGATATTTTCTTATTTTTTCCCAGAAAATAGGCTCTGACATTTCGTGTACATTGCCTCCTGAGGAGACAATTGGCATGAAATGCAAAAACCTATTTTCTAGGAAAAATAAGAGAAAAATATTTCAAAATGTCGTCTGCTGAAATTTTTACCCGGCATGCAGTAATAGAAGACGCATCATTTAAAAAGGCACTGCAGCACATATGGGAACAGCTGAAGCCTAGATTTAATTGCCTGTCTGATGAGAGCCGTCGCTTTTTTGCCAGTAGATTATACAGATTCAAGTCTTCCTATATGCGAACACTGAAAGTCCTGGTCAGACTGATCTTGGCCTACATGTGTTCACATATGCAGTAAGGTCCTTTATGCATCGCATAAACCATGTACTAAGCCATGAAAATAACAATACTCCTTTGACAAGACCATAAGATTTCTAACCCTTAAAACGCCAAGAAAACCTGCATCTGAAAATGCCGTCTGTTTATGTCATCTGCTGAATATTCTTGCAAACTTTCCAAACCTATTTTTGCATACAAGCAAACAGTGTGGACCCTGATCAGACTGCTCCTAGAGGAGCAGTCTGATCTGGGTCCACACTGTTTGCACATATGATTTTTAAAATCACAAGTAGATGACTGTGCAGACGACAATTGTTGTGATTGGCACTTTAAGGGTTGATTTTCATCTAAAGTGACGCTTATAGCTCTGCAAATGGAACTGAAATTTCAATAAAAGAGGAATTCATTAACACAGTTGAAATTTATCTCAGTCTAATTGCACCTGCGTGTTTCGTTAATGAACATCACATTGTTGCCAGCAAATCTGTTATCGTATATACCTAGACTGGTTCCAGTCTCCAATGACTAAATATTTTTTTCTTATAATCTGTTTTATAGTTCCCTAAAAAAAGAACCCAAAGTAACATCCTGACTATAGAGGCTAGTCACTATAGTCCAGTGACCAGCCTTTATAGACATGATATTTTTTTTTTAGTGGATTATCAAACAGGTATGAGAGAAATATTTAGTCACTGGAGATTGGTGCCAGTCTAGTATATATCCTAAATATTTGGAAACCATAACTCCTTACCATAGTTGTCCGAAAAATTTGCACAAGTCCGTTTTACTACCTGTTAATATGTTTATAGACTGGCTTCCGTTTAAATGATACATAAATCAACATAAAAACGATTTATATTCTACAAAAATCCAATCTTTGGAATGTCCTTCTCTCTGATTTGGCTGACCAGTAATGAGTTTTTGGCTGGTAAGGGAGATGATATGTGTAGAAAAATAGTCTAGAAGGAATATTTTACCTTTGTTAGATTAGAAATGTAAAACTCATAGCGTGGTGCCAGGCTAATGTGTCTAAAATTGTTGTATGATTGGCAAATTGTGTAGACACGTTCTGTGGGGTCTGATCGGGGTCTACACTGTTTGCATAGGCCTATACATGTATGTTCGAATATTCCAAGTTGATTTGAAACGGTATTCAGTTTGATCATGACAAAACCTGTCTTCGGAGCATATGCGCATTGTGCACGGTCAGACAAGACTGCGCATGTGTACAGTCTTATCTGAGCATGCACAGTTCGTCCAGACGTTGTCTTTGGACATTGTAGATTTTACTGAGCGACTTGTGCGTGGTCTGAGCATGCGCACTCCTGATGATGGATTTTGTCTCAATGGAGGACTGGTTTGTTAAAAACGCATTTTTAACCATTTATGCCCAGCGTCTTTAACACATTTATGTTCAGCATCCCATTAGACATGGACAAACAGTGTAGACCCAGATCAGACAGTGCTAATCTGCGCCTACACTGTTTGCATCAAGTGTAAGAACCCTATGATAAATGATAAATTAGAACAAACGAGACTCCCCTTAAATTGTGAATGAACCCTTTCCGAAGAGAGAGGTAGACGAGTTTACCAGGCATGAATAGGTGAACCCTTTCAGATGGATGAACCCTTTCAGCCCTGTAGACCTAGACAGAGTCTTTTGAAAATAGTGATGTATCCTGTGTATAGACGAGGTTCCCCAGCATGGTGAAGTAATGAGCAACGGCGAGAAGGGCACTTTTGCCATATGCGGACAACTAAGGCCCAGATCAGACTGCGCTTTCGCGCAGTCTGATCAGGGCCTTCGTTGCCCGCTTAAATATATTGTAAAATATAACGACGACCCTGTTCAGGCTGCGCATCTGCTCAGACTGATCTAGGTCTTCACTGTTCGCATTTGGCATAATGATATTTTCCCTACTTGCGCATCAAAGAGGTCCATTTAGGTCTTGACAATTACATGTTTGTAACATGTAACAAATTTGACTGTCGTTAATTTTTGAGGCATTAAATGTTTTTAAATGCTGGTGACAAAAATTGTGACTTTAATTAGTTTTTAGCATGTTTTATAGTAACCTGTGGTTTTAGGTTTCGTATAATTATATGTCTTGTAACAATATGTACGCTAAAACTACTAAATGTAGCTTAGATATGGCAGCCTTAATCCTTGTTGTTTTTGGTCAGATATGTAGAAGAATATAAGAAAAAAGATGATAATAAATATTATATATATGATTCAAAAAATAACACACACACACACACACACACACACACACAACACACACACACACACACACACACACACACACACACACACACACACACACACACACACACACACACACACACACACAAACACACAACTGTAGACTAATACCAGCCTGATCCAATACTGCTTTGGCCAATAGCCTTAGATTAATTGTCAAATTGGCATTATTGAGAAAGAGAGAGAGAGAGAGAGAGAGAGAGAGAGAGAGAGAGAGAGAGAGAGAGAGAGAGAAACATGAAATATTTTGACTAACGGACTAAGCTTTCTGCAGGTGTCACTGATATTGATATTTTGCTTAACTCGTGTATTATAATTCATTCAACTTTGTAAGAAAGTTGACTGCTGTCCAAAACACTGTTTTAAGTTATTTAAAACGTATTATGGTTTAAGTCGCACCATATGAAATGATGTCTTTGGAGCATATATTCGGGCAGCGAACGCCCCCCCCCCCCCCCCCCCCCACGCCAACCCCCGATCAGTCTGAGTAGTCTGATAAGGGTCTTCACAATCCGCTTACAGAATCGAATCATTGAGTACTGTAGAATTTATCAAAGAAAGACTCTCCCCCAACCCCGATGAATCTTTTTATTTGCATTTGCTAGAAGGTATCTTTTTACTTGAAGAAGTCGTTAAATAACGTATCTGTCCGAAGTGTTTGGACAGATTGGCCTGAGCAAACACTGTAGACCAAGGATCAGACGCCGCAGAATGCGGCGTCTGATCTTGGTCTACATTGTTTGCCACTCATCTAGCATTTTTAGATACATCAACAGGTAATAATGTATATTTGTTCAAATTTTGGGACAAGGATGGTAAGAAGTTACGGTGTCCCCGTATTGCTTATATACGGGAAGGTATCTTTTTGCTTGTTGCGACTCGCATATTGTTCACGTAAATGAGGTTCGTTTTGGTTTCCAGTATAAAAAAATCAGTACTGCAATTTCAGCATTTCTTTTTATTCATGTACATGTACCTAGTGGCTTTTTCGTCGTCTTGTTTTTTTTACTTTTTGAATAATTGTTTTTATTTATGGCATGAGAAGATGTACCTACGTACTCTCAGTGAAGATACAGATCAACCCGTGCATCAGCAAAGTCTGATCAGTATTCACCACCTGAATAAACCGTTGTAACATTGGCCATTCAAACAGCGTCCAGTGAAGACGCTGATCAGACTGCGCGCTTGCGCATGCTGATATGAGTCTTCGCTGGGCGCACACTGGTGTCGTAAGGTGCAGATTTCCATGTTTAGGCTTATTCATTTTTTTCATAATTTGAGCAAGCTAGTGTTATACAATTAGGCTACAAAATGCAAAAGTCCTGACCAGTTAGCATTTAGCCCATTTACGCAATCTCCTCAAGAGCCTCATTGCTCTCTCTCTCTCTCTCTCTCTCTCTCTCTCTCTCTCTCTCTCTCTCTCTCTCTAAATAGCGAAAAGCAAACGTCTTAATGCGCAGAAAAGTATTGGCCAAAAACAGTTAATACCATATTTTTCCTAAGTATTCGGACACATGCCTGAGCAGGCGGTCTACTCCCAGATTAGACGCTGCAGACCGCGGTGTCAGATCAGGGTGGACACTATTTGTCACCCACCTTGTCGTTTTTAGACACACTAACAGGGACTGTAATGGACGTTCAAATTTTATGAGAATTACGGTACGGAGTAATGGTATCTCAATATTTAGGGTAAATACGGTATACCAGGATTTATTTTTAATTAGTTTCGTACTATGAACTATAGGTCCATTCCTCGGCCCTGTTTATGTTTCATTACCCCGTATAAATACTAATATATACACTCAATTTACCAGTAAAAGATGGTCCTGTTGATACGAAAGTGATATGTCGACCCCACAGTATGTCCACATAACCTTATTTACCCTTATTTATTTAAGTATTCGGACAGACGGGCCTAAGCAAACAGTGTAGACCTAGATCAGACGCCGCAGAACGCGGCGTCTGATCAGTGTCTACATTGTTTGCCACCCATCCAGCAGTAGGAGGCAATACCCAAACTCCACGGGTGCCCAGGCGGATCTGTGTCTTTTTTGAATGTTTTGTAGAGTTAACAGTGTCCGGAGATTGGTCAGAACGGAGACCCCATGCAGCAGTCAGGACACATGAAAACCTCTTTTTATCATTAATCACTGTCTGCGCAATTTCAGCACAATAATAATAATCGACTTTATTTTATTTATAATAATAATCATAATCGACTTTATTTATAGAGGGTAACACATTTAGTAATCTAGTACTAATCTTCCATGTGGCCCTCTTTTTTCCTGGGTAGAAACCAGTACTAAGCAATGTGGATAAAGTCTCTTGATCAAGGAAACAACACTTGCTGTTAGTGGGGATCGAACCCGGTACCTCTCGATCTCGAGTCCAACGCTTTACCACTGCACCACAGCGCTCCACAATCTGGGCAATTGCAAATATTTCATGTTATTTTTCTTATTTATCCGACAAAACAGACTGGCAGTTGTCTCCTAAGGGTATAATGTGCATGAAATACCGAAACCTTTTTTTCTGGAAGGATAAGAAAAAAAAACTTTTTCAAATTGTCGTCTGCTGAAATATTTACCCGGATTTATCATGAAATATTTTCTACGGTCATTCTCTCCCTTCCGCTGATTCAAGAAGGGCAGTTGTCAGTTTCTGGCGAAGGAATGTGCACAATACTGGTTAACCGCTTAGAGGACTAAGCCTGCCCAGTAAACGTGTGTTTAGGTCAACTGACCGCGCTCGACATGACCCCATTGGGTTGACTGGGCCGTAAAACCTCAACACAAACAAACAGCACGCAGAGCCTCATAGAAGCCAGTTACATTTGAACATGTTGCAACATCGCTTTTGTTTGTTTTCTATTTGCAAATCTTTCAAATGTCTGTAAAGAAAGCTACGATAAACCCTCTAAAGTTTTTAATCAGTGGAAATGCTTTCTGGTAGATTTCCAATTCGTCTCCGGTGTCGGTTTTAGAGTAAAAAACCCTTCCAGGGATATCTGCTTGAGAAGTTACTTGTTTTTGAAGAAAATAATGAATAGAAAAAATAAAAACAACAGCCAAGTGTATGGTTTGCAAATTGCTATTAGCAACAGGAAAAAGTAAAGATATATCATTTACACTGATGTACAAATAAAGAAGGCAAATAGCAGCCTACATATACAGAGCAAAGTGTAGACTGGCTCCAGTCTCCAGTGATTATTTTTTCTTCTTCTTATAATTCTATTTGATAATCCACTAAAATTAAACCAAAATAATATCATGACTATAAAGGCTGGTCTCTAGTGTCTTGATGTTATTTTGAGTTTATTTTAGTAGATTATCAAACAGGATTATAAGGAAAAAATGTTTAGTCACTGGAGACTGGAGCCGTTGAGATTGTTTAGATGAGCAGACATATCTGGGCCTTCGCTGTTTGCATATAAAAAATTCATATGCCTATATCGTATACAAGAAGGATCATTAAGGATATCGGTGCACCGATTAAATATTATCAGTAAACCGACAATCCGATAATCTTTTATTGGTGCACCGATATTTCTATCCATGCCATAACAAATTATCGGTTCACCAATATAAATGTAGGTAAATTCCATGTAACCCTTTTAATCATTGGTGCACCTATAATGAATAGCCGAATATGAATTAGCTTACAAAAGCCACATTTCACTAAACCGTATGTAACAAGATTGTTTTTGTTTTTGTTTTGTGTTGAGGTTTTACGGCCCAGTCAACCCAATGGGGTCATGTCGAGCGCGGTCAGTTTACCTAACCACACGTTTACTGGGCAGGCTTAGTCCTCTAAGCGGTTAACCAGTATTGTGCACATTCTTTCGCCAGAAACTGACAACTGCCCTTCTTGAATCAGCGGAAGGGAGAGAATGACCGTAGAAAATATTTCATGATCAATCTCCACGAAAGAATGTTGCCGACCTCGCCGGTGGTTGGACCCGCGACCTTCTGGTCTCCAGTCGGACGGCGCATCCAACTGAGCCATCGAGGACGGCTGTAACAAGCATTTAGATGGGTCATCAAGAGACGCCATGCAGCAGTTTCATGCTGGTGCTAGCAGCTTAAAAATACCGGATAAAGTTTGTTTTGTGGGTACACCGATATTGGTGGTTTGACCCTTTTGGTGCAACCGTATAGCGTTGATTCGGTTGTAGTTGTATAATTTGTCAGAGAACAATTCAAAATAGCAAATGTGTCAAGCGAAATAGAGAATTTTAACCGTATCCGAAAAGCGGTGCAGTCACATCCCAGCTAGCATTCTACGTAAATCTACATCGGACGGTCATCGGCCCGTCAGCTACCCTGACGGGCCGATGACGGCCCGATATAGATTTACGTAGAATGCTGACTGGGATAGGCCCTATGCAGTCCGACCGTTTCCGCCACTGACTGAACACATGCATTTTGACCATATGTCAAACTGTAGGTACCGTAATTAACCTAAATATGTGGACACCTAAACTCCCTACAGCATTTGTCTTAAAGTTTGAAAAAAAAAGTCCATATCACTACCAGTTAATGTGTCAAAAACTGCTGAACGAATAACAAACAGAGTAGCGTCTGATTAGGGTCTATACTGTTTGCTCGCTGTTTGGTCTATCCGAATACCCGGGGTAAACACGGCAGGGAACGGTCTAGCTTTGATCTCGGCTTGAACATTTGCCATTTGAATGTCTACTAATGCCTTCTTTTCGGATCGGGCTATAAAAGAAATGAGTAACAAACAATAATTGCACAATTACTACAATGAATTATATATCAATGAAATCTGATTATGAAGAAGTTATTTTCATATTAAATTGACTTTTGGGAAAGGCATATTTCCTAATTGTTTTAATGACATCAGCGAAAAATGCTTTAATGACATCAGCGAAAAATTAAATCTTTTCTCTTTAAGGTGATTGGATATAGACTTCAAAGAGAAAGCACACTTAGTTAAAAGCTAGGTGCCTCCCGTTCCAAATGTAGACAGCTCTAGTATAAATAAATGGGATTTCATGGTATAAATACCCTCTCTCTCTCTCTCTCTCTCTCTCTCTCTCTCTCTCTCTCTGTGCGGAGCCAATTCTTTCCTTCAAGAGTACCATATTTAAACTTAAGTATAGTCGAACTTCAATGGCTCGAGCATTTTTGGAACCATGTAAATTTCTAAACATGGGTAGTTCGAGCCACTGAGGGTTAATCATAGCGGCACATCAGGAGGAAAATGGAGATAATTTAACCCATTTGTGCCGAGTGGATTCTTCTACCTGAACTCTTTGGACAGGTCCATTTCCAGTGAAAGGGATGTCTGGTTAGTTTTTATTATTACCATGGTTTACAGAAATCCCAGTACTTTATGCAAACAGTGTCGACCCTGATCAGACGCCGCGTTCTGCGGCGTCTGATCTGGGTCTGCACTGTTTACCAATGTCCCTTTTATGGGACGCCAGGCTTAAATGGGTTAAGAATGTCTTTTCGATCTTCTATAAAATAATGGTATGTTGAGTGTACTCATTAGAATCGCCCCGATTATGCAATTCTAATATGTACACACAACATACATTTCTATGATAAAATAAGCAAATTTCCCTAAAATATTGCTAAATATTGTTTCCTTGAGCTATCGGAGGAATTTCCCTGGGACTCAAAAACGAGTTCGAATCAGCCACGGTAAACGAGCCATCGGAATTCGAGTCATCGAAGCTCTACTCTATTCAGCTGATCTGGGTCTCTACTATTGCTCAGGCCTATCAGTGTCACTACTAAAAGTTTGGACGGTAGCTAAATCATAAAAAAAAAAAGTTTTCAAATTTATTCTTCTGTGTAAAGCGCCAAGCCAAACAAACAAACAAACAAACAAAACAAACAAACAAAAACAACAACAACAAAAAAAAAAAAAAAAAAAAAAAAAAAAAAAAAACACAAACAAAAAACAAAAACAAAAAAAGAAACAAAACAAAAACAAACAAAAAAACAAAACAAAAACCAAACAAACAAAAAACAACAACAACAAACAAACAAACAAAAAAGAAACACACACTCACACACACACACACACACACACACACACACACACACACACACACACACACACACACACACACACACACACACACACACACACACACACACACACACACACACACACACACACAAAACAAAACACACACACACAAAAAAAAAACAACAACAAAAAACAACGCGACTTTCCTTAAGATCTTGAAACAAGAGTTTTGTATGCCCAAAGGTACCTTACGGTAGTGCCCGATCCCAAATATGAGGTAACATCTGCCGGTAACATTTATTTTCTTAACTATTTTAATGACAGGGAAACAGCTTTCATGATCATTATAGGGGTTGCTAAGGTTTTGTAATGCTTCGTTTATCATCAGTCAAAGGAAATGATAACTGTTATTAAAGGCTTCGAAAATATTTTTTTTCGATGTAGCTTGTTTCTTTTGTTCATCTATGGGAAAGGAAAGCTTTCACCTTCACCACTCTTGGGGCTAACTCAGCAGATGACAAATTGGATATATATTTTTTATTAGTATTTTCCCCAGAAAACAGGATTTGGAAATTTCATCCTTAGGAGACAATTTGCATGAAATATAAAAGCCTGTTTTCAAAATGTTGTCTGCTGAAATTTTTACCCAACATGCAAAGCATTGACTGAACCAGAGTTGCGAGAGACACCCTTTTAAAAGTTATCACGGCTAATCATTCTAATAGCAGAAGTCACCAAATATAATGTTCGACTGTTTGTATGAGTTATGGCAGCCCGCACGCTTTTCACAAGAATTACCGTAGAGACTCTAAACATTGGGATACCTTAACTCCTTACCATACTTGTTCTAAAACTTGAACAAGCTTATTTTACTACCTGTTCATTCGTCTGAAAACTACTTGGTAAGTAGCAAGCAGTGTAGACCCAGATCAGACGCCGCGTTCTGCGGCGTCTGATCTGGGTCTACACTGTTTGCTCAGGCCTGTCCTAATAGAGTTAATATGGTAGTTGGTTATAGACGTATTGAAATTGGCTACCCACATAAATACACCGCACCAAAACACTGGTATTGCAGACAGCAAACGCCCATATCAGAATTATCTTGGCTTTTGTTACCATCTAAATAATGATTGGATGCAGTATAACAGTATGAACAGACCAACAGCAAAAACCCAGATCAAACTTATCTTGACCTTTGCTGTCCGCATTAGAGGCATTTCTCCATGGTGTTGTTCATTAATGACAAGGTACATTTTAATGTTTACATATAGCATTCTAGGTAAACTTTTCAGACACATTGAACTGTTTTTCTTACATTGTATTTTTCGCAGAAAACAGGATTTGTCATTTCATGCAAAAAGTCTCAATAAGAGACTTGGGAAAAATAAAAATAAAAAACTATCATCAATTGTCGTCTGCTGAATATGCCCAAAAAGCGGTAAAGATTAAATGACACTTCAGAAATCTTTGAAATTTGAGATAGTTTACATACCATTTTGTCATCTTCTATTCTCTACTCTCGCTTTTTTTGTAAAACGAGCAACAGAATGTTATCTGATCAAAACACTTAGGTAAAAAATCTAAATATGTTGTGTCATCATGGCTCATATATTTTTTTAGTAATGAGGGTCGGGTAACATAGTGTCGTGTTTCTCAAGATATTCATCATTATCATAATTTTTGCATTATTATTTTCCATGTCAAGTTTCAAACATGATGGTAATGACACATTAATTCCGAACGTTCAAAAAATGGATATTGGCAAACAGTGTATAGCCAGATCAGACAACGCAGAACGCGGCGTCTGATCAGGCTCTACTCCGTTTGCTTTACAATAAGAAAGGTTCCATTACGAAAACACGCCTATTCAAATATATAGAAAATTTCACCTCCAAAAACTGAAAATTTTCAGATAAAAAACTCTGATATATTTCATATTTCTGCTCAAAACATAGATTGTGGGTATCCGTTAGAACCGCCTCGCCAATCTATGTTTTTGAGCACAAATAAGAAAAATAATGTATACCCCTCTAAACCCCAGTTTTACTGTCAAAATTATATAGGCATGTTTTCGTGATGCAGTAACAGTTGTGATCAGTGATTCCATTCCACGATACATGTATTCAAAACTTTACATGAGAATCACGGATGAGGCCTAGTTGACCGAAACTAGCTAGAAACTTGACATTTTAGCTGTTTTTTTTTTGATCAGTATTGTTAGTAAGTTCATTGCTTTCAAGGTTTATTCCTTTTATATTCTATTAATTATAGCAATTCATATGTAACATCCCTTTGAATATATAATTGAGATTTCCATCATTTAAGACGGAAGAGTTCATTTAAAGTAATTCAAACATAAATGCATTAATTTTGTTATATATTCATGCAGCTATTGTATATATAGCTTTACTATATAATGCATCTCTGGTTTCAAGGCCAATTTTACTTAACTCTCAGCACTCTGGGTAAAAATTTCAGTGGACGACATTGTGAAATATTTTTCGTATTTTTCCCAGAAAACAGGTTTTGACATGTCATGCAAATTGTCTCCAAAATAGACAGTTTGCATGAAATGTCAAATTTTGTTTTCTGGGAAAATAGAAAAAAAAAACTTCATCAAATTGTCGTCTGCTGAATTAGCCGAGAGAGTGGTAAAGAGTAATATGGCTTTGTTACATTGTCTTAAGGGTCTGGTAGTATTAAAATACGTATACAAAAATTTTAATGTTGATACGTAATATAAATTGACTGATGCAACTAAGCGTGAGTCAGGAAAAAGCTTTAAGCAAAATAGATCGACATCAAAACATCTTAGCAATCTGTGTAAAATTTTCATCAGACGACATGTTGAAATATTATTCTTCGTATGCCAGAAAATAGGATTTGACATTTCATGCAAATTGCCAAAATGGGGACAATTTGCATGAAATGTCAAATACTGTTTCTGATAAAAATAAAAAAAAAATATCACCAAATTGTCGTCTGCTGAATTTGCCCAAGGAGTTGTAAAAGTTAATATGCTCTGTTGCATCTGTTTTTATGGACGGATGTTTGTTATTGCAAAAACTACTGGACCCAGTTGTTCAAAACTTAACGAATTATTAGCTAACGTGACGTTAAAATTTCTATCTTGAAATATGGAAACTACATTGGTATGTTTTGCTGAAAAAATGTGAGTAGTTTTTGCACTCACTTTTTTTGCAGCAAATATATCAATGCACGACAGTTAACGAGTTTGTTATTGTCGAGCTCATTAAGCTAACGATGCTATGAACAACTAGGCCATGATCGTAATCCATTTGTGCCTGGCATCCCATAAAAGGGGCATTGGCAAACAGTCCCTGCACATATATACTGTATACATGTATTTCTGTAAAATAATAGAAACCAACTAGATATCCCAAATGGGCCTGTCCAAAGAATTCCAGTAGAAGTTTCCATTCGACAAAAATGGGTTAACTGTAACACCGTTGTTGTTACTACATGATCACGTGACCGTTATACACCGCATAAAGCAAAACAAGGATCATGCATGCAATATGCGGATAGCGAAAGCCCGTATCTTTGCATCAAACTGTTAGAATTGCTGTAAAAAGAAGTAATAAAATAATAGAAACCAGACTGACTTCCCTTAAAATGAAAGTGGACATGTGCAAAGACAGGAATATAAGAAATCCACTGGTAATTAATGAAAGACCCACAAAGAACTGCTTGTTCTGTACTTATTGCAATTGTTGCTTGTACATTGTAGTGGTATGTGTTTATAATCTTGCTGAAGGTTTTGTATGTACCCATCCTTTTTCTTTCTTGAAAATTTGTTTGATTTTGTTTAAACAACATGAGTTTATTTGTATAAACCTTAAAACAAAACAAAAAAAAACACAAAAAAAACAAACAAAAAAAAAAAACCAAAAAAAAAAAAAAAAAAAAAAAAAAAAAACAAACAAAAAAACAAAAAAAAAAAAACAAAATCAAACAAAACAAAAACAAAAACATAAAATACATAAGAATGTTACGAGTAAAAATATGTACAATGAGTCGTGTCAAGAAGTCTACGGATGTGAGCAGCAATGGCCAAGATTAGCCTGTCCATCCGTCTGACACGAGGGTCTTTGCTGCTCGGAAGTTCGAATGAGTTTGTACACGACAGCGAAACAAGTAAGACTGAAAGAACATATAGACTATCCACTCAGGCTGATGTTGACCTGTTCCCCTAGATACCCATGTTTTATCATGCCATGCGCCATACTGAAATCGTCTAAGATTTTTTTTTATTCAATTAGTGCTTTTCAGGCGAGAGTACTGAAAAATTAAGTTTCTCAATAATTTTGTTGAAGTCATCCAGGCTTGCGTTCCATGAAAGTAGTTTCAGTTAATTACGTGTTCAGCTGAATAAGTAGAGTGGAAAAATATTTCGTTCATATGCAAGATAACTTTGTATAACTTCGTTATGAACAATTTCATTTTATATCAGTTTATGATTTTAACCCATTCAACCCTGCAGACCAAGACAGATACCTGTGCAAACAGTGTAGATCCAGATGAGACGGCTCGTGACGAGCCGTCTCATCCGGATCTACACTGTTTGCCATTATGTTATTGATTCTGTCTGAAACCCCTATTTGCAACAATGAATGTTGTCCAAATTCAGAGATGGAAGATTCCATGTCAGTAACACGGGGGGTGAAAAGGTAAAATCGAAATACTGCTATAATGATGCTTTGCTAGAATGAAAATTGACCATCATTTTCGAGGATCTTCACGTTTATAGTGTAACAACAATAACGGTACTAGTACAAGATGCCACTGAAAAGTCTGTAGAGCTGCCTAGCCCATTAGGGTCCTTATGGGAAAATATTGGTTTTCTCACAGTGCGTAACGTATCATTACTTATGAGGGTCACTGATGGGGCCTAATTGGCCAAACTAGCTAATCTGGCTCAGAAAACTTGAACACGAGGCATTTTCGATATTTTGTGTGTGCCCACTGCCCTCGAGGGTAATACCTTTTAGAATCTATTTACTCATTTACCCTCAGACAGATAGCTCTGAGCGAACGCGGCGTTTGATCAGCGTCTACACTGTTTGCTACTCATCCAAAAAAAAATATTTTTAGACACAAGAACAGGTAGTCAAATGCACTTATCAAAATTTTTGGATAAGTATGGTGTGTACTACGAGTAGACTGGCCCCAGTCTCCAGGGATTAAATATTTATTCTTATAATCCTGTTTGATAAGCCACTGAAATAAAACCCAAATAACATCATGACTATAAAGGCTGGTCACTCTAGTGACCAGCCTTTATAGTCATGGTATTATTTTTGATGTTTTGAGCAGATATATGAAAATATCAGAATTTTATCTGAAAATTTTCAGTTTTTAGAGGTGAAGTTTTCTATATATTAGACCTTGTTGTCCTGTTTTATCACTCCTTTCAAATTCAAATTTATGTATGATACCTTGTATAGCCAGTCTTTGATTCTTGGTCTCTGACATCAAGGATATTGCCAAGATGAGTTGGTGCTTAATGAATTAAAGGCCTTTAATTCATTAAGTAAATAATAATTATAATTCATTGATGAAAATAATTTTCATATCCGACTAGCATATAGCTAGTCTAAGTCTGACCGGAGCATTCAGTGATCGTTAGTGTTTCCAGTGAAGCTGTACTTACATGTCTACTTTCTAAGTCACAAGAAGGCTTTGACCACATACTAATCGTATGGGCAGGTCGATCTGGATCGTTTCTGTTCACACACAACATAGGGCACTTTTTTCCCATTGCGCGGACTTTCCGTTTTTATATTAAAGGAGCTAAAATGTATTACTTTGATAAGTTTACATCACCTGCTACGTTGGTAACAGAACTCAATTAAACTCTGAATACCTTCTAAACGAATCTAAATCAGACCACCTTGCGGGATTTGTGGTTTGTATTAACCATTACCACTCTTTGGGCTAAATCAGCAGACGACAATTTGCTGCTAGTTTTCTTATTTTTCCCAGAAAACAAGATTTGCCATTTCATGCAAATTGTCTTCTGTCCTAAGGAGACAATTTGCATGAAATGCCAAAACATATTTTCAGGGAAAAATAAGAAAAATATTTCAAAATGTTAGATAGACATCAGTCGTCTGGGCTTCAATTTCATCATTTTTGTCGTGTAGGGTTAAAAGGGGTTAGCGCATGCGCTAACAGCGAGGGTCCATTCTGCACTGTCTTATCAGGGCTATCGTTGTTCACTAACAGAAGCAGTGGATACCATTTAACGAACCGGTTTAAAGAGGAGACCTTAAGATACACCGCGGGCTGAATTGACAATTAATATGATTGCGCATGCGTTTAGCTCCATTTTGCCATGTTGCAGCTCATCTCTTGACACTAGATGATGTTAACATTATGCGCTACTCCACACAGTTGGTTCGGATTAGTTTATTATTTTTTATAAAAGATCCTGGTGTGTTCAAATTACTGATTTCAGTTAAGATTAAAAAAACTAAAAAAAAAAAAATCTTGACTAATGAGTGGCAGTGGCACTATTAGAAAAATCACAGCACTTAAAATACTAATGGGACGGTTCCTGAACTTCTGTAGGCCTCTAGAACTGATAGGGATTTACGCTGAAATTAAAACAAAATGCCACACACAAACAACATATTTATTTGTAAAATGCAATCTGAGAGCAGAAATCCA
Organism: Anodontia alba; assembly: GCA_964016985.1. Classification (NCBI taxonomy): domain Eukaryota; kingdom Metazoa; phylum Mollusca; class Bivalvia; order Lucinida; family Lucinidae; genus Anodontia; species Anodontia alba. Next base: position 107,475,808 of record OZ024822.1, read on the forward strand.
TGTGCCACTGACCTTTAGATACCCGATAGCCCGTTTTCGGTGGAAAAAAAAGTCCTTTTCACTTTTAGTAGAACCGCGACTAGGGTTACACGTTTTACCCAACGCTGTAGATTTGGCGCCATTACGAAAACACGCCTATACAAATATATTGAAAAGTTTACCAACATAAAGATCGAAAATTTTCAGATAAAAAATCCTGATATTTTTCATATTTCTGCTCTAAATATAGATTGTGGGTACTCGTTAGAACCGCCTCGTCGAGGCGGTTCTAACGAGTACCCACAATCTATGTTTTGAGCAGAAATAAGAAAAATATTGTATACCCCTGTAAACCCCAGTTTTACTATATAAAAGTGGGGTTCAAGGGGGTCAAAATTATATAGGCGTGTTTTCGTAATGGTTTTACTGGACACTCATATTTGTCCGACGATATTGTACTCCGTATGATTAAAATATTATTTATTCAAAAGTTTGAAGTTTTCTTGAGTTTTTTTTTTTTTTTCAGCGTTAGCAGGGAACTATTAGTTCTTAGGTTGATAGTCAAAGGAAAACGGATTGTCGAAATGTGGTACATCAGTGTATATTAAATCTGATGCGGGTTTGGCAACCGTCCCCAAAAGTGTCAGATGTAGGAAAACAGCAGCATGCAACATTATATAAAATCGCCTAGCAGACGATTCACATGAAATATCAAGAATTAATTTATTTGAAAAATATTTGAAAAAAAGAAAGAAGGAAAAAAAATAGAAAGAAATATATATATATATATTTTCAAATATCGACTGCTGTTGTTTAAACGACATTTTAAGGGGTAATGGATATCTTCTACGAACTATTCGATCCTGAATGTCGGAATTTGAGGGTCGTTACATAAAAAAACTATTTGATTTGATATTTTTTGTTGTAGATTACTAATATCAGTATAAAAAAGACAATCTTAGGGTAGTTACAGTCCATTCAACATGTCCGTTTCTCTAGGTGCAGCCACCATCTTTTCTTTCAAAGAAATCCTTATTTCGGTTTCCTACTATTGGGCTCAAGCTGAACCAAGAGTCTTGAGTTCTATCAGATTTATATTTGAGAGACATCTAACTATTTGAATAGACTTACTTTGAATGCTCCGGGTCTCTTGGACTGATACCAGTCTAAGGGCAATTCCTGATCATACGCCACACCCCTCTCGTTATGTGGCGTCTAATCTTGGTCTACATTGTTTGCCGAGCTCCCTATCTAGGACGCTTTAGAACAGAGACCTTTATCTAATGTCTCGATCCATATAAAGTCTTTTCCATTAATATTTTTTGTGAATATTCCGATAGGTCCAATTTGTATACCATTCGTGGCTTAACTTAGCTTAACCCATTTTAGTCTGGAGATCTCAAACAGGCAACTGGCAAACAGTGCATACACGGATCAGACGTCACAGAATGCAGTGTCTGATCAGAGTCTCCACTGTTTGCAAATAATTTAGCCATTTTTCTCTAGGAATATTTGCACTGTAAAAATTGTCCGTAGATTTTTCGGTAAAATGATTGGCAGTCAGTTGCCAGTACCCTAGAATGGCTTCAATCTCTAGTGACAAAATATTTTTTTCTTATAATCTGTTTAATAATCCACTAAAATAAAACCCAAAGTAATATCATGACTATAAAGCCTGGTCGCTAGACCAGCCTTTATAGTCATGATATTTTTTTTTGGATTTATTTTAGTGGATTATCAAACAGGATTATGAGAAAAATATTTAACTTTTTTGTTAAACTTTTGCAGGAATTACCTTTCAGGATAGGGCATGGGTAGGTAGCCTAACTGTACAATATGGTAACCGTATTCTGGCCTGCTTACCATACTTTGCCCCAACCTTTCAATTACTGCGAAATAATTTTCTATATAATAATTTACGCATGCGGGCATCCATAAAAAATAACGGTACGTGTGCTGGTAGCTGGCTGCCAGGTATTTTACCCTAGAACCAACGCCATTTTACAGCATAAATCACTACTTCCACTATATATTGTACCATGTGAGGATCTTCGGGTCATTAGTTTTGTTGGGGTAACAGCTGTGTCCACATGATCAGAACAAGAACAAATAAAACAGTCCTTCCGATACTGAAGCCGGAAATACTGCTTGGTCTGTTATCGCCTAGCATGCTGGGTAAAAAGTTAGCAGACGGCATTTTATAATATTATTTTCTTATTTTTCCCAAAAGAGGAATTAGCATTTAATGCAAATTGTCTCTTTGGAGACAATTTGCATGAAATGTCACATCCTGTTGATTGGGAAAAATAAGAAAATGCCATCAGTTTGCCGTCTGCTGAATTTACAGTGGTAAAGGTTATAACTGACATCAAAGGAAAAAGGAAAATTGGCCTAATCAACATAGGCGTTCCTCTTGCATAAAGTCAAATGCAATTCACACGAATCAAAAACACAGGGTTTTTGTCACGTGCACTGAGCGAAGGATCGGAAAAGCTTGCGCAAAATGCGGTTTACTCGGTAGGGCCATCACTGTTCATAAATTGTGAAAATGACAAAATAATACAAGAACTAGCTAATTTTGTTCATATGAATTTAGACTACTAAAAGTCTTGTTGAACAGCCTAACTTTTTGATGACGGAGACATGATAGAATATTCTGAACCGTGAGTGCATGCTCATGTACGTATGTTTTTAATTTTTTGTGTATGTGCTATACTTTATTGCATAAACATGTTTTAAACTTAAGAGAATCAGGATACACTTACGGAAACTTATTCAAATTTCGTAGTAATAGTTCACGTTTTGTAATATTTATGTCATATACCTGCTGATGATAAGTCATGTCATTTCAAAAGTTGATGTTATCATGCTGCCTGTCCCCCGCCTGTGTCCCATTAAGAAAACACGCCTCTTCAAATATATAGAAAATTTCACATCCAAAACCTGAAAATTTTCAGATGAAAAACTCTGATATTTTTCATATTTCTGCTCAAAACATAGATTGTGGGTACTCGTTAGAACCGCCTCGACGAGGCGGTTCTAACGAGTACCCACAATCTATGTTTTTGAGCAGAAACAAGAAACATAATGTATACCCATCTAAACCCCAGTTTTACTGTATAGAAGTGGGGTTTAAGGGGGTCAAAATTATATAGGCATGGTTTCGTGATGATACTGACAAATAATGTTATTTAGCGATGGGGTATACAAGCGCACCCCGTAGTAAGTTTCAGGGGAGCTGTCTTGGGTACACGGCTACGTTATTGTGCACTGGATTCGCTGGTCGAGATGGTTGTGGAGGGTACAAGCAGTAGGACGGTATGCTCTCGATCACTTTGTCCCAGTGATTTTGGTGGGCACCCTTGCTGAGAGGCATGCCCCAGTGGACCCATTTGGGGGAATAGGGTATATAGATTAATAATAGATAACCTTTACTATATCATATAGATCATAATATAGTTCCTTTTTTTTTGTTCCATTGTTTCTGTCCTTCTTTCTTAGTAATTATTTTTTGTCATTTGGAACTCTTTCCTTGATTATTCATTTGTTAGTACATTTTGATTCATCAGTATATGCTCCTATGTGAGCCGAAAATTCGTAATAAATATCGTGTATCTTGTATCATAAAAGCAGTCTATAATGTCCAATGTTTCCGAAGAATCTAATCAGTCTGTGCACAAGCGCGGTCTGATCAGAGCATAAAACGCTGTTTTGCTGAGACGTCTTTAACGCTTAGCACTCTGGGTAATGTTTTCAGCAGACGACAGATTGATATAAATTTCTTATTTTCGCCAGAAAACAGGTTTTGATATTTCATGTAAATTGTCTCCAATTTGCATGAAATGTCAAATCCTGTTTTCTAGGAAAAATATCATCGGTTGAATCTGTTGAATTAGCACAGAGAGTGGTAAAGGCTAATTTCATGAAGATCAGGCACGGGGAGCTACTTAGGTTCACATGTTCAACGGGCTTATTTACTTTAAAGATCTAGGATGTATTAAACTTCCATCTTTACTTCTAATGTTTACTTTGACAATTAAACTAAATAGTGAAAATGCTTTTTGGCACGACCGTAAACGTGGGGTTTGTTTGGAGCTTAGCCACCGTAAAAGGGCACTTAAATTTAGCAACATCCGAATTCGTCCCGATCAGACTCTGATGAAACCATGCAGACCCGGATCGGAGTCAGACCCAGATTTGCACTGGGCATTTGCTATTCCATCACGAAAACACGCCTATATAATTTTGACCCCCTTAAACCCCACTTTTATATAGTAAAACTGGGGTTTACAGGGGTATGTGTTATTTTTTCTTATTTCTGCTCAAAACATAGACTGTGGGTACTCGTTAGAACCGCCTCGCCGAGGCGGTTCTAACGAGTACCCACAATCTATGTTTTGAGAAGAAATATGAAAAATATCATAATTTTTATCTGAATTTTTTTCTATTTTGGTTGTAAAAAATTTCAATATATTTGAATAGGCATGTTTTCGTAATGCAGTCAGCACTTTCAGACACATCGCCTTATATTAATGTAAGTCAACGCAACCTCCCTGCATCAGCCACCCTTGGGACAGTCTGAAATTGGCTGTTGTAGGTAGGTGGCTGTTGGGGAGAGATTAAATGCATAGTAAAACAATACTTCGGGTAAGCAGTAAGTTGGTGTCATAAGACAATTAACCCTTAGAGTGCTTATCACAACTGCAACAGACGATTTTTGATTTTTAATAATTTTCAGAGAAAATAACACTTGACATTTCATGTGAATCGTCTGGCAGACGATTCCAATGAAATGGCAAGTCTTATTTTCTTTGAATAATAATAATAATAATATTAATATTATTTACAGAATGTCGTCTGCTACAATTTTGCTTAGCGCTTTAAGGGTAAATAGAGGTTTCGCTGTATCTCACAGTATCAAATAATTCTGTAAGCGGACAGCAAAGACCCAGATCAGACATCGCAGATGCGCAGGCTGTGCTGGACATTCTTTCCGCACATGCGCGCAACATACCTTTTTTGCATGTCTCGACGCAGGTACATTTTCGCCGCTATTGGTGTTCGATACCGCTTGGCGTGAAAACACTTCAAAGTGACGAAAAGATGATAGGGAAACTGATAGTCTTGATTGATTGGTTAACGCTTAGCTCTCTGGATAAAATTTTCAGCAGACGGTAGTTTGAAATATTTTTTCCTGTTTTTTTTTTTTTTTTTTTTAACCCAGAAAACAGGTTTTGACATTTCATGCAAATTGTCTCCAACAATGCATGAAATTGCAAATGGTCTCCAATGGAGACAATTTACATGAAATGTCGAATTCTGTTTTCCAGGAAAAATAAGAAAAATATATTCAGTGTATCGTCTGCTGAATTAGCCCAGAAAGTGGTAAAGGTTAAACCTTGGAAGACAAGTGTTTGATTTTCGATTTATATTGTGTGTTTGCTTTGATAGTTTTCAGAAGTTTAATTGGTCAATATTATGATTATAGATTAGCCATTTCGTTCTGAAATAACCCATAATGCAGTATTTAACGCTTAGCATGTTGGGCAAAATTTTCAGCAGACGACATATTGAAATATGTTTCTTTTTTTTTTCTCCAGGAAAAAGGTTTTGACATTTCATGCAAATTGTCTCCAATGAAGACAATTTGCATCAAATATCAAATCCTATTTTGTTTGAAATATTAAGGAAAATATCAATCTGTCATCTACTGAATTTGCCCAGAGAGTGGTAATGGTTAAGTCAACTGCAAGCCCTGCAATCGAATTTTAAATATGTTGCATCAAGCGAGAATATACTTTGAGTAAATAAAAACTTGATTCGTGAGAAACTATCCCTTGTGACATATAAGAACTGCGTAAGTCCATGTGATTGGGCTGATCAGGACCTTCGTTATTCCTCAAAACAGTCAAAAAGATCCTCTTTAAAATAGACTTGATAAACTTGGTAAATTTGTCGCCATTTTGTAAAAAGGTGACATTTTTTATTGATCGGCGCGCGAATCGCGCCGGTCTCTTAATATAGCTTTGGATTTTAACATATGGTAGACTATTCGATTAGCTCATTAAGGACGTTTTATATTTGCCGGGACGTCGGTTTGTGACGATCCCGGCAAATATAAAAAAAGTCTTATAACAAACTGTGTTATAAACAGATTAAAGCTATTTTATTTTCATTTCACTAAAGAAATTTCATAAAGCTTAATAAAAGCTATCATTAGCTCTTTCGGTGCCAAATTTCAGACGACATTTGTCGTCTGCCTTTCTTTTTTTTAACAAATTATTGCTTGAAAAGAAATTTATACGTAAAGTTGAAAGACTGAATGTCAAACAGCGTAGATCCAGCTGAGACGGCTCATATGAGCCGTCTCATCTGGATCTATGCTGTTGCAAAAGCCTATTATTATAGCCTGTGTCAGTGAAAGTTAAAGAATCACATTGTTGTTCGATTTTACCAGTTACATTGAAAATTTATTAAACTTTAGTATACCCTTGTAAACATGAATAAATTTTGTGCCGGTACTTAGACGTTTACGTCTAAATATTTCGTCTTGTGATTTACTGTTTGATATTTCCTGTACTGCACACCAAGTCGCTTCTGAACAGAGGCCTACTGTAAAAGAAAGGAATAGCTCCATCCTTTCTTTTTAGAGTAGAACCTTTTTCAGAAGGGAGGAAAATAATTTTGACATTTGCCTCCCGTGAAAGCATCCATCTCTGGAAGAATGGGGACCCTCTTTAAGCGAACGGCAAAAGCCTTGGTCATATATATCGCGAATGCGTACACGGATCCAGACCTTTGTTATTCGTATATTTTAAAAGTTGTCTTCTCTCGTGACGCGGCTTGAAGTGCTAACGTTATGTTCTCAAATCAGTCTATAAATGCATTTTCTTTTAAACACCTGTATGTGTTTTAAAACTTAAAAAAGCCTGTTCGTGCCATATGTGAACAGCAGTGGTCGAGACCAGCATCCCACCTTGTGGCGCGCCGTTACCGCTTTTTAAACGATGCGTACCCAATCTTAAACTGAATCTAACGTGCAAAATTGAAGTTTTTGGGAGCTAGACTGGGCTGTTCGGATGAGCAGGCTGTTTGCATTTGGCATACACACATTGATAAGGCATATTTCATTTGATGGTGAATTTTAAATATCGGTAATTTTGCTAGCAACTATTTATACAGGTGATGGACGATTATCTTGAATGTATTCAAGACGGAAAATTTTACGGTCATCAAGATGAGAAACAAATATTTTAAAAGGATAGGATATACCTGTACCTGGTAGATTTTCAGTCTTTTTTTTCCAAAGGAGGCATTTTTATGACTTCCTGTTTGCTTTCCTGCGCAACAAACCCCTTCTAAAAAGGGGTCTGCTCTATACGGAATGAATGTGCTTCCAAAGTGAGTAGACCCCTTTTCAGAATGGGACAAAACAATGACAAGAGTTGCTAGCTACAACCCCGGGAGGTGTAGTAATTCCTCTTAACGCTTAGCACGCTGGGCAAAATTTTCAGCAGGCGACATATTGAAATATTTTTTTCTTATTTTTCCCAGAAATCAGGGTTTGACATTTCATGCAAATTGTCTCCAATGGAGACAATTTGCATGAGATGTCAAATCCTGTTTTTGATGGAGACAATTTGCTTGAGATGTCAAATTCTGTTTTCTGGGAAAAATAAGAAATATCATTAGTTTGCCGTGTGTTGCATTAGTCCAGAGAGTGTTAAAGGTTAATCACGCCGTGGGAAAGTACCCAGTTAATATGTTCGAACACGGAAAGCCACATCAGGAGCTCAGCATCTGTGCGGGCTGGCCTCTGTCTTTGCTTTCCGCTGTATAAATTCTTTAAACGCAAACCATTGAAAACGGGACCGAAGGGGTGGAAAATCATTTCATTGTACGCATATGGGACCGTGAGCTCCAGTTTGTCGCATATGCAAACGATATGGTCCCTAATAACTGCATGGGTCTTTTCTGTTCTATTCTATTTTGTTCTAGTCTTCAGTCGAACTTCAATGGCGGAAACATCTTTTGGACTATGGAATTTCGTTCTGAGGGCTAATCGTAGCGGGAGGTCAGGAGGCAATTGGGAATAATTTAGGGATTTAAAGTAATGGTATGTTGAGTGTACTCATTAGAGTCGCGTCGATGGAGCGATTCTAATGAGTGCTCACAACATACATTTTCATGATAAAAAAAGAAAATTTCCTTAAGATAACCCTAAATACTTGTTTTCTTGAACTATCTGAAGCATTTCCAAGGGACTCAAAAGCGAGTTCGAATCAGCCATGGTAAACGAGCCATAGGGTCATTGAGGTTTTACTGTATTTTACATTACGAAAATACGCCTATTCAAATATATTGAAAATTTCACCAACAAAAACTGAAAGTTTTCAGATATAAATTCTGATATTTTTCACATTTCTGCTCAAAATGTTTTTGAGCAGAAATAAGAAAAACTAATATAAACCCCAGTTTTACTATAAAAAGGTGGGGTTTAAGGGGGGTCAAAATTATATAGGCATGTTTTCGTGATGATAGCAGCGGACTGCACACAGCGTTAAAACAGCTGTGGACGGCGGGGAACCTAACGATATACCTGGTAGCTAAGAAAGTTGTGGGCTCATGCTTTTAGCTCGATTTCCGCCCCATATAGATTTTGTTTAGTCGAGACGTGCCTGAAAGCCTTTGATGGGAATTAGAACAGCACTATATTAAATATCATAGGCATTTTGCTCAGCGCAGTATTACAAAAAATATTAATCATAATGAGATAATCATCTCAAACAATTTCACGCATCGAAAATGATTTTGTGCAGTTTTCTTTTTCGTTTAACTATTATCTCATCGAGCAAAAAGGAGGCTAACTTCATATGCGACAGCGAAGACCAAATTCCAACATCCACCCAGCCCGATCATAACCTTCCCTTTTTAAAATAGTAGCTAGATTCTTCTTCTATATTGGGAGTTTCTGCTAGCGAACAGCGAAGGCCCAGATCGGACTGCGCACCCATTTTTACTTGACGTGGCTCATATAGTCGACAACGTTAGAAAATATACATTTGGACGTGTGCCCAGAGAATACACAGATCTGCCTGCGCAATCCCGCCGGTCTGGGTATACCTTTCTGTGTTCACCGATATGTTTAACAGTATCCACGCGAGCAAAGAAGGCCCTGATCAGAATGCGCAAATGCGCAGTCTGATCAAGGCCTTCCTTGCCCTCACACTCGATAAGGACCATTTTCTCACGTTGCGGTCCATTTAAGGTCTTTTCTGTTAATATTTTTGTGAATGTTGCGATACACCCATTTGCATGATTTGTACACCAGGCTTATCATGAGAAAATCATCTGTATTTGTGCGAATACCGAAGATCCCGATCAGTCTACGCTTCCACACAGTCCAATCTAAGTCATCACTCTTTACTCTAAATTCGACATTTCGGAGGACCTTCTCTCATGCAGTCGAATAGCGATGGTCCCGGCATGGTCCTACCGCGTAAAGTGGGTTTTTACCCGCCGCGACTCTTCTGTCTACGATAAAGAGTATCAGACGTCTCATCTGCATTTCTCTTCTCTTTGTATCTCGTTTCCTGCGTTTAATAGTGACATAATTTTATCTGATTTAGACTAACAGGTAAATAAGACTAAATAGCGAAAATATGTTGTGTCATTGTGCTCGTTAATGTTACCCTAAAACATTTCATATTTGGCACGCGTCAAGCAGAAAGGTAACGCATCGAATATGCGATTTGCGGGGCTCCAGATCAGCCTGCGCGCGCAGACTGATCTGGAGCCCCACATTTCGCATGCATAATGTATGGACCTTGTGATATGTAGATACTGATCAGATTATACGGCTATGCAGAACAGTATGGGCCGGCATTGTTCATTATGCGATAATATAATTATGCCACAGGCGTATTTGCATTTTATGCGCGATGGAGGAAATATAGACTGGCTCCAGTCTCCAGTGACAAAATATTTATTCTTATAATCCTGTTTTATACATCCAGTAAAATAAATCCGAAATAATATCATGGCTATAAAGGCTGGCCACTATTGATTTCCCTTTCTGAGAGAAAAAATAGTTTCATTTGACTTAATAGGTACAGATAATGCATTATTATGCAGTTCTCATGGTCTGATGCAACTTACATTAAAGCAGTCTAGAGGAGATGCCACTAAAATGGTACATGCGAATAGCGAATGTACAAACGAGCCTGCGAATCTTCGCAGTTTTTATTTGTGGTCTTCTCAATTCACTTCATATTCGTAAATGTTGCCAGCACTGCTGCCTGGTGTGGATCCTCGATGTTGGCATGTGGCAGGATAGTGGCGCCCTTACAAGCTCGGTGGTTTCTCCGGGTACTCGGGTTTCCTCCACCGCTTGGATTACAAAACGCCAACATCCGCACCTATTACTTAATGGAGCGGGGCCGGCCTCGGTGGCACAGCTGGATGCGCGTCCGACTGGTGATCAGGAGATAGCGGGTTCAACCCCTGCCGGGTCGACAGCATTCTTTCGTGGAGGTTTGATCATGAAATATTTTCTACGGTCATTCTCTTCCTTCCGCTGATTCAAGAAGGGCAGTTGTCAGTTTCTGGCGAAAGACTGTGCACAATACTGATCAACAGCTTAGAGGACTAAGCCTGACCAGTAAAAGTGTGGTTATGTAAACTGACCGCGCTCGACATGTCCCCATTGGGTTGACAGGGCCGTAAAGCCTTAACGCAAACAAACTTCATGGAGCTTTCTGTGTAATCGAAGTAAAATAAATAAAGTTTGAACTTTCAAATTTTATATACAGGAAAACAGTGGGGCACAAACCTGGCTGTGTACATGTACATGCTTATTGGGCGTTCTTTGTAAAGAATATGGGCAGATTTTTCGCGATCCGCACACGGTCACATTATTTTGTTATTAAATGAACTTGTATATATAGGCCTGTACTTATATATATATCAGGTTCGTACCACTTTAAGAAAATTAACTCCACCACTTAAAAGTGTCAGCTTCACGGCTATTTCCTTACGACCCGAAAAAACGACGTTCTTTCAAAGTCGCCGCAACGTTGTAAAAGCCTGAGGCGACGTTGAATTGACGATTGTTGTTCAAACGTGTGCTTTTGAGAATATGTTTTAAAACCCTTCTGTGGAATTGCGTTATTTCCATATACATTGTATGCTGTAAGGTACAGTTGCCCATAACACTGTTAAATTTTTCATTATCGGTTAAATTTTACAGCAATTGTCACATTTTACTCCTCATAAACTTACAATTGAACTTCTAAAATTAATTTCTTGCTCGACGAAAGTCACCCAACAAGAAAAAAATGTATGCAAGTGTTAAGATTTTATTGAAGATAAAATGAATAATGAAATTTCCGACTGACTTACGGATACCATATTTACCCTAAGTATTCGGACAAACATGCCTGAGCAAACAGTGAAGACCCAGATCAGACGCCGCAGAACGCGGCGTCTGATCAGGGTCTGCACTGTTTTCCATTAATCCCGCATTTTTAGACAACCAATAAAATGACTTGTTCAAAATTTTAGGACAAGTATGGTAAGGAGTTAAGATGTCGGGATATTTAGGTACACTGCTAGTTTTTGACGATACCACAAACTAGGAAGACTCATACAATGCGATGTGCGTACAGCAAAATGAGTGCAGTATGAAAGCACTGGTACAGTAACAAAATGAGTGCAGTATGAAAGCACTGGTACAGTAACAAAATGAGTGCAGTATGAAAGCCCTGGTACAGTACAAAATGAATGCATTATGAAAGCACTGGTACAGTAACAGAATGAGTGCAGTATGAAAGCCCTGGTACAGTAACAAAATTAGTGCAGTATGAAAGCACTGGTACAGTAACAAAATGAGTGCAGTATGAAAGCACTGGTACAGTATCAAAATGAGTGCAGTATGAAAGCACTGGTACAGTAACAACATGAGTGCAGTATGAAAGCACTGGTACAGTAACAAAAGAGCACCGAGTTGTGCCATGTTCTTATGTTCATACGCAAAATACTACTACTGCTACTATTACAACAACAACTACTACTACTACTACCCAAAGGCCTCAGATCCACCTGCGCATTCATTGCAGAGAATTGGGTCAGTATGCGAATCGTTTCTGCTTACATGTACAATACACAATTGATGCTGGTAAACTATTGATGGGGTTCTTAGACTGGCTCCAGTCTCCAGTGACTAAATATTTTTCTCATAATCCTGCTTAATAATCCACTAAAAGACCAGCCTATATAGTCATGATATTATTCTGGTTTCATTTCAGTGGATTATTAAAAAGGATTATAAGAAAAAAAAATAGTCACTGGAGACTGGAACCAGTCTAGGGTGTTCTCTCTGATTATCTTCTGTGACGCTGGATTTTATACATGACCCATCAAGTCTATCCGCACTTGGATTTTTAATTACATTTTTTATGATTAGTTTTGCGAACATATCCCAATTTCGACTTTGTAGAGATTTTACTGTACTTATTTTTATCGTTATTTTATATTTTACTCTCAGAAGTTGATGAAGCACCTGTACAGTAATTTCAAGAAATAATGACTCTCGAATCTGACAAAGGTCAAGGACAGTTACTTTGGCGCGCGAAGGGAAACCAGTATTTCACATATAGTAAAATTTCGCTATTAAGACCACTCGAAGTTAAGGCCACCCCACTTTGTATTTAGACCAGCTTTTGTCTATCCCAAATATTTTTCTTTCCCATAACAAAACACGCCTATTCAAATATATTGAGAATTTTACAACCAAACAAGGAAAGTTTTCAGATAAAAAATTCTGATATTTTTTCTTATTTCTGATGAAAACAGATTGTGGGTACTCGTTAGAACCGCCTCGATGAGACGGATCTAACGAGTACCCACAATCTATAGTTTTTAGCAAAATAAGAAAAATAATGTATACCCATATAAACCCCAGTTTTACTATATAAAAGTGGGGTTTAAGGGGGGGGGGGGGTCAAAATTATATAGGCGTGTTTTCGTGATGGTTTTACGGCAAAGGTCCTAAAATTGCGTAGACCAAAGTTTCTGACAAAATGGCGAATGCAATCAGTGTAGATCCCATAACAGATCATACTACTTCTTCAGGAGCAGTCTGATCAGGGTCTACACTGTTTGCCATTTCACTATTTTAAGAACCAACTGATTAAAAAGCAAAATCTAGGCCAGAAATATATGGAATAAAGTGTTCAAAATTTGAGGATATTTACCGTATTCTATATTCAAATTTAAGGTCTCTCCTTAAATAAGACCACTTTTAGACATTCCCAAAAGGGGTCTTAATAGAGAAGTTTTACTGTATACGAACATTAAGCACTCTGGCGATCCACAAGGTTTGTACAGGGCCGTTATTGACTGCCCTTAAAATTTTAACCCTCTCATCAGCGATAAAACAAGAATCGTATTTCAGAAATGGTCCGTCGTCAGTGGAAAAGGTGGCTTCGGCCATGTTTGAAATAGGCAGAATCAAATTATTTTATGCATCCTCACAGGCTCACCAGGGCCTAACGTTATACAGTATCCAATGATTACGCATACATGTACATTATCATGTAATTGGACGGGGAAAGGGCTGAACAGCGTGTGCGGATGTACAAATTACGAAAACACGCCTATTCAAATATATTGAAAAATTGTCCATTAAAAAAATGAAAAAAAAATCAGATAAAAAAATCTTATATTTTTCATATTTCTGCTCAAACATAGATTGTGGGTACTCGTTAGAACCCCTCGACGAGGCGGTTCTAACGAGTACCCACAATCTACGTTTTTGAGCAGAACTAAGAAAAATAATGTATACCCCTGTAAACCCCAGTTTTACTATATAAAAGTGGGGTTTAAGGGGGTCAAAATTATATAGGCATGTTTTCGTGATGGACTGATCTATGCCTTGGCGTTTTCTCCCAGAGAAACCCTTTTAATTGAATCGGCTTAAATACCGTCGCTTTAAATTCCGGATGCTAATTCTTAAAGATTCCAAGTAGAAAGTTTCCATATTGATCTAGAGTCAATGATCAGTACACTTTGCCCATCGAGTCATCATGGCTCGATAAAGCTGTTTGCGCAACGGCAGATACAAATTCATAAATATTTGTTATTCGTGATGGTCTGATATCATATTAGAACATTTAAACAGAATAGTTTTGGACGCTGCATTGGAAAATGTTTGAGAATAAGTTTTGCGATCAATGAAACCTGGACCCAGACCAGTCAACATATTTGCGCATTTAATTAAGAGTAGCGCACACTGTTTGCCCTCATATTGCAGTAAAACTTAAAGTCCTAGGAAATTCTTCCGATAGCTTAAGAAAAATATTTTGCGATATTTTTCGGAAAAATTCTTATTTTATCATGAAAACGTATGATGTGTGTACTCATAATTAAGATCGCTTTATCGAGGCATCCGATGAGTACACGCAGCATACCATTTTTATAGAAGATCGGAAAGACATCCCTAAATTATCCCCATTTGCGTCCTGACCTGGCTCTAAGTTTAACCCTCAGTTGCTCGAACTATCCATGTCTGGAACAAATATTCATGGTCCCAAACATGTTCGAGACATTGAAGCTCGACTGTATTTGGACTTTTAGGAATGTACTTAGCGATGATCAGTTTGCCTGGTCTAAGCTTTTCTCAAACGCCATCTTCCGTATTTACCTTAAGTATTCAAGCAGGCAGACAGAGCTTGCAAACAGTGTAGACCCATATCAGACGCCGCAGAATGCGGCGTCTGATCAGGGTCTACACTGTCAGCCACTCTTCCAGCAATTTTAGACACATCAACAGGACAACAAACACATCAACTGATTTGTCTAAAGTTTAGAAGTATGGTAAAAATTAAGGAATACATAGTAAATACTGTAAAACTTTTTTCTTACCGGATCTCCGCAAGGTCAAACAAAAAAGCGTGTGTGTTTAGGGTAACCCTGCCCTGCCTAAGTTATTTGCATTTTTTGCGAAAATGCTTATTAAAAGAGTCCAGTGATCTTTTACTCTAAAAGTAAACTTTATGCTTATCCAAAAGAAACTTACTTTGTCACTGTATTGTCTTTATCATTATTATGTTTTTCTTTTCTTTTTCTTCTTTTCACTCATAAGTCATGTGCTTGACCTGAGCTTGTCTTAATAAAGAATACTGTATTGTATTGTATTGAATACAATCTAAAATGAACAATTAAACAAGCCATTACGAAAACATTTCTATTCAAATATATTGAACAATTCACCACCGAAAACTGAAAATGTTTAGAAAAACTCTGATATATTTCATATTTCTGCTCAAAACATATATTGTGGGTACTCGTTAGAACCGCCTAAGCGGTTCTAACGTATACCCACAATCTATGTTTTTGGGCAGAAATAAGAAAAATAATGTATACCCCTGTAAACCCCAGTTTTACTATATAAAAGTAGGGTTTAAGGAGGTCAAAATTATTTAGGTATGTTTTCGTGATGATGTTCTAGTCTTATCTTTTTTGAAATAAAATCTTGATGATGTCTTTCTGGTGAAACCTAGCATTTTTTTCATGTTTGCTAAGAAATAGTAGTGTTTAGAATAAAATATTTATGCTACCATATTTATGCCAAATGTTCAGACAAGTAGGTCAGAGCAAACAGTGTAGACCCAGATCAAACTGCTCCTGTAGGAGCAGTTTGATCAGGATCTACTCTATTTGCCATTGTATCAGTACTTTTTAGACACATCAAAGGAGAGTAAAACAGACCTTGTAAGAGTATGTGAATTATGGCGCGGAGTCCAAATATGTAAATATGTTTGGTAATTATGGTATAATAATCTGTATTACAAATGTAAAATGCTATACAGTAATATGAGAAAAGGGGCTTTATATAATATGCAAGGGTCACCTTGGCCTTCTCTATTCATCGATATATTATACAGTATCCAAGGATCCCGCAGGCGCCCTACATTCGTGCAGTCTGATCAGAGACTTTACTGGGCGCAATTCGCATAGCTAAGGATGCAGTTTATTCATGCGGTACCGGAGACTCTGATCAGACTGTGCGAATGCGCAGGCTGATCTGAGTCTGCGTTGTGTGCGCATATGAGAAGGTACGTTTTCGCAGGGTGAGGCTCCTAGAATGACTTTTTCATATTGGGACGTAAATCAGTAATTATATTTCTTGATTTTACTCCATCTTCATTGATTTCCATTAACATGAAGGACTGCACTTTAAATGTAAATTCAATATATTAAAGCTTGACTGTTATATATTTAGGGTGGCCTGTCTGTCTCTTGTCTTTCCGTGTCTCACTCTCCTGATTATATATATAGATAATTTGCATGAAATGTCAAAACCCATTTTCAAGAAAAAATAACTTCAAGTTGTCGTCCGCCCAAAGAACTGTAACAGTTAACACTGTCATACCTGAGTTTCTCAAGTGGGATCTCCAATTCTTGAGTTTGGACTTATCCACTGATGCAAATAGGGGTTTCAGTCTAAACTAAAGAAAAGGTAAACAGTGTAGATCCTGATGATCTGGATCTACACTGTTTGCACAGGTTTTGGTTTTGGTCTGCCGGCTGAATGGCGCAGAAAGTGGCTCGCTGCTCAGCAGAAACATACATTGTCAAATGTTAGTTCCATCTGATTACCTTACACCTGATAATCTCTTTGAAACCAGAGATATTCCGCTTTAAATCTGTACAGTGGAACCTCGATAATTCAAAGTCCAAGGGACCAAACAGTTTTGTTTGAATTATTGAGACTTTGAATAATTGAGGGTTAAATACATACATATAGTGAAGTCGGGACTTCAAAATGATTTTGAATTATTGAGAATTTTGCATTATTGGAGTTTGAATTATCGAGGTTCTACTGTATATCAGCAAGGTATATATTCTGCAAACGAGTATGAAACAGTTAGACTGGCTCCAGTCTCCATTGACTAACTGTTTTTTTCTTATAATCTATTTAATAATCCACTAAAATAAAACCAAAATATCATGACTATAAAGGCTGGTCACTAGTGACCAGCCTTTATAGTCATGTTATTATTTTTGTTTTATTTTAGTTGGTTATCAAACAGGATTATGAGAAAAACTATTTAGTCACTGGAGACTGGAGCCAGTCTATGAAACAGTGTGTTCTCCGAAATTATCATACTTTGACATCTCTTGAAATGTCAAAGTTATGATTCTTTAGGTACAGTGTAGTTATCAGCTGCGTGCATCGTACATGTTTCTTCGTGTACAGACATGTAAATGACTCACGGATTCAGGGATACGTATTTAATGGGAATCTGAATGAATTATTTCCATATACCAATCAAGGTAAGGGACATAACTGACTGAAAATGGACTCAGCTTTAGAATGGGAGGCATAGTTATGAAAGGCAAGTCCAAAGCACCCCAAATTTACAACAATTTAGTGTACTTCTTATCATCAAAAGTTTCGAAATTGACCTAATTTTTATAGAGAAATGTTTATAGAGAAAATTGACGGAAAGTCCACCTGATCATTCTATAATTGCTGCTTACGTACAGTCTTAAAATAACGTATAATTTAATAACCTTTCCAATCCAGATATAGTTTGTTAAAAAAAAGAATGGTCTGTTAAACTGCTTGTCATATTTCAATGCTTAGTCATACATGTGATTCTCAGCCCAATAAAAGGGCCCTTAAGCCTTATTTGAATGGTGAAAGCCCAGACCAACCTTCTTCGCATCCGTATAATTTAATTTGATCAGGGAATTCTCTGTGCGCTACCTTACCTATTGATTCAGTTCGCAGCATTACCTACTGATTCTTATTTGTTGCACGTATATGGCATAAAAGCCCTTTTTGCATTGCCCGCCCTACGGTTATGTTGCACTAACAGCTGTTATACGTCTAATGATAACTTACAGTCATGAAAATCGCATGCTAAAAGAAATTCTATATTTCGTCTCTTTATATAAAATCAAATGCTATTTCCGTGTACATAATACACGTTCATATAGCGTTGAGGGACTTCTCGTATCTTCCACTTCATTACCCACCATGTTTGTGAAAACATTTCCAATCGCTGCGCAGAAAAACCCACAACGGGCCATGTGCGAAGAGCGAGGGCCCAGGTCAGGCTGCGCGTCAGCGCAGCCTAACCTGGGCCCCACTCTTCGCACATGCAATATTTGAATTTCGCTGAACCTTAAAAACGAACAGCAAAATCCCTAGCCAGATACAGCGGCTGCCACCGCTGGTATTGGTCTTCTCCTTTTCGCTTCTGTAATTGTAGGGTTTTTTCCGTGTTTCGGCTCAGTTCAAGTGAAAACTCTCGTTGATTTCAATTGGTAAGCAGAACGTTCGGGGTCAATTAATTTCAGGTGAACCAACAGGTACACAAAACGGCTTAAAAATTAAGGTTGGCTCTGTTTCAAATGTATTGGGCGGCTGTTCTTTGGTCTGGCAAACATCTTGATATAGGGACCGTCGTGGGAAAACCAACGTTCCTTGATTACATGACGCATTTTTTTTTTAGAAATGGGCCCTGATGTTATAGACAGACAACAAAGATCGAGTGGTAATGCTATCATCCCTGAGACCGAGATCTGCACATTCTGACCAGGGCATTAGTTCTCTATTTACGGAATAAAAAACAACTTAAACGGGGGATCCATTGAAATACGTTACAAAACAGTAGATACCTTAAGGTAGCTGAGTCTACAATATCCGACTGCTATTTTTATGTACATTAAATTGAAATTCGGGTCTTTCAATATATATTTAGGAGGGGTTCAATCAATCAATCAATCAATCAATCAGTCAATCAATCAATCAATCAATCAGTCAATCAATCAATCAACCATTTCTCTCAGGTTACAGCTATGTAACAATACGAAGAGGGTTTTGAATATTTCTAAACAGTTACAGTAAAACCATGATGACACGAACACCGATGGTTCGTTTACCTTCGATGATGCGAACTCATTTTTTAGTCCCCACGAAATTCTTCCGATAGCTCATATTATTAAGGGAAATTTTCTTATTTTATCATGAAATTGTATGTTGTTTATACTTAGTGGCGATTCTTATGAGTACATTCAACATACCATTATAGTATAGAAGATCAAAAAGACTTCCCTGAATTTTCACCATTTGCTTCCTGACCTGGCGCCATGATTAACCCACAGTGTCTCGAACTGTTCGAGCCATTGAGGTTTTACTGTATATGGACTTGGTATACACTGTTTGCCAATTTCCCTTTTATGGGATGCTGGCATAAATAGGTTAAAATTTCAACACATCCATTTAACTACCTGTTGATATGTCCAAAAAATGCTGAATGAGTGACAAACAATGTAGACCCTGATCAGACGCCGCGTTCTGGGACGTCTGATCTGGGTTTAAACTGTTTGCGTTGCCAAGTCTGTCTGAACTATTAGAGTATGAACTGATAAACTGACCAATTCTGCTGTACTGACTTGCGGTTCTCAAAATCTTTTTCTTTGTCTTTTGCAGAAGCCTGATGCCGGAAGTGACGAAAGGCCAGACGACAATCGAGAAAACCCCATCGTACTTTGTCACCAAGGGGATTCCGGAACGCGTGTATAAAATGTCAAAGAAAACCAAACTTATCATTGTGCTAAGGGATCCTGTCACTCGGGCTGTCTCGGATTATACCCAGTTAGCAAGCAGGAACCCGGATGTTAGACCATTTGAGGAAATGGTGTTTGTAAACAATAAAACAAAGATTATTGATACTTCCTGGGCGATAATTCGCATCGGAGTTTATGTTCAGCATTTAGCCAGATGGTTAGATTATTTTCCAATGAAACAACTACACTTTGTAAGTGCCGAAAACTTAATTAAAGATCCTTCTACTGAAATGGAAAAGCTACAAAGTTTTCTTGGGCTCAAACAGGTAATAACTGCAGAAAATTTTACATTTAATGAAACAAAAGGATTTCCGTGCTTTAGGAAGGACATAAGTTCAGAAAGTTGGCACTGTTTAAATAACGATAAAGGCAGAACTCATCCAAATATAGATCCCGCCATTTTGGAACGGTTACATGACTTCTATAAACCGTTTACATTGAAATTATACAGGATGACAGGAATAGATTTCGGGTGGACGTGATTCAAGAGAAATGTTCTATGAATGTATCATGGTAATGTGAAACAAATTATGGAAAAAATGTCTTACGCCTTCTACAAATACCGAAAGCCCGGAGAGCCTGTCTCTGTACAGAATCTGGTCAGGGCTTTTGGTTTCGCTATGTAGATTCTGTGGAGTTAAAACTGTGTCTGTGAGCGTGCGTATATGTGCGCGCATGCGTGAAAACGGAAGCCAGACCAGATGTTGAACGCGGTGGTCTTTCGCTGACCGAGTATAGAGTAAGACAGATTATCACATAGGATCATGTGGTACTGAATGTATCGATAATTTAAATGCACGGTATATCAATGTTGCCTTAAATTTCGTCAGATACATTGGGAAATTAGATTTTTAGACTGAACAAATATTACTCTGAACCTGATTTTGTGCTCGATGTGATAAGCGACATATAATTTAATTAGAATACTGAAGCAACTTGCGTCAAATATAATTTTGAACACTATTTGTCCCTGGTTATACCATCAGGAAAACATACCTATATAATTTTGACCCCCTTAAACCCCACTTTTATATAGTAAAACTGGGGTTTGCAGGGGTGTATATTATTTTTCTTATTTCTGTTCAAAGCATATATTGTGGGTACTCGTTAGAACCGCCTCGACGAGGCGGTTCTAACGAGTACCCACAATCTATGTTTTGAGCAGAAATATGAAAAATACCAGAAATTTTTATCTGAAAATTTTCATTTTTTGGTTCAAAATTTTCAGTACATTTGAATAGGCGTGTTTTCGTAATGCATTATGTAGAGTTTCAGTTTGTTTTGCTTTCTGTTACCCATTGGACAGTATTTATCGGTATATTGGGTATTAAATATACCAGAGGGATCAGCTGTTTAAACTGTGTCGGACAGATGAAAATCCATGTAAGAAACGCCTAAGCCAGATAACTGTCACTAATATCTCAGCATTCATCGATTATACGAGAGAATCCTTTTAACTAAATAGATGGAGAACTTGCCTCTTCAAATAATGACAAGCATGCCTGATCGATCCAAAGTTTTTAAAGAAACTGTATCACTTAACTTTTCCATGTATACGATGTCAAAATTTCAATGAACAATGGAAAACCTGTATGCATCCGTTTGTTCACGGTCGGAACCTAGATAAAATGTATAGTCTTTGAAGCTCAGCGTATATGTAGCTCTATGAAGGGCAGTTGGGCCTAAAATAAAAAAAAAGTGTGTGTTTCAGGTTACCCGGCCTTGTCTAATTTTTCACCACCGACCCTAAAGTTTTTTAAGGATTTTTGGGGGATTTCCCCGTTCAGCCATATTGTTTTCCTATTAACCCTGTATAAAAACTTTTATCAAAATAAAAATATTTCCGACCTACCGTCACTATTTTTAAATTCCATGTAACCTGAAACACACATATTTTTTTTTTGGCCTTGTCAGTTTCTGGCGAAAGAATGTGCACAAGTACTGATTTACTGCATAGAGGACAAAGCTTGCCAAGAAAAAGTGTAGTTAGGGAAAACTGGCCGGCTCGACATGGCCTTAATAGTGTTGACTAGACCGTAATACTCCAACTCCATTTCCAGTATATACTTGTTTCCATACTTGTGACAGATCACCTCCTCTAGTCATGAGATAAACACCTATAAAAAATAAAACGGTATATTTTCAGACAAAAAAAAACAAACAAAAAAACAAACAAAAAAACAAAAAAACAAAACAAAACAAAACAAAAAACAAAAAAAAATTCAAAAAAACAAAACACACACACACACACACACACACACACACACACACACACACACACACACACACACACACACAAAAACAAAAAATGATATCAACACCTTACGTTCCTGGAGATTCTTTTCTCACCAGACTGACACATTAGTCACAAATTGTTGCTTATATGCATAAATACAAATATTATGGGGAACAAAAACACTTTCAAGGGAGATATTTCTGTCAAAATATTTTAATTTCTTCTGAAAAGGGGTATACTCTAAAAGGAAAGAATTTGCTCCCAGTGGGAGCAAATTCTTTCCTTTTAGAGTATACCCCTTTTGAGGCCTGGTGTACAGGAAAGCAAACAGGAAATCAAAATGTGCTTACTTGCCAAAAGTGGCAGAATATCTACCAAGTTACCATTTGCCTTAATGTTCCTGTTGCTGTGGTTACATACATCTAACCTTTTATGGAACGCAGTTTTGCAACGGTAGAAAGCTTGACTTGAGTTCAAGAGGTACCGAGTTCGAGCCTCACTAGGCACCATAAGTTGAGACCTTGAGCAAGTCACTAAATCAACATTGCTACTATGGGAGTATGTCTATAAACCAAAGTGCGACATTCACAATCGATAAAAACAAATAAAGTTTATAAAGAACCCCCGCTTCATGCTGACAGATTGGTAAGTTATCTTTACTTAGAATCTCTCTGGTACCTTCGAGTTTCTGAGGGTAGGGTCGTACGGATCCCCACAGGAGCCTATGGTATAAACTCAGAATTTGTTATTATGGTTTCTGTATCGGTATTGTTTTGAGCGACAATCATGTTGCCTTTTATCAAAGATATATATTGGGATGAACTGAGCCACAGGTAAGCCTGGATATACATGTTATTTTCGTGCAAAATTTTAGTTCATAGAATCTAAAACATAGACAAGATGCCAAAAACCACGGTATTTACCCTACTGTCCTTTCGACATCTCTCGAAAAGACGCTTTTTTTTTTCTTGGCGTTTTATCTTAAATGACACTATTTTATTCTGATAGACCATATCTTATCAGAAACCATTTGTCTTTTCTGTTTCTGTGTTTTGTTCTCAAATATTTACTCTAAAATTAAATTTATCGCCAAACATTGGTCTGACCTATGCAGTTTCTATAGTAAAGTGTTTTTTTTTTATTTTTTATTTTGTTTTTATTTTTGTCTGCGGAAAAATGTTACTTTTCTTTGCTGAATTTGAATTATTGATGTTTCACAACAATATTATGAAAATTTCAGAAAAATTGAACAAGAACTTGTTGAAAATCTGCCTCCAAGTCACCTACCCTACAAATTTCTTCATAATTTGCATTTATTTTCACTATGAGAAAAAGTGAAAATATTTGATTTTTTAAAAACCATTGACTAGAATAAAACTGTTTTTTGCATAGGTAGTTACGACAAATGGTTTTGCATTAAATCATGACAAAAGTTTGCAAATTTACTTCTTCTGTGTAGTTCACCAAGCAAAAAAACGACCTTCTGAAAGATGTCGAAAGCACAGTAGGTACACGGATAGACAAGCCTGAACAAACAGTATAGACCCAGATCAGACACCGCATAATGCGGCGTCTGATCAAGGTCTACACTGTTTGCCACTCATTCAACAGTTTTAAACATGTCAAAAGGTAGTAAAATTGACTGATTGAAATGTTAGGACAAGTATGGTAAAAAAAAATTTAGCTGTCAGATATTTAGGGTTAATACGCTATATATACATTTTGCAGTGCATTGGCTCTTACAGAAGATAGGTATATTGATTTCGGAATTTTCCTCAGGTGCTTTTCAGCTTGAAATATTTGTCGGAATACTTAGGGTAAACATGTGAATGCTTTTGTTTGTTAACCCATTTTAGTCTGAAAACACCCAAAAGGGTAATAATCAAACATTGCAGACTCATATCAGGTACCGTAGAACACTGCGTCTCATTAGGGTCAACCATCACGGAAACATACTTTAATAATTTTGACGCCCTTAGACCCCACTTTTATATAATAAAACTGGGGTTTTCAGGGGTACACATTATTTTTCTTATTTCTGCTCAATACCATAGATTGTGGGTACCCATTAGAACCGCCTTGTCGAGTCGGTTCTAACGAGTACCGACAATCTATGTTTTAAGCAGAAATACGAAAAATCGAGGCGGTTCTAGTACCCACAAGCCATGGTTTTGAGCAGAAATATGAAAAATATCAGAATTTTTATCTGAAAACATTTAGTTTTTGGTGGTGAAATTTTCAATGTATTTGAATAGGCTAGTTTTCATATGAGTTTGCATTAAATACAGGACTTTCTAAAAACATAGTAATAATAAAAACTAACCAGGCACCTTGCTATTGGAAATAAACCGGTCCAAAAATTTGTAATAGAAGAGTACACTCGACGTTTTAAATGGGTTAAACCCTGTGTGGCAATGGTTTGTTTTCGCTGAATCAGCATTTTACTTCTTTAACATGCTGGTTTTAAGTAATAGCAGCAGAGATTTTAAAATTCCAAATTGTTCAGAAAATAGGGTTTTACGTTTCATAGGAATAGTTTCTTAAGGCGACACTTTCATGAACTGTCAAGCTGTGTTATCTGGGAAAAATAAGAAAACTGTCACCGATTTATTGTCTGCTATTTCTGCCAAAAGATCGCTGAAGAAGAGCTAGCAGTTTAAAGTACATTCATGCCTAATTAACATGTCTCGTTGTAACAATTAATAGAAGGTGCTGGCACAAATCATATCATACCCCACGCAAGAAAGAAACATGCCTTTGGTTCAGATGCCTATCTGTCCGCCTGTTTTCAGCCTTTGCCTTGAACGCTTAGAATGCTGGGAAATTTTTTCAGCAGACGAAGTTTTAAAATATTTTTCTTATTTGTTCCCGGTTTGACATTTAATGCAAATTGTCTCCGAAGGAATTGAATGCTATGTTAAACCCAATTTTTTTTTGAAAGTAAGAAAAAGTAATCAATTTTGTTATCTCCTGAATTTGCCAATAACAGACTGATATTTGTCGGATACTGGGACTAGCTCAGTGAAAACTGATGTGCACCTCTTTCATGAAATTGACAATAGCTCAGCATTGACTTGTATGCTTAAGAATTTATTTGACATTTGTATTTCCAAATTTGTCAGAATGATTTACCTATTATTTGTGTATGTTTGAGCTGTGTAGAAGTAGAATTTGTAGTAATAATTTATTGAAAATCGCAGATTGTGACAAATTGGCATTTTTATGTACTATGCTTGTGAACTGACATGCTTGGTTTTCTTTGTAACATTTGAAGTATTTTGTCGAGTTTTGTGAAGAACGAAATCAAAGCCAATGTTGGAATATGTTTTCTTATTGCTCCATGGAAATATATATTGTGGGTACTCATTAGAAGCGCCTCGACGAGGCGCTTCTAATGGGTACCCACAATATATGTTTTCGTGGAGAAATAAGAAAAATATCAGTACTTTTCAGCTGAAAAAAAATGTCGTATATATGGCCATAACAGCCATCTTGGATGTCAGTACCTTATAACTGTAATGTATGTAAAAGTTCTTTCTTGTGATCAGACGCTCATGTGTTGAAAATGGGATGGATGTGTAGATAGCTTGTTACTTAGCGGAACTGATACACTTGCAAGGGAGACAACCCTCTCAAAATGTTTTGTTCCTGTCTGAAAAGGTATCTATTCAAAAAGAAAGAATTTGCTACCCAAAGGGAAAATTTCAGTAGTCGGAATTTTGAAATATTCGTTCCTTTTAAGAGTAGATCCTTATTCTGAGGGAGATTAGTGCTCAGCAAAGCAAACAGGAAGTCACCAAAGTTTTCTCCCTTGAAAAAATGGCGTAAAATCTATCAACTGTATTCCGCCCCCTTTGAGTAAATGATTAATGTATACAAGCCACTAGATAGAGTTTAGTTTATGTGACTGTAATGTTATAATCTGTGCCTTTTATTTCTATATACATAGTAGCGACACTGTTATAGGGCATCCGGCGAGGAGGTTAGGGGATGGGTGGGGACGTCAAAAAGTTCAAAAAATATTTAGTTGTGTACTTGGAATATAGTCAGTTATATATACCTATATTGCCTTTGACTTTCATCTTTTGAAGTCCGTTTGCCCAAGACTGTTGATCATTAATTAGTTTATATGAAAGAAAATTGTTTATTTTAACTTGAGTGTATCTATATAGTCTAATAGTGAACATTCTGAAATTGACATTTTGATCCCTGTGGCCACTTCCATTCTTAAAATTGGACTTTGTCAGCTGATGCTAATAGGGATTTCAGCCTAAACTTAAAACAGAATGGCAAACAGTGTAGATCCTGATGAGACGGCTCGTTACGAGCCGTCTCATCTGGATGTACACTATTTGCACAGATATTGGTTTTGGTCTGCCGGGCCGAAAAGGGTTAATACGCACCAAAGATGCATATTTCAATAAGCGTCAATAAAACGATGCGCTTTGAATATATTAAGATTGCCTATTTGCTGAGTTTCCTTCAAGGGTGTCATCTGTGAACTAACGTAAGTATTCGGACAGACGGACATTGCAAACAATTCAGACCCAGTTTTTTTCTCCAGAAAACAGGATTTGACTTTACATGCAAATTGTTTCCATTGGAGACAATTTGACAATTTACCTGCTTTCTGGAAAAACTAAGAAAAATATTTCAGTTATTTGTGGCAAATTTTACTCAGTGCTAAACGTTAATGATAATGTGTAGAATCTTGGTGAATTGATTATTCAGAATTTGTTGATATGTTGAAGGATTTTACATGTAACATTTTGTTTTAATAGTTGTTTAGGTATCTTAGGATGAGCAGGCTGATCTAGATCTTTGTCGTCTATATATGCGAAAATCACACTTTTATTATTACAAGGGTCATTAATATTTATAAAATAGTGCCAACCTGTACAATTCTCTGGGTTATTAAGACAAGCAGAGGAAAAATTGATGATATTTTTTTCTCATTTTTCCCAGAAAACAGGTCTTGACATTTCGTGCAAATTGTTTTCATTGGAGATAATTTGCATTGAATGTCAAAATTTTGTTCTGGTGAAAATAAGAAAAAAAATTCAATATGCCGTCTGCTGAAATGTTTAACCAGCATTATTATTACTTTTGCCGGACCACAGCAAGTCACAAATATTGAAGCACGTGCAAATAGCAACGAATAATGTCAGCCTGCGCGTCCATGCAGTCTGATCAGTCTTCGCTTTTCGCATTTTTAAAATATATGAGGAAGCCTAGAGCGAAAAGCGAGTACTCCGATCAGACAACACTTTGGTTGCTGAGGTCCGGTTCATAGTAATTTTAATACTAACCGTGCTATGGACCAATTCAGCAGACGACAAACTGATAATATTTTTCTTAGTTTTCCCAGAATATAGGATATGACACTTCATTTGGAAACAATTTGCATGAAGTGTCAAATCCTGTTTTCTAGGAAAAATAAGAAAAATATTTCAAAAGGTCGTCTGCTGAACTTTTTACCTAGCATGCATATTGTGACCTGTTTGATGCTTAACGTGCGCAAATGGCATTGGCTCCATATGCGCGATGGCCCAACTGAAACCGCACAACACAGTCTGATCGGGACATTCTCTGCTATTCGGTCCTTCTACAATATCAAATGATTCTGTTACCAGGCAACGAAGGACCTGATCAGACTGCACCATTTCCCAGATTGATCTGGACACTCGTTGCCCGCATATGTCATAAGGAAAGGTCATTCTAGTGTGTTGAGCATCATTTTTTGTTATAGGGATTAACTTTACTTTTGTGCATTTTATCGATGTGTAAACTCCGTCGAATGATTCACAAACTGAATAAACCCTTCGAGCTTCATGTAATGTTTGTGTGTGACACGCCGGAGTTTACACATTGTTAAAATCCACAAACAAAAAATAATAAAACTTCATTTCTTATAATTTTAACTGTCATCATAATGTTACAAATGTTGCCAAGAATGTCAATCTTTTGAGACGGCGGAAGTAAAATAGATCCGGCGGATTCCTGCGCTAGACTTTATCGAAATGTAAAACTTTTTTTTCAACCAGTCAAATAGAGTTAAATGTGTATAAATATGAGGAGTTGGAATAATAAATGTATGCAAGAGATCTTGAAAGTACTTCTTACTTCTGGAAACTAAATATTTCTGTGCCTATATATCTGATCAACCAGTTCAAATTTTTTCATTGAATGCATGAACATAGCATTTTAAGGGGAAGTGATACACTTTAAGGGGAGGTAACTCTGTCAGAATTGTTTTTGTTTTACCTCCCTTCTGAGAAGGGGGTCTACCCAAAAGGAGCAAATTCTTTCCTTTTTGAGTAGACCCCTTTTCAGAACAAGGAAATAGGAAGTCACAAAAGTTGTCTCTTGTACAAAATGGCGGAAAAATCCGTCAAGTGTATCCAGACCCCTCAAGCCTTTATACCATTATCATCAGAGTAAATGTTGTTATTTTGCATAATGTTCAGTGAATATAATCCATGGTCGTTGATAGTACAAGTTATAATGAATGTTGAAAATATTTATATTGAAATAAAATTGTTATTTTCATAAATGTTCGTTGCTTCTGTATTTTATTCCAGTTTTATAATAAACCAGTCAGTTGAAAATATAACATAATTTGAAAGCGGCGCAGGGTCCCGTTGGAAATACAAAAAAAGCAAAATATAGAAAATAGCAGGTTCGGCTTGATAGAGTCTGTTGATGGGGGACTGTGGAAAAAAAAACAACTTCCCATAACAGTGTATGAGCTCAACAGTTCTATGGACCAAATGATTTAACACCGTAAAACATGTATCGAAGTATGAGGTGACGTTTTACGGTCTCTACACAAGCACTTAACGACAGCTGCTGCGTTCACACACGGACATATGGAACAAAAGGCAGCAAACAGCAGACACAGTTTGCATGAGTCCGTTCATGAGTGATACTGATAAAATGCAACATCCCCACACCCAACCATCATGAAAACATGCCTATATAATTTTGACCCCCTTAAGCCCCATTTTTACATCATAAAACTGGGAAAAATTTCAGCAGACGAAATTTTAAAATATTTTTCCTATTTTTTCCCCAGAAAATAGGGTTCGACATTTAATGCAAATTGTCTTCGAAGGCAATGAATGCTATGTTAAACCCATTGTGTTGGAAAATAAGAAAAAATAATCAATTTTGTTATCTCTAACGGGACTGATATTGGTGGGATATTGGGACTAGCTCACCACTTCAAAGCATTATCATATTTCCCCTTGTCATTCCAGTTTGTAATTCTGAAGAGGAAGAGTTTGGTGGATGCGAGGAAGAGTTTGGTGGATGCCACATCCACCAAACTCTTCCTATTCAGAAGTACAACCTGTACTGACTTGCTGACTCTTTCTAGCGCTTAGTATGCTACAGAATCTTCTACTGTTTCTGCATAACATGCGAAGGGCGAAGATCCAGAGTCACAATTGCATTGGCACCGTCTGATCAGGGACTTTTCTGTTCATTGACATCTAAATATAAATTGATTATGGCGATACTTAGACCAAGAGTGAATCAATTTCTGTTGGCAAACGCTGTGGCAATCCCTTGCTTCATTAACGCTTAGCATAGTGGTTAAAAATCAGCAGACGACAATTTGAAATATTGTTTTTATTTTTTTCCAGAAAAAATATTCGTAATTTCATGACAATATTATCTCCTGAGGAGGAAACAATTTGCCTGGAATGTCAAAGCCTATTTCCTGGAAATAAATAAAACGAATATCATCAATTTGTCGTCTGCTGAATTTGCCCAAAGAATGATAACTGGTAGGAAGCGTATTCATTCAGAAACTGCTCCATTTGCCACAAGACGGACTGGACTGATCACGTGACGAACAGTAAATTATGACACGTCATTAATTATGCAGACATCCTAATCTAGATGTGAATTCCACTACTGCAGGACATTTGCATTTTAATTGATATTTTGTCAATAAACTGACACACTCGACTTTCCTTTTCCCATTTTAAGCTAAACATGTCTGGTAGAGGTTAATTACCATCAAAATGTCCCATCACGATTGTACATATCAATGGTTTGTACGTTAGTCGCATATATTTACTTGAAACATACATGTATCCAGGCTGAGATATTTTGGCCCTTATTGTTTATATTTAGCCTTGTATATACAGTAGCACAACATTTAGATCATTTCTTAACCCTTAAAACGCCAAGAAAATCTGCATCTGAAAATGTTATCTGTTTATGTCTTCTGCTGAATATTCTTGCAAACTTACAGGCAAACAGTATGGACCCTGATCAGACTGCTCCTAGGTCCACACTTGCAAAACTGGCTTTTAAAATCACAAGCAGATGACAAAGCAGACGACAATTGTTGTGACTGGTAGTTTAAGGGTTAAAAGGAAAATATAAAGGACCGAATAACAGAACTAATTTACTGCTTCCAGTTCTACATACTTTAGGACAATAGGAGGCGAATCTTGTTAAATTCTTGTGCCTCCTTTCTAAATAGGGATCTATGTCATAGTGGAGAGCATTTTTTTCCCTTTTCCCCTTTTCAGAACGGTCCTGGTTGGCAGGGACGCAAACAAGAAACCATAAAAGTTTTCTCTCTTGTAAGAACGGCGGAAAACCTACCAAGTATATCAAGTTTCCTGAAATATTTCGTAGTTGTCTAAAATCAGGTTTGCACGTGCAATACCGAATGACAATCACGTGCGTTGAACATTTAGAAAAATGCAGTTTAATTTACAAATTATACTGCTCTCTTTATACATTTTTCTTAACGTATTCTTCTTTGTCCTCTCGTGTTTCTTTCCTTGCATTCTTTTACATTTATTTTGTTTATGAAAGGTCAGACTGCAAGGGTAATTCAAGCAAAAATGGCGACGCATCCCTATTAATTTTTCCATAGATTAGTTTAAACATATTTATTTCTCAATATCAAAGTTGACATGCATGATATATATACATACAATAGCAATCTATAGGATTGGAACGAAAGCTTATAGCTTATGGAGTTCCTTTTCTAATACAAATAGATATATTGTACAATACTGGCAGGTCATTAGCTACATTTGATTCATGTAAGTTTTTACTCAACAAAATAGCTTTTACAAGACAATGCATTTTACATAGTCGGACTTATAAAATTCTGTGCAATAATTACTTTTAAGATAATTAAATTGTACATGTAAATAAACATGTAGCTCAAAAATTAATAGAGATAGAAAATTCAAAATTACAGTGTAACGGTAGAGCAAAAAAAAAAAAAAAAAAAAAAAAGAAAAAAAAAAAAGATGTTTTTTGAAGCTAAGCAGAAATAAACAAAGGGTCGTGGAGCAGATCGTGGGGGAGAGGGGTCAAAATTAGTCTGGGTCGTTGAGGTCTTCCCATTTGTAGATATTTTAGCTAAGGTTATTGCTATGAAGTATCCTATCGTCGAAATTACCAATTATCTGTGCTATTTGGGGTTTTTCAGTTGTTAAGGTAAGATCAATAACAGGTTACTTTCTGGCATTTGGAATAGTGAAGTGGTCGGTTCATGAACAAAAGGTATGTTTTCTTTTCAACTGATTCATGCCGTATTTAGAATCGTTTTGAATCTTTGATAAACTTTTGAACTTAAAGAAATAGTATAGTATTCGTTTCATTGGACATCGAGCTATCTCCAAATAGCAACACGTCAAGTGTTACATGACAAACTTGTGAAATCGAGTTGAGCATTTCAGTTCTTGGCTGATGATAAAGGCGACATTGCAAGAGATAATGCTCCGTATTTTCAACACTGCCGCATCTGCAGAGAGGCGAGTCAGTCAAGTTCTTGGTGAATATGTAATAGTTAAGAGAGCTGCATTTAGTCCTCAGGCGTGTGTGCAATATTTGGACGCGACGCTCTCCGACATAATAGAATTTCGGTATATAGGAGTTGGGTTGATTCAACTGATATTTAAAGGAAGTAATGTTTGAGGAGTTTCTCTGTGATTCTGGAAGAGTGTTCCACTCTCTGATAGTAGATGGCAAGAAAGAAGAGAAGTATTGACTAGTTCGTGCGTTTACTGTCCTAATATCATGTGAGTTTCTGAGATTATAGTTAGAAGCTTCAGTAACAGATGAAGGTATGAGAGAAGATAAGTAATTAGGAGTAAGGTTGTTTACCATTTTATAAAATAGTGTGTTTTTGTTTTTTTTCTTCTGATGTCTAATGTGTCCCACCCTATTTCACTATACAAGTTCTCAATAGATACCAACTTTGTGGCACCTGTTGCGATTCTCGCTGCTTCTGTCTGGATCTTTTCGACCTTTTCATACTGCATGCAATTAGCCCAAATTTCGTTTCCGTATTCTAAAATAGGTCTGATAAAAGAGGTATATATTATTTCTAATGACTTTCGGTTAAGTTTTCGCATTATATTTATTCTGTTCCATGCTTTTTTCTTTATGTAGTTTATGTGAGCGTGCCAGGTTCCATCATTACTAATATAAAGACCGAGGTGCTTAAGATTTTCTAATTTGCTGATTTTGCATATAGAAAGGAGGATGTACTGGCTGTAGAACTTTTCTACTCATAAGGAGAGATTCAGTTTTTGCTGGATTGAACTTAACAAGCTAGGTATTCGCCCACTGTGTAATGTTTTCAAGGTCAGAATTTAAGGCTTCAGCTGCAGTGTCAGGGTTTTCTACAATAAGGGATAGGCTAGTATCGTCAGCAAACAGTCTTATATTTGAGCCAATATCGGTAACAATGTCATTTATATATAACAGAAATAAGAGTGGGTCAAGTGTAGATCCTTGTGGGACTCCTGCTTGAACATAATTCCAATCTGACTGTGTACCTGGAAGAATCACTCTTTGTCTTCTTTCAGAGAGGTAGCTGCTAAACCAAGATAAAAGGTTACCAGATATTCCGGCTGCTTTCGATTTACAGAGAAGACCCTTGTGCCAGACACGGTCAAACGCCTTGCTGACATCACAGAAAACAACGCGCACTTCTTTTCCGGAGTCTAAGGCTTGACAGAATGTATTGTAGAGAAAAGCTAGTTGATTAGTCGTGGAGTAGCCTGGTATGAAGCCTGACTGAAGAGGAGAAAGAATGTTGTTTTCACGAAAGTGATTGTAAAGATGTTTAAAAACTACACGTTCTGGAACTTTTTCCAAACAACTAAGAAGAGAAATAGGTCGATAGTTAGATTACAACGGTAAGAGTTATAAAGTCTCTCACCTGCTACGTTTCCCTGGCCACAGATCAGATACTGGTTTTCATGTGATGTGATGGCCACCTGGGATTTTCGTATCTTCCCCATCATTTTAAAACATTATTACATTTCTCCCAGTTTTTCCAGTTTGTAATTCTGAATAGGAAGAGTTTGGTGGATGTCACATCCACCAAACTCTTCCTATTCAGAAGGACAGACTGGCTGACTCTTTTTTTTAGCGCTTAGCTTGCTATAGAATCTTTTACTGTCTGTAATTATATACTACCAGGAATCTCCTGTTGCCTGAAATAAATATAACAATGCAGCTTATTTGATCTTACAGTAGTAGTCTAGTTCCAAGCAGCATATTCTTAAACTCATGTCTGACAAAACTGGACCAATAAAATAAGATAAATCAAGGAAATCACGAACCTCTAACATCTGAAGGAGAGACCAGGTGTATGCTATTACATTACGAAAACAAGTCCATTCAAATATACTGAAAATTTTACCACCAAAAAGAAAACCTTGAGACAAAAATTCTGATATTTTTCATATTTCTGCTCAAAACATAGATTGTGGGTACTCTAACGAGTACCCACAATCTATGTTTTTTTTTTAGCACAAATAAGAAAAATAATGTAGACCCCTGTAAACACAAGTTTTACTATATAAAAGTGAGGTGTAAGGGGGTCAGCATTATATAGGCATGTTTTTCTGATGCACTCATCATATTCCCATAGACAATGCTAGTATGATAATGAAACCCGCAAAGTAAGTTACTTAATGGATACTCTTTCAGGGGAGGCAACTCTGTCAAAACTGTTTTGTTCCCTTCCTAAAAGGGATCTTCTCTAAAAGAGAAGAATTTGCTCCAGGTGGGAATTTCCGCATTTGGAAATTCATTTTACCGCAGTACATACTCACTACTTCGACAGTTAAATACATAAAAGTTGAATGCCAATTACGGAAAGCTCATTAAGTATGTGTTAGTAATCAAAGCAGGGCGACAATTGTAGCAAGGTGAAGCACATTTGTTAATCTCTATCTGGCAACTGAAATTGAGTAATACTGGGATGGCGACAGGTTTTCATCCATCTAGGTGTGAAATGAACTCACACATGCCACATCCATTATTTATTTTCTCGGCCACTGAAACTGAAACTCGAGTCTCTGATTTCTCGGTGTGGGAATTTGACATTATCTCAGCCAAAGAAAAAACTTTACTACATTAAGCATTTGGATTTAATTACTTTTGCTACAATTAATTAAACGAAACTCTGACGAGGACGTGTCACATATTCTAACATATACCTTAGTATACCAAATAGCCTTTTGCAAGCTGCTCTGTATGGCTTTCGTGCAAATTCCGTTCGTAAAGTCGCAATTCTAAATATATATTCATAGATCATAATGCTCTTTCAAAAATACTGGTTTTGAAACTTTCTAAATGTTATCTATTCAGGAACATTTGAAATAAGATTTTCTTCTTTGTCTTACCTTTTTTCTTGTTAATTGATTTCAAATTTAAATACTAATTTATATGCTATAGTGTTACATATTATGTGTGTTTTGTATTATAGTGGAAGGACCGAATCTAATGTTTGTATAACTTGTGGTCCAACCCCATTTCCTTGTTTATTGGAAATAAAATATGTTGAAACTAAATAAGATCTGTCAGAAACTAATATATACAGTGGTCCTTGTTGTGACCCTGCATTGTCGACTCCCTCTTTGTCAGGTTTCGTATGTATGACATAAGTCTCATATTTTAAACCAACAATCTGTGACATACTTTACCTCTGAATAGGTAAGCGTCACCTTCATGTTATATTCACAGAAGCCAGAGCTGGGCGAATATATTTTAACACTGTGCGGACAGTTGTTGTTTGCATGCATTTTTTTTAGACGATATGAAGTCTTAATCTACATGAAAAAGGACAAAATGTGACACAGCGAAATCTCCAACCTCTGAGCATTGAATACTTAGGTTAGTTTGCGTATCCACACAGTCTGGATATTCACTGTATATGTACATGTATAAGGATATTATCGAATGTACAATTGAACCTCAATGGCTCGAACATCCTTGGGACCATGAACATTTGTTCGAGATATGGGTTGTTCAATTCACTGAAGGTTAACCATAGCACTAGGTCAGGAAGCAATTGGCGATAATTTAGGGAAATCTGTTCGGGCTTCTACACAATAATGGTATGTTGAGTGTACTCATTAGAATCGCCTCGATGAGGCGATTCTAATGAGTACACACAACATACAATTTCATGATGAAATAAGAAAATTTCCCTAAATATTTGTTTTCTTGAACTATCAGAAGAATTTCGTAGGGACTCAAAAACGAGTTCGAATTAGCCATGGTAAACGAGCTGTCGGTGTTTGAGCTATTGAGGTTCGACTGTACATGTTGTACATGACGAATATTACAGACTTCGACCCCATTGCGGGGGAAGTACTTTTTTCTCATAGTATCCGGTTTGCTAAATTTGCTTTGTTATAGGTAAAGGTAATTCCCATGCAGTAATTTATCATAATTGCGGAATTATATTTCAAGTATTTTCACCACAGTGCATCAGCCTTGGCCTGCGTGTACAAAATTGTTCTCCAAACGTATATCTAAAACTTAATCTTGGCAAACAATAGGTTTACGTAGTTATTGATTGACAAAGAGTTTATGCCACGTTGATGTTTCTTTGTTAGCTTGTCGTTTACACCATTGTGAACAAAAATCAATCTCATCTACGCCTTGTTCCAGTTTTTAAAACAATCAGATAACAAAGTTTATGCGTGCCATTTCGAAAAGATGCCTTATGGTGTATGCGACCTGAGAAACACGTGCTTTGACTTGCAAGTGCCGAATTTGACGAGGATCTGTGTTGCTTATGTACATTATACAACGAGATATTCAGAAGCACCCTGTCTTTCTCAGCTGTCCTCCGAGATTGGTTGGAATTTCTGTTATACTAACATGAAATGTAATTACTTTTAATTTGACAGGGTAACCTTTCCGCATTTGAGACGAAAAGGGGCGTCCCAGGCTTTTCAAAGGTAAGTACCGTTTGGGTACGGTATTTTAGACAGGTATTTGTTGATTAACGTTTTTGAAATAATACCAGGTGTTCATACGGGCCGCGTCAAGCGAAAAAGCGCTTCCGAGCATGCGCAAAATGCGCAGATTCAGATCATCATGCGCATGCGCAAAGTATCATCCAGGTCTTTGCTCTCCATTCATACATTCTGTACTATCCAATGATTCTGTTAGCGGACAGAGAATGCCCTGATCAGACTGCGCGGATGCGCAGGCTGATCTGGGCCTTCGCTGTCCGCATATGCCCGAAGACATGTTTACGCATGGCGCGACCCATATAATATCAAATCAGGGGACTTACTGCTTAAGGAGTAATATTTGATGATAACTCTGGGATAATATTCTCAATTTCTCCATAAATAACGTATGTTGTGGTACTCATTAGAAATGCCTCGCAAAGGCCCTTCTAATGAGTACCCACAATATATATTTTTATGGAGAAATAAGAAACAAAAATGTATCCTAGGATTATCACCAAATACTCCTCCTTAAGAAGTCCTCTTCAAATATATCTTAATCGTTGATTGGCGAACAATGATTTGTAATCTGATGGGCAGAATGGGACATTAACTTGGTCGTGCCATGCGAAAATGTGTATTCGGGCATATGCGGGCAGCGGAAGGCCCAGATCAAACTGCGCATCAAAGCATTCATACGCTGTCCGCTAATAGAATCATTGGATACTACGCAATGTATAAATGGAGAGCAAAGGCCCTGATGAGACCTTGCGCATGCGCAGGATGATCTGAATCCGCGATTTTTTAAGCATATTCGTAGGCACTTTTTCGCCCAGGTTATAATATATTATATATATAGGGTTAATGTAAAAGCATTGCAATGTCAATAAATTACTGAAAGGAAGAAATGAAATTAAATATTATCAAACCACCAATGTATGAAATAAAAGTTTTTGTTGAAGAAAAAAGCGCACTGTTTGTAATGAATGTACCTGTGAAAAGAAAGCTCTTGACGAGTTATGCATCTCATCCTTGTTTCGTCATAGTGTTGATTTTTTTTTGTTTTGATTTGGGTTTTCAAGAATATTTTACATGTAGCGAGCCGATCGTTCATCAAAGGTGGGCGAAAATCGGAGAAACTGGGGAAATACCACCTGACCATCCGTAAGCAGAACTTGGCTTTCCCACATGTGACCCGAGTGAGGCTAGAACAACAACGGGTGAGAAGCCTAATGGATTAAGAGTCAACTCTCCTATCCACTAGGCTACGGGGGCCCGCTCATAGTGTCCTATTCACTAGGCTACGGGGACCCGCTCATAGTGCTGGAGGACCCGAAGGGCTACATGAAGCTTAAACCGTATCAGGAATAACCCATGAAAGCCTGGCGTCCTACTAAATGGCAAACATTGTAGACCCAGATCAGACATCTGATCAGGGTCTTACTGTTTGCATTAAATACAGGATTTTCTTTTAAATATGATTATAATAAAAACAACAACCAGACACCCCTTGTACTGGTACTCTAGCTGTCGAAAGAATTGAGGTAGGAGAGGCCACTCGGCAAAAAAGATGGGTTAAAGGCGAGGTTTGGTGTCAGTAGAACCGGGTTTGAAGCTACCAACAGCTGTGGTGTTGACCGTTCCAAGGCGGTATTTCTGTAACAGTTTTTCTTCTCGTTTATAGGTTCTGTTTGAGATAGGGTGCCGCTTTTGTGATGTCGTTTGTGTCAGTCAACCCTTCTCAGTTACCTTGGATTGGCCATATTCCGTGATTAAGGTCTTTCCAGTGTACATTCGAACCTCGATAGCTCGAACAACGATGGCTCGTTTACCCTGGCTAATTCGAACTCGTTTTGGAGTCCTTCCAAAATTATTCCAATAGCTCAAATAAACAAGAAAATTAGAGCAATTTTCTTATTTTATCATGAAATTGTATGTTGAGTGTACTCATTAGAATCGCCTCGTCGAGGCGATTCTAATGAGTACACTCAACATACAATTATTGTGTAGAAAATCGAAAAAAAATCTCTAAATTATTTGCTATTTGCTATTAAGGTCTTTCCAGTGTACATTCGAACCTCGATAGCTCGAACAACGATGGCTCGTTTACCCTGGCTAATTCGAACTCGTTTTGGAGTCCTTCCAAAATTCTTCCAATAGCTCAAATAAGCAAAAAAATTAGAGCAATTTTCTTATTTTATCATGAAATTGTATGTTGAGTGTACTCATTAGAATCGCCTCGTCGAGGCGATTCTAATGAGTACACTCAACATACAATTATTGTGTAGAAAATCGAAAAAAAAATCTCTAAATTATTTGCTTCCTGACGTGGCACCATGATTAACCCTCAGTGGCTCGAACTACCCAATTCTCGAACAATCTTCAATGGTCCCGAAGATGTCGAGCCAATGAAGATCGACTGTATCTCCCTATTTACGTTTGCTGTACATTTAATCAAACTCGGAAGTAATGTATCGGAAAAAGAAGACATCAGATTTGTATAGTTTGGTGCTGTCATGACGTCATACAAACTCAGCTAAACAATATTTTAGTTCTTTATTTGTGTATACGGCTTCTTTTCTAGAGATACAGACAGCTCTCGTTCTCTCGAAGTCCGAGGGACCGGGTGTTTTGTTTTGAGATCAGTAGTTTGAGTTATGAAAAGATCAAATATAAAGATCAAATATATAGAAACCAACATTATCACACAAATTCACTTTGGTACGGCATAAGCAGTACTTTAATATATTGCAGTTTGAGGTAAAGAAAGTCAACTGTTTATTGATGCTGACCGACAACTGAACTGTCCAAAAGAAGGCTTTATATTTATTTTCACTGGGATCAGTGAGCCTATTCGTCTTCTGCTTAGGGACGGGGGTGTGGGGGAGGGGGACATATCCAACCATGCAAATTACATTGCTGTCATATGAAGTGTCGTTACCAAACAGAGACTCCGATTTTCTTTCCTTCATTTCCAAAGGCACCCTTTATAGATCATATTTATTTAGTAATTTGAAATGTCTAGAACCTCAGTAAATATTCAGAATGGTGGCTTAGGTCCCTTGCCAGTGGTTTGGAAATGCTTAAACGTCACAGCTTTCTTAGCTTTTATCCGATTGTGTTAAATTTGCGTCAAAATGCATGGTTGACCAAGACCTTTGTTTTCAGAGACATTCTTCGTCAATAATTCTTTCCCTTCAGCGGAGGTTAGTTTGTCAAAATGTTGATTTTGCGTCCCTTCTTAAAAGCAGTCTACTCGAAAAGGAAATAAAATTTCCTACACTTGGGATCAAATTCTTTCGTTTTTGAGTAGACCTCTTTTCAGAAGGTGCTTGGTGTGCAAGGACGCCAACACATTACGAAATCACGCCTATTCAAATATGTAGAAATATCTCCTCCAAGACTGAAAACATCACAGACAAAAAACCCTGTTATTTTTCATACTTCTGCTCAAAACATAGATTGTGGTACTCGTTAGAACCGCCTCGCTGGGGCGGTTCTAACGAGTACCACAATCTATGTTTTGAGCAGAAATAAGTAAAATAATGTATACCCGTGTAAACCCCAGTTTTACTATATAAAAGCGGGGCTTAAGGGGGTAAAAATTATACAGGCATGTTTTCCTGATGGTAACAAGAGTGTCCTTAATCGAAAAACGAAGATAGGAAATAGTCAGCCTTAGACTTATCCAAGTCCCTACATTGGTATTTGCCCTCCTTGTTATTGGAAATGTCTCTTTAAGAGCAAAATATTGTAACAGCCCCATTAATTTTTATCTCTGAATGTAAGGTCTGTTCATTTCAGAACTTCACATTATAGATATAGGACTTTATTTTTTATTATTATTTTTAATAATTATATATTAAGGAAATCAATGAACAGACTTGGGCAAGTTTAAGTCAGCCTGTACTCCGCGTGATACCATTCACAAGATTCTGATGAGATCCCCGGAACATGTATGTAGGCTTCTCTGAAGGAAAAACAAACAAGCAAACAAAATCTGTAAAAGTGCCACTGGAAACAAACAACACATAAACGAATGAATATATGAGTCTCGGTTTTATTAAAACGTGTCATATGACAGCAATATAGTTTGCAGCGTTAGAGGAACTCGATTTTTAGGATACCAGAATGCGCTTAGTGACAAAGTAAGAAAACAAAAGAAAGAAATTCAACAAGACAAATCAAACACACAAACAAAACACAAGAGGTATTAACCCTTACAATGCCAAGAAAACCTGCAACTGAAAATGTCGCCTATTTATGTCGTCTGCTGAATATTCTTGCAAACTTTTCAAACCTATTTTTGCATTACAGGCAAACAGTGTGGACCCAGATCAGACTGCTCCTAAAGGAGCAGTCTGATCTGGGTCCACACTGCTCCTAAAGGAGCAGTCTGATCTGGGTCCACACTGTTTGCAGAAATGACTTTTAATATCACAAGCAGATGACAAAGCAGACGACAATTGTTGTGATTGGCAGTTTAAGGGTTAAGGAATCAGAAGTCCTGACAAAAGCCAGGGTCAAAGTTCAACACGTGCATGCACTTTAGCTCTGAGCCATGCTTAGTGAAAAAATGTCAAATCGTTTAAAGCACGAGAACAGCGGAGGTAAAGGTCAGTCTGCACATCCTCACAGTCGTCTAGAAGACGTTTTGAATAATGTAGACTCTGCTGGCGAAAAGCATAAAGGTGTTTGTCAGGCAGTGGGGATGCAGAGCTTGATCAGGGCCAAGTTTTCGGCTAATGGATAAAGCGCCCTTTCTTCTTGATGCGACGCGTTATTTTGAACAGCAAATGTTCTAACAACACTATTGGGTGTGATGCTATCACATAAACGGTGTTTTCATTACTTTATGTTGTATAAAAAATCTTTTGATAGAATAATAATGAAACTATTAACTTGATTTATGTAAGATATTTACACCACGTGTAAAGAGGAGCTCTTACCCTCTTCAAAGAATCAAAGAAGTAAAGTGGAAAAAAGAAAGTGAAGTAAGTGTACAATGTAGAATGTACATGAACATCATGAAAAATCTAAACAGCCATGCTGAGTAGCCATGTGTAGCTGTGTGAAGACTGGTATTCGTCTGTTGAATAAAAATGCATCATTTGTACCTATAGAATCAGACGAAACTAAACTTTTCTCCTTTTATTTCTCTTCTACAAAAGCCGGGTTGGGAAATTTCTGATTTCTAACGTCTAAATTCTAACTGCTAACTTCTTACATCTAACTTCTTACTTCCATGTATGCATGTATGTATGTGTGTGTGTGTGTGTGTGTGTGTGTGTGTGTGTGTGTGTGTGTGTGTGTATGTATGTATGTGTGTGTGTGTGTGTGTGTGTGTGTGTGTGTGTGTGTGTGTGTACATACAACATGGAAGTTAGAAGTTAGAAATAAGAAGTTAGAAGTAAGAAGTTAGAAGGTAGAAGTTAGAACTAAGAAGTTAGAAGTCAGAAATAAGAAATGCTCACCCCCCACACTCAATCATACATACATACATACATACAACATGGAAGTTAGAAGTTAGAAGTAAGAAGTTAGAAGTAAGGAGTTAGAAGTTAGAAATAAGAAGTTAGAAGTAAGAAGTTAGAAGTTAGAAATAAGAAATGTCCCCTCCCATACATACATACATACATACATACAACATGGAAGTTAGAAGTAAGAAGTTAGAAGTTAAAAGTTAGAAGTTAGAACTTAGAAATAAGAAATGTCCCTACCCGGCTTTCGTACTCTTCTGATAGTGAGTCAGTCTAGTGACCCGCCTTTATAATCGTGATATTATTTATATTGGTTTGATTTCTCTTGTATCAACCATGGTTATAAAAATAGACACCTAGTCACTGGAGACTGGAGCCAGTCTAAGTCATGTGGTGCATTTCGGAAGAGGACCAGGATGTGTGTAATACTATATGCGAACAGCGATCAGGTATTTCGGTCTTCCATTTTTAGAATATACCATGACCTAATATTGGGTATCCATCCCTGCCAAAAATGCTAGAAGTGACCTCTTGTGAATTATTTCGCCTATTGCTACTGCTGAGGCATTTTTCTTAGTTGGAGATTATGCAGTGAATGTCCTCTGAAATATTTTGACATGCATTATACTGAAGTAAAATTTC
Organism: Anodontia alba; assembly: GCA_964016985.1. Taxonomy (NCBI): domain Eukaryota; kingdom Metazoa; phylum Mollusca; class Bivalvia; order Lucinida; family Lucinidae; genus Anodontia; species Anodontia alba. The sequence goes on from OZ024822.1 coordinate 107,518,029, forward strand.
AATGACTTGAACGCCGATGGCTCGTTAATGTGGCTGATTCGAACTGTCTCGTTCTTGAGTTCCTAGGAAATTCTTCCATCAGTCCAAGAAAATAAATATTAAGTGGTATTTTGGGTGCCAATAAACAGACGGCAAAAGTTGAAACACCTACCGAAATGATACCCGACATCTTGGCATAACCTTTCCATTAATGTTTATTCATAAATAAATGTCATCGCAAGCGTGAAGAACTAACAGGTTCTTTATCTAAAGTACACCGTATATCCAAAATAATGGGTCTCTAATTAACATATGTCTGTCATCCTTAATTACCGGTGCATGGTTAGCAGCTGTACTTCACACATATGAGTCTTTGAGTCTAGCAAGCTCAATGCAGCCAAAAAAAAAAAAAAAAAAAAAAAAAAAAAAATCTGATTTAACTCAGTGTTATTTTAAGGATTTTCATTCATCGTCTTTGCTAGCAATACGATAACATTCAGAATCTAAAAGTATTAATGGAACTGTACGGTCTGTTCGGGCTTTCACACATTTTCCTTCTTTCTTTCTATTTTTTTATTGTTTTTATTTTGTGTGGTGGCCGCAAAAAGTCTCCTCTTACATTACTATAGTGCAACTATGTCCCTCTACCTAAGGGGAGGGGGCATATTGTTTGGTGCGGTTCCCATTGACGTCTGCGTGACACTTTCTTGTCTGCAAAAATCTTTACAACCAGTGGTTGGATTCTAACCAAACTTTTGATGGATATATAACTGTGACATAACAAAAATTGACTAGATTTTTGAGACTTTGACCAAATTTTCAAGGTCACAGCAGTAGAAAAACTGAAAAGTCTGTAACACATTCTTGTCTGCGCAATATGATATGAACCAGTGCTAAATGTATGTGGTTATATCACTGGGACATGGCAAACAACTGATAACGTTTTAGTGATCTTGACCTAATTTTAAAGGTCACAGCGCTAGTTGCGGGACATTTGTTTTCTCTGAAAACAACGTTCTTGTTCTATATTAATTTCCTTCGAATGATTTCGCCCATTTTTATATATTGGAAAAATCGAATCCCGCTTGAGCCAGTGGAGGGGGTTGGGGGGCGGGGGGGGGGGGGGGAGTGGTGGGGAGGGGGATGGTGGTGTACTAAATTGATGTCAGTAAAAAGGGACCTTGATTTTAGAACGATTTTCATTCTTTGGTCAGTTCTTTGTTTCCAAGGGTAACTTTTATAGACTTTTTACATTTTCTGGTATCACGGATGCAGATTATAAATGAAAACTCTTGCTATTAGAACTTTTGTAGTGACCCGATGGTAGCAGGAATTTGCTCTGATTAAATTACACTTATCGTGGCTGATTTTAATTAATTACAATGAACGTCTACGAGTACGATTTAGTCAGGGTTGTTGAAATATCAAATTTTATTGCTTGTCCACGGATAAGTAATTTGTCAAAATCCACTTGTCCAACAAAGATTAAGTTGCCCGAAAATTGACATTTTTTTTATTTCTTGAAGAAAACATAAATTGATATTTCTTACTTGTCCTCAGGGAAATGAGTCTTGCATTGTATTTCCACAGCCCCATTTGTCTCAAAATAAAAATGGAGATACCCAGAAAAGGCAGAGACTGTCAAATTCTGATCTTATTCGACAAATGCTTAGCATGCCATCATGGTGGTGACCTTATGGAGAAGGGCGAGATAATTTGTCAGTTGATCGCTGCTTGCGTTTTTCCTCCTCATTTTGAACAAGTAAATGATCTGATATATAATGCTTGTACAAAGGCCGTCTTAGAAAAAAGAAGACCTCCCCACCCACTTGAAAATCTTATGAATACTTGCTGCATAGCGACAACACTAACTGTCGCGAATGCAGTTACAACATCATCAATATCTATGGGGCGCATCATATGAAAACCTGTCTTTGGGCATATGCGGACAGCGAAGACCCAGATCAGCCTGCGCATCCGCACAGTCTGATCAGGGCCTTCACTGTCCGCTAACCGAATCACTGGATACTACAGAATGTATGAATTTAGAGCAAAGGCCCGGATGATACTTTGCGCACGAGCAGGATGATCTGAATCTGCGCATTTTGCGCATATTCGAAAGCTTTTCTTCGCTTGACGCGGCCCCTGTGATCTTGAGTATGACTCTTTGTCATATTTGTCAAGACTAAGTACCGGGTATTGGGTAAAAGTTGTCAATTCTACACGAAATATTAGGTAAATATGATGAATGGTTAATGCTGATCAAATACTTCAAATACAGAACACAATTAATATGCATAATTTTCATACTATCTTAGCTGACCCGAATTCTATCCACATGGGTACATTTCCGGAACACAGATACGTATTTTCACTTACCATACTGAACGCAGACAGAATGTACAAGATTTGGTGGTTAACCCTTTTAAGAGCAACAACTGGTGGCCGCTTGAATTACGGTGGGTGGGTCGTAAACTCTATGACGGCTTAATCCTAAATCTCTTCTTGATGGCTATGCTTAACCTGACTCGTCTGTGGCCGGCTCGCTGTAATCATTACGAAAACATGCCTATTCAAATATACTGAAAACTTTACCACCAAAAAATGAAAATTTTCAAATATAAAAAATTCTTATATTTTTCATATTTCTGTTCAAAACATAGATTGTAGGTACTCGTTAGAACCGCCTCAATGAGGCAGTTCTAACGAGTACCCGCAATCTATGTTTTTGAATAGAAATAAGAAAAATAATGTATATCCCTGTAAACCCCAGTTTTACGATATAAAAGTGGGGTTTAAGGGGGTCAAAATTATATAGGCATGTTTTCGTGATGTCTACTTATGGTTTAGCTCCGATTTTCAGTTTGTAGTCGAGAGCTCATTTTTATTTCATCATTATGATGTGAAAAGTAAGTTTATACGGTTTACTGCAGTTAAATATTACCGGGACTATACTAGGATTAACCCATTTATGCCCAGCGTCCCATAAAAGGGCTGTTGACAAACAGTGTAGACCCAGATCAGATGCCGCTGAACGCGGTGTCTGATCTGGGTCTACACTGTTTGCATTAAATACCGGAATGTACGTTTTGATGCTCATGTATTTCAACGCCATTTTTATTTTTTTGTCAAAATACTGTAAGCGACCTCTTACGACGTCACTATACACATGATTTGAACAGTTAGTAATATTTTACTGACATAAAGATGTGGAACGTCAGAGACTCTAAGGTATTTCATTTTTCTTTCGTTTGATTTATTTTTAGTATTTTCACTAATGCAAAAAATATCCCATCCTTAATGAGCCCAAATACTAAAAAAAAAAAAAAAAAAAAAAAAAAATCAGCGTAGGAAATTCCTGATATTGGCCGTCTGCATCACGCAAACGTTTTTCAAAGTCACGTGGCTGTGATGTGATTAAAATTGAGTTTTATTTCCATTCTGCTGCAAGGCAAGCTGTACGCATTATATGACTAATATCTAATTCAATATTATTTTAGTAGCTATTCTTCTTCTTAATTGAAAAAGGAATACATCGTGTCACTACTAGGTATTTTTATTATTTACCTTTTTACTATTTATTGCTTTTACTATTTATTCTTTTGCAGCCCTCCAAGACCAAATACAGATGTTACTCCCCAACATCGATGGAGAAGGCATTGAAAAAGCTGAGGGAGACTGGGGCGCCCATCAAGACCACTGCTGGGGAATATCCGAGGCATCTCTGAGGCATACGTTTGGTGGTAGAGTAAACCCAGAGGCTACTCGTTTTGGACCATCTCCCATATTCTCGCAAGAGGAAGAAACCAATTTTGTGGAATATTTAAGGCTTATGGCCCTGTGTGGGTATGGGTGTAGCCGTTCTGAGGTTGTCTACATGGCTTCTGAGTATGCTTTCTGTCTGCAGAAAAGGTGTAGAGACCACCCATTATAATCCAGTGGTATATTAGTTTCATGTCACATTGGCCAGAGCTCAAGATTCTTAAACCTCAAGAGTTGGAGCTTCAGAGAGCCAAAGACATTACTGTGAACTGTGTCTCTAGCTACTGCAAGAAGCCTGGATCTATTCTTAGCAAGTACAACTTGACAAACAGGCAAGAGAGGAGCTACAACGTTGACGAGAAGGGTCTGTGTACTTCCCCACAAGCCTTCAACTGTAGAGAAAGGTGTTGCTGTTAAGCCACAAGCTGTAACATCGGGATCAAGGCAACAGTGCCATTTTCAGTAAATATATTGAGAAACATTAAAGTACTTACCTAAGCGTTCTACAGACAATCTACAGTGTTGATTTTATATGATGTACAGAGTTCACATGTCAACATTAGTTTAATTGAATGGGCTCAAACAGAGAATCTCATATTATTGATCTTATCAGCACATACCCGCCATGTATTGCAGCCACATGAAATTGGATGTTTTGGACCTTTTGAAAGGATCTATAAGAAGGTTAGGCCCAAGTTCATGCGTAAGAATTGTGAAAAGTGTATAACCAGGTATAACTTTTATGAACTGGGCTGTTCAGCATATATGAAATATTATCTCCAGAAACTTTATACTCTTCCTTCCAAAACGCAGCTATTTAACCCTTTAACCCTGATGTTGGACATCCTGTAAACTTCAAACCATCTGAAGCCCTACAACAGGACGCTGAAGACAGGACCAGCTCTATTACTGCTAAAGTGGCACAGTCAACACCTACGTGTACAACGTGTACATCAGAGTTCTTCAAAGTCAAGGAGGCCAGTGTCAGTAGCAAAAAGCAGACAAACAAGAAACGACGTTCACTGAGCAGTCATAATTGTAAAGGCCATAACTGAAGACTCTACTGTGGATGCCATTGTACAGGGGACTTATCTAACACTTAATCTGAAAGACTGATAATAAAATAAAATCCATTTAAATGTTAAAATTGTATGTTGTCGCACTTTTTGCACAGTCGATAAAATTTATAGTTTGATCTGCACTAAGTTAGTGTCAACAGAGAAAGAAATGTACAGTCTCATTCATCATGTTATTTAAAGACTGTTTTTCTAAGATAACATCTTTGCTTTTTACCATGTAGTGTTTGTGCAAGTCTTCTGTAGAGCATTGTTATGTTTGCTTTTTTATGTTTACTAAACTGCACATGTTACTCATGCACCTTTAAATGGTGCAGGTTCAATAACGTATATGCCCTGTTTTATTTTATTTTATACAGCATGAGAGCAACACGGAACAGAGGACAGAGAACAAAGGACAACAACAAGGCTAAAAAGATCTCTGTACCTGTATCTGAGAGATTAGCACCACAGCCAAGCACTTCCGGTACTTTCAGACCAAAGAGCTATCCTGTTAGAATTCAAGAAGATACTGAATCTGGCGAGTCAGGGACTGGCACTGAGTTGTGTTGTATTGTGTTTGTAACGCATTTACACAAGAAGAAATTCACAATAGTGTATCCTTAATGTATTTTTATTAAGTGGGTTCAGTGCAGTAAATGTGGACAATGTGCCTATCTTGTATTCTGCAACAAAGTAAGAGTTTTCAGGCGGGGAGATAATGTGGATAAGGAATGATTCTTAATAACTGACTGCATGAAATGGTATTAAAATTACTTATTGTACAAAATTAGTAAAATGTCACTGAAACAAATATAATTGTTAATTTCTCACATTCTTGTTAAATTTCAGGTCATGATTTCCTTGTATCCTCCAGTACCGATTCTTTAATGTACAGGTTCCCAGGGAGTGAAATTTCCCATGAATCAGCCGGCCAATCAAAAGGCATTATTTCATATGACTGTCAACAAACATGGCAGCCTCCAAGGTCAGCAAACACATACATATAAATGTTGACCTATTTAGCTTTTGAGAAGGAAAATTCAGGTATGGAATTAAAGAAGAAAAGCTACTGTTTATGAAAAAATCACCTATTTCTATAACTAATCAATAGAATTAAATAAAACAAATGTAAGACTGCTTAAGGGCGTCGTGATTAATGAGTCTAGGATATAATTACAGCCCTTCCAAGGCACTGAATAATGGTTGGGTGACAGAAAACGACATCACAAAAACGGCACTTCATCGAAAACAGAACGAGAAGAACCTGTAATATAAATACCACATTGGTTTAATTTTTTTTAATCAATCATCAAATAGTGTTACAACATACGCAATATGACATACATATTTACTTTAAGATCAGAACGAAAGCTAGGCTTATTTAGCTGTTCTTTTACGGTCAACAGCATAACTTGAACCTGGTTTTACTTGCGACAAACCATACCCTTAATCCTGATACAGTTTCAGATGCACATAAGCTTGTGGTTTTACTTGAGCCAAATCATGCCCTTAACCCTGATATAGTATAGATCCACGTAAGCTTAAATCCCCACCAGTGTTTACTGTTGGCTAACCATAGGCGGTACCTCTGTTGCAGTTTCCCGTTGTTTGTATCGTTCGATTAAGTGCTGTTTTTCGTAAATCGTTCGTTTCAATCCTTATCCGGTACATTCCCAGTAAGCATTCTTTATAAATCTACAACGGGCCATTATCGGCCCGTCAGCTACCCTGACGGGCCGATAATGGCCCGCTGTAGATTTATAAAGAATGCTAGCTGCGTTGGGAGTATCATGCTTTGTAATTGTAGCAGTAATTGTTTGCATGGTCTGTAAATATCCTGGCTGGAGTGGGAATCGACATTGCAAGGTGGGCTCCAATTTAGCTGTTCTAACCATTAGACAGATTAGGGAGGCCACTATATCTCCAGTAGTTATAGAGCTAAGTTATATTATTTTACAATTTGAAATTGCTATTCAAAATTAACATTGGTCTCTTTGTAGCATGGTTTTATGAAGTTAATTGTTGTATGAAATATAACCAAAACAGTTAATCCTACCAAATATCATTAAAACTAAGCAATTAATCAGCCTGTTGACATTAAGTGTACGCAAAAAACATTTGAAATACAGATTATCAAGTAAACCTAAATCGAGGATATCAAGTGAAAATGACGTCATGTTATAGGTCAGGTATCCAGATCCACGCCCGCATTTCTCACCTAGAACAGCAATTACTTTATGTTTTAAACGGCCATATTATATCGTATGTACTTTAAGTAATCGCATAGACAGGCTTATGCAAACCGCACAGGCCCAGATCAGATGCCAAAGACTCCACTATATGACCAATCCAGCAGTTTTTAAACATATTACATGTAGCACTTGTAAAATAGGTTTTGTGCCATTGGTAGGCTGTAAAATGTGTCTATTCCTGAATATCTTCTATACTATTATTTAAAATTTATGGCGAAAATGGCGAGTACGTTTTAAAGGTGTCAGAATGCGTTGGATAAATATAGTACTGTGCAATGTACTGGTAAATTAATTACGAGGATACTTGTTTATTACCAATCAAGAATTTCCGTTTGCACGTCTACGCTAGACACCCTTTTCTCACGTTGATTCCCTAGTTTCATCTTATCTTTGCATTACATGCTATTTATCAATCAACACAGTTTGCTTATCCGTCTTCCTTGTATTGTGGATCGCCTTAACATTCATAAAACGTATTTAAGGTAGCCTGTTTTAAGACTTGCAGGTGTCGTTATTTTTTATTGGCCGGAATAGAAGAAAACGGAACTCACATTAAAATAGCCATTGCGTCAACGTGATGGCAGCATTTGTCTGAATTCTCTTATATTTTACACAGTAACTGGAATACATTTATTTTATACCTTATAAATACTTACATACATATGGGTTGGCACTTCGCTCGGCCTACTATTTCAGTTTGAATTTTCCACTGAACTTCATCCGTTTTATAATTTGTCAACTGCAGGATATTTTATGGATGTTTTCAAACCAAATAACCTAACTAAGTTGTCTTTGAACTCTCTGAGAAACCCATAATAGTTCCATCGTAGCACATTCTTGTTATTAATCATATAGTAAATAATCTGAATATCTAATTTGAATGATATGGGATTAAAGCGAAATTTCATTCGGAGACCTATGACGACTTTAACCGCAGATTCTTGAAGTTTTGAGAATACCAGTTTCTGATGGTTTCGCACCATCAGAAAATGGTACTCTGTGCATTTGTGGATACTGAAGACTAAGATAAGTTGCTTATTCTGCACTATTTGATCATTTCCAAAGCTGTCACTCTATGGAGTCATTGGACATTTTAGCATATATACGAATCGCAAAAACCCAGATCATGTTATACGGCTGCTCAGCCATGTTATTATGGACTTTCGTTGTTTAAATGTGTTCTAAAGGCACCTTCGCATATAGTGACCCAATGCACGTTCAAGCAACCAAACGCGAACAGTACACTAGTGTGTGTTGTTCGCGTATCATTTTTTTTCTGAGCGTATGTTTGTCTGAGCCAAGTTCCCCGATGCTCTCTCACATGTTTTATTTCTTGTTGAATGCGGTAGCGAATTGGATAATCTCTGAGCTGCTTGGATGTTCACATCGATCTGGGCCATTGCTTTTGGCATCTGTTATATACAGCGCTATTTTATGCACGTGTTTTATCTGCATTAACAGATATAATTCTTTAACAATTTCCGTTCTTTGTTTTGAAATAGTTTAAACATATTTTATTGCAAGCGCTACAATGCAATTGGACTGGGCTACAAGTTTTCATAACATTAGTTCAACTCTTCCAATACAACATGGACATGAATATTGTTTTTAAATAGGTTTAAACCGAATTAAGAAATGTGCCTATACCAGACCTATAGATCTTATTGTTGCATCATAGCAATTGTTCAAGGTCTTCCACTTGAATTACATATTAACGATATCCACATTTATAAAAAAAAAAAAAAAACTAGACTAAAACTAAAACAAAAGTGCTTATTCACACGTCTTAAGGATATACGACCTCAATATGAGGTACACATATACCACTACACTATCGACTGTAGCGTGTTAAACTGTTGTGAAAAAAAAAAACAACTGATTAACCCATTTTAGTCTTTGAAACCCTCAAAGTGTAACTGGCAAACAGTGCATACCCTAATAAGACGCCGCAGTGTGCGGCATCTGATCAGGTTCTCCACCTTTTGCAAAGAGTTTAGCTTTTCTCTAGGAGTATCTCAATCATATAGTCTGGCATACCTTAATTGAAACTCGACTGAAATTAGACCCTTCCGATATATAGTGTTGGGGAGTTTATTCCGACTAAAATAGGTTAATGTTTATGTTTTACAAGATATTATTAACCAGTGTTTTTTTTTTTATTTTTTTTTCACAAGAACGGAAATTGTCACTTCCAGTATGCTGTCCTTGGCTATGCAGACACAGAGCTACTCTGATACACCACAAGAATATTCTGATGTACGCTCGTAGATGTTGTAAAGATGCTGGGCTATCTAATCAGCAACATCTGTATGGAGTTTGGTGGACGGATAGTCCAACAAAGAAATCGGCATTCCTATGGGAAATGATCGTGCTGTATTGCTTGCGGACTTCTTTTATACTCGTATGAGGAAGAGTTTATATAGGGTCTCATGAAAGCAGGCAAAAAAAAAACAAAACAATTCAATCTTACCTACACGTATTTTCCTAAACCTCTGTTCAGACTGATAGACATGGTGAGTGAACCATGCTTACCAAGTAATGCTTACTTTTCATGGACGCCAGATTACACAGCATTTTTTTTTGGAATCATGTTTGTCTGTCTGAACATTCCTAATTTTGTTTGTGTTTATGAGTTTTCGAAAAACGATTTTGGTGTGTCGGCCTCATACTCATCTTAATGATAAATGATTATAAAACTATTCATTCTACACTGTTTATATGCCAGGTTATTACGTTCCTTAGCTTTCGAGTACCGGAATATAATAATAATTGCTACTAATACACAAGAATGAACCCTCTTTACCCCCACCCTCTCAACCCACACACCCACAGTACAGAAAACAGAAGAGGCCAGGAACTTATGAACAAAGATTATACTGCCAGGAACCGCCGTGGAATGATCAGCTAAAAACATTTAGGACTGGTTCATTACCAATTCAAGGGTGCCTGGTTTGCTCTTTAGAGCTATCATTTATTATTATCCCCACGCTTTTGAAAAAAGCGTTCGGGATATTGTGAACGCCTCCGTCCGCCCATCCATTCGTCCGCCCGTCTGTCCATCATACTCCCTCCTCAACCACTGGGTGGAAACTTGCTACACGAATTGTTGTAATAATAAAGGTGTGCGAGAGCAACCTTTTTTTCCATGCATCCGCCCGTCCATGCGTCCGTCGACCGTACATTTGTCCGCCACGCTATCTCCTCCAAAATCACTGGGCAGAATTCAACCAAACTTGCTACATCACTTCCCGTCATGGTAAGAGTGTGCGACCACTAGGCGAAATTCAACCAAATTTGTTACATCACTTCCCCTTATAGTAAGGGTGTGCGTGAGCAACATTATTTTTCCGTGCGCCCATCGTTCGTCCATCTGTCCGTCACGCTATCTCCTCTAAAAACCACTAGGCGGAAATCAAACAAACTTGCTATATCACTTTCCACTCATGGAAAGGGTGTGTGAGAGCAAAATTATTTTTTCGTCTTCCATCAATCTATCCGTCACGCTATCTCCTTCTAAACCACTAGGCGGAATTTAACCAATCTTGCTACATGACCTCCCCTAATGGTAAGGGTGTGCAAGAGCAAGTCCGTTCGTCAGTCATGCTATCAGCAGCATTAGCAACGAGCGTGGGGATTAGCGATAGCGCGCCATCGACTGTGCATTCTAGTTGAAATTTCTGTTCGTAATGCGAAAAATTTTGGATCCTGATAAGACACCAAGCCCTGACGTTATTAAACTTTTTTCATGCTCAACTCAGCTGAGAATGAAATTTTCTCTGCTTATAAATATGAAAATGCCAACAAGAAATGTCATGCTTATCTATGTTTAGCGAGAAAACGTTTATTAGCAGGACTTTCGTGCTCACCTGAGTTTGTCATGAATAAGTTTTATAACTTCGCGGTCCATTACGAAAACATGTCTCTTCAAATATACTGAAAATTTTACCACCAAAAAATGAAAATTTTCAGATAAAAAATTCTGATGTTTTTCATACTTCTGCTCAAAACATAGATTGTGGGTACTCGTTAGAACCGCCTCAACGAGGCGGTTCTAACGAGTACCACAATCTATGTTTTGAGCAGAAATAAGAAAAATAATGTATACCCCTGTAAACCCCAGTTTTACTATATAAAAGTGGGGTTTAAGGGGGTCAAAATTATATAGGCATGTTTTCGTGATGCAGGGATAAATGTGATAAAGGTTAATTCATACATTGAAATGAATGTTTACAACTGACCTCATCATTTCAAAATAACGCAAGGTCACCAATCATATGCGGGGCAATCTCTGTGCAATGTAGCTTATCGAGTTTGCTACAAACAGGATATCACTGTATATGGACAGTGGCATCGTTCCGCCACAAAACGATACCAAACATGCCGGTATTTATAATAAACCCGCAGCTTTTTAGCCAATATGAAAAATAATAATAATAATAATAACTATAATTTATAGCATTAGCGTTATTTCTTGCAAGTGAACAATAAGAGACTCTAACCATATATGGATGCCCTGCTGTAAGTATTTAAACATCACCCCTCTTTGGACAAATTATACAACTTGGTGACATTTTTTTCTTATGTTTCCCATAAAAGAGGCCTTTACATTTCATGCAAATTGTCTTCCTAAGCCTATTTTCTGGGAAAAAACAAAATCCGAATTAAAAATTAGAATTTCTATCCAACATGCAAAGCTAATAGAAGCTTTGGCTGCATTTCCGAGTATAGCTTATTGATTTGGTATGTTGAAAATACTTATGAAAGAAATGTTCACCATTAGTGCAGCGACATCCTGAAAAATGCTACATAATGCCACTGCATGGTAAGCCAAGGTCAAGTGATCTTAAATACAGTCGACTCTCGTTATCTCGAATTCCAAGGGACTGTCTGAAATACTTCGAGATATCCGTACTTCGACATATCAGATTTGCAGAATTGAGGAAAAACTAATTCGATTAACCACATTTAACAAATATATGTGTAATTTGACTCCTGAAATTAGAGATATATTGAAAATATTGTGGAAAAGAGGAGAGATTGCTCCTTTCCACAATATTTTTTACCTGTTGTTAGATTTTCATGTTTAGGCAGGGACCAGATTTTCACTTCGAGATAAGCGGTTATTCGAGATAAGCGAGTTCGAGCTAGCGAGAGTCAACTGTACATGCACTTATTCTTAACATTTGTTTTGTGGCACGATAATTTGGCATACATACTCAACTTAAAGAGAACTGATACGCTTTTTGGGGTGCAACTGTCAAATTCTGTTTCGATCCCCTTCAGAAAGGGGTCTACTCTAAAAGGAAAACAACAACAAAAACAAAAACAACACGTTTTCCTTTTAAAGGAGACCATGTATTCCGAAGGGGTTTTGATGTGCAGTAAGGTTAAACAGGAAGCAACAAAAGATAAAATTATTTTCCTTGTACATATGGCTGAAAACATACCAGGTGTATCTAGTCATTTTAAATACAACAAATCGTCTGCCTCAAACAGTTTACTATTGTAAAATATTTTTTGTTGAAGAATCGTTTTCCAATGTTCAAAGCAATTGAAGCCAGTGCGCGGCAAAACCTACAATAAGACCTGTGTGACCAGCAAAGGCTCAGATCAGCTTGTACTTCCACCCAGTAGGGCAAGGGTTCTCGTTTATTCTCCTTTGAATAGCCATGAGACTGTAGAAGGTACATGCGATCACCGAACACTTTGATCAGACTGTGCGGATGCGCTGGCTGTTCTTTGCTGGTCGCACAAGTCTTATAGTAGGTTTTGTCTTGCGCTTGCTTATTTTCATTAAGAAATTTGTTGTTTTGCTGTTGATAGCCAGTCTAATTCTTTTGGGTAGGCGGTTGACATTTATGATGTAATGTCTGCATGATACAAGATTCTTAAATCCTAAGAAGTCTTCAAATGCAAATTTAGATTTCTGACATTTACAAGAAATAATACTCTTTTATCATTTGCGACTTTACTGATATTCTACAGCTTCCGCTTTTGGATGGCGATGTCCCTCGTGCTACATCCGTTACTGTACCGTACACTGTATATATTCTCAGCTTATTGACCGGCGCGGAATCACGCTGGTCTCTTAATATAGCTATGGGAGCGTGTTCGATTAGCTCACTACGGACTTTTTTATATTTGCCGGGAGCTTCGTTTGTGACGATCCCGGAAAATATAAGAAATCTTATTACAAACTGTGTTATAAATGATTAATGTCTATTTTATTTTCATTTCAATCAAGAAATTTCATAAAGCTTAATAAAAGCAAACATTTTCGGTGCCAAATTTCAGACGACATTGTCGTCTGCTTTTCTTTTTTAACAAACTATCGTGTGAAAAGAAGTTTAGAAGTTGAAAGTTGAAAGACAGAATGTCAAACAGCGTAGATCCAGATGAGACGGCTCCTCTCATCTGGATCTATGCTGTTTGCAAAAGCCTATTATTGTCGCCTGTGGCAGTGAAAGTTAAAAAATCACATTATTGTTCGATTTTACCTGTTACATTGAAAATTTATTAAACTTTAGTATACCCTTGTCCCATATCTCTACGTAAACATAACAAAATTTGCGCGGTACTTAGACGTTTACGTCTAAATATTTTGTCTTGTTCTGTTTGCTAGAGTATCTATCGAAGTCAGTAAATTTTACCCATTTTAATCAGCCGCCGCAGAATACTCCACTATTTCCAAATAGTTTAGCTATTTTTCTCTAAGAATTTCTAAATCACATAGCTGGACATACCTAAAATTGAAATAAGACTCTTTAAGTATATTGTGTGGGGTAGTTTATTCAGTCTAAAATGGATTAATGGATAATATGAGCAAACGTGTATGTAGTTTTCCTACAGGCCATTCCAAAGAAATTCCTCTGTTTCAGTTCTTCTTTGTTTGTGCGTCGGTGGTTTCATATACGTTGTTTGTTTTGTACTTATTTGTTCCTCATCTTTCCTTCCCAGGAAAACTGTGCTTCGCGATTTTGGCATTTGCTGTTTATCTTCAGTTATATTTTAACAGCTAAACCTTTGGAACTGTATCATGAATTTCATAAAACTTCTTCTAGTTATTTATTTATTTATTATTATTATTATCATTATCGTCATTCTGAATTACTTATAACGTTGGTTTGAGCATTTTGGATAATTGTTCGTAATGTTGATTTTTTAAAATTTAATAGATTTGTCACTCGTTAAAAAGATAGACAAAATTTTGAATGGTCTGTGGCAAAATGCATGCAAGGTTGCTAAGCCAATAACGGTTGATAGCTAGGCTTCAATCTTTAGTTAGACGACATAAAATGTCAAATTGAATGACCTTGGTCTTCACTGAATGACGGTTACTTCATCAATCTGTTTCAGAACATTAGTTATTGACACGACGTATGTGGTCCATCGCTGTCCTACTTGTGTTTTTCTTTTGCTCTGGCATCAGATCGCCATTGGGCCGTCTGTTTTATTTCATCATAGTGTTTGCGATTATACATGTATGTGTTTACTGTGTTGTTTCACTGACGAGGCAGAGAGTCCCTAATGGAACCAAATTGGAGCTTCATCAGAATTAATCCATTTATGCCGAATGAACTCTTCTACCATAACTTTTTGAACCTGCCTTTTCCTAAAGCAGGATATCTGGTCACTTTTATAACTGCGTGTTAAAGAAATTCCTGCATTTAATGCAAACAGTGTAGATCCTGATCAGACGCCGCGCTCTGCTGCGCCTGATATGAGTCTACACTGCTTTGCCAGTGTCCCTTTTATATGGGACGCTAGGCATAAATGGGTTAGGGCGAAGTTTTGCACGAGAAAAAATTATTTAAGCTGCCTGTGTCTGTCTAAAGAGATAGTTAGAAGAGTACACTAGTCATAAATGGTTAATGTGTTGTCAGTTGATCATTCTTATATGTACTACATCAGCATATCCGCCTCTTATAATCGAATCGTATGGTAAATTTTCGTTATAAGATATAAGAATATATTGCTGGCTGAGGTAACTCAAATTGTTTGATATTCTTCTACTCAGCCTTATTCAGCTCGATCACATATACAGACTATCCTCTTTAATTACTTTTGATTTCCACTCATCTGATAAGAAAGTAAGAAACTTTTGACATTTTTTCAGAAGAAAAGTATACTTTTATTTCATTTTTATGTTTTTCAAATAAATGTATATTTAATTATTATTCGATAGATGCAAACGTGGAATTATTACCTACCGAAATCGAAACAAGTATGCAATACCGTCGACTCTCATTATCTCAAATTCCAAGGTATCAGAACATTTGGTTTGAGATAGCAAGTAGTTTGAGATAAAAGGCGTTGAAACCTAAGGAAACAAATAGATAACTAAACTATTACTGCACTTTATTTAGTTTGATTTAAGTAGAAGTTTGCGATATTAGTAATTGGGATAACGTGAGTCAACTGTGTTTTATAATTTTATACGGTATTTACCCTAACTAGTGGGACACTGTGAGTTCTTAACCGTACTCGTCCTAAATTTGAGCAAGTCTATATCACCAGCTGTCGGTGTGTCTTGAAACTACAGAACGAGCGACAAACAGTGCGGGTGCGGGGTCTACATTGTTTGCTCATGCCTGTCTGTCCCAATACAAGGGGTAAAGCACCACTCAGCACGCCGTTGTACCTTCGGACAAACCCGAACACTGAAGACGCTTTCTGTTGAAGAACTAAATCATTTAGAAATGAAACAACGACTGAAATAAAAGAACGGGGAAATAAGCAGGCCGCACAATCAATACATGAGTTAATTCATCTATGTCTAATTTATCCGACAAGCACTCATAAGCCTAACGATTATGAGACTTTGAGCCTCTCTAACGAGTCGTTTTTAACATAACCGGCTTACGCTCCTTCGCTTAACCACCGTCCATGGCTTTTAACAGTCTATCAGGAACTCCAATGTTAGTAACTGCAGAAGCACCCCCAGCGCGCAGCGAATGTAGACGGCATTTAGTAACACCAGACACATGATGTTTAAAAGCTTTAAAAACAGCTCACGTAACGATGAATAGGTTAAAAGCCTTGCACTGTTTTTTTTTTAATTTTAAACCCGTCTTTACACTATAAAACTCAATTCGTTTGCCTCTTCTGTAAACAAATGTATATTTACAATACACAAAGTTGAAAATGGCGGACCCAGTTATCAAACCATATATGTGCGATTAAGCTTCATCAGTAATTCAGATAAATCTGAACGACGATATCATTGAAAAAAAAATATCCTTAACCTGTTTTAGTCGGCGAGCCCAAAAAGGGTAGTTGGCCAACAGTGCAAACGCAGATCAGCGGCGTCTGCTCAGTGTCTCTACTGATTGCATTAGTTGAACTATTTTTCTCTTCAAATATGTAAATAGCATAGCCTGACATACCTAAAGTGAATTTTGACGCTTCCAATAAGTAGTGTGGAGAAGTTTATTCAGTCTAAAATTGGCTAATGCATATCGTTATCAACCTTCGTGTAAGGCTTGTACCTTTACTTTACTTGTCCGAAAACTTGAGAATGGGTTGTGAAACGGACATTCTTGTATATAAAAATCCCAGGTTAGTGGCAAACAGTGTAGAATCTGATCCATCGTGGTTCGGTTTTCTTGTAGTCCGACTTCAGATCGTCATGAAGCCTTTTTCTTCGTTTCATCACAGTAATTTTGATTACATGTGTTTCACTGTGATGTTTCACAGATGATGTTGAGGACCCCTATGTGGACCGAACATATCGGATCGTAAGTTTCAGCTACATCAGAATTAGAAGTAAAATTAGTTTAAGCCCCGCCCCTGCCATCCCGCCCCACCCCCACCCGTACTAGTTTCCTACTGACCGTTCCAAGAACTGTTGCAGTTGTTCTTTGTTTGTGCGTCTGTGGTTTCATATGTGGCGTTTGCTTTTATCATTATTTGTACCCCACCTATTCTTCTTTTAGTACCTCTGGAAGGCTGTGCTTCGTGATTGTGGCATTCCTAGGTATCTTCACTTATATGTTGTAAATCTCGATGGGGTTGGGGTGGGTGGGGTTAGGGGGGGCTGGCTGGGGGGGGGGAGGGGAGGGGGGGCTGGCTGTGGGGGGGATTGAAGGGGTGTAACTTCCTATATATAGCATAGTATGAATGTGCGTGCCGAATGGTCCCCTTTTTCAGCACTGCAAAGTATATGATTAGCAAAAAGTATATGATTGACCCCATTTTTCAGGATTAGTGTATGAAAGGCCCCACTTTTCTGATGTATCCCGGTACATGCACATATTTTTCGCTCAGAGATTTTTCGAGGCTGCTTGTTCTCTTGATGTTTAATGAATTGATTGCTACATTTGTCTAACTACTAGCAATAAATGGATACAAACAATCGAAGGGCAGTATATGAATGGGTCAACAATTCAGACGATCTAGTATATGAATGGGTCCGTTTTCTAAAAGCCCAGGTATATGAATGGGGTAGGTTGCGAAATACTGGCTTGAAGACCCGTATCATAATTGCACCCAAGTTATCCCGCCCCCGAGTTGTAAATACCGCATGCATCAATACATTGTATGCATATGTAATTATTAAATGATATACAATCGAACCTCAGTGACTCGCAATCTTTGGGACCATAGAAATTTGTTCGAGAATCACAGAGGGTTAATCATAGCGCCAGTCAGGAGGCAAAAGTGGATAGTTTCAGAATGTATTTTGGGTCTTCTATAAAATAATGGTATGTTGAGAGTACTCATAAAAATTGCCTGGATGAGGCGATTCTAATGAGTATACACAACATATATTTTCATTTTCATGAGAAAACGAGAAATGTTTACTAAAATAGCCTTAAATGTTTGTATTTTTAGTATCGGAAGAATTTCCTATGGATTAAAAAACGAGTTCGAATCAGCCACGGTAAACTAGCCATCGGTGTTCGAGCCATTGAGGTTATACTGTAAGTTGTTATATTCCGAAATAAGATGAAAACAGCATCTATCAAATGTCTTAAACATAAATGACCAAAGATATTTGCATCATTCTATCATATTGATCGTGTTTCCACTTATTATATTAAATTATAGGCCAGAATTGAAATCATTCCTTTTTGTTGCCTTTATAGTAACAGATCAATACAAATGGAATGGAAACATCTTACATCAGCAATTTCATGCACTCTGCCTAACAAAAAGCTAGGCAAAAAGATCTTTACGCTAGATGCGAAAAGCGATCTCATAACGCTAGACAAGACTTAGTTGAACCGGGAAAGCAAACTGTGCATGCTCTTACCAGCGTCTGAATCTGGAACTGTGGCACCAAAATTGATCTGTATAAGGCTCCAGATAAGAAGGGGTATTAGGTTAAGTTTTTATTTATTTTGCATGAAAATGTATGCTGTAGAAAAGCGAGGCACTTCCAATGAGTACCCACAACATATGTTTTCATTCAGTAATAAAAATGCCAATACGTTTTGACTGCAAAAAAGCGCCTTTTCTGCGGCTATGTGACTTTATGTAGGTTTCTTTAAACAATTTCTTAGAAATAGGTACACATTACGAAAACGTGCCTATTCAAATATATTGAAATTTTCACCACCAAAAACAGAAAGTTTTCAGAAAAAAATTCAGATATTTTTCATATATCTGCTCTAAACAAAGATTGTGGGTACCCACAATCTATGTTTTGATCAGAAATAAGAAAAATAATGTTTACCCCTGTAAATCCCAGTTTTACTATATATAAAAGTGGAGTTTAAAGTATATAGGTATGTTTTCGTGATGAAAATTAACACACACACATACACACACACACACACACACACACACACACACACACACACACAAATCAATATAAAAGTTCTTGGAGACATGACAACGGAACCCGTGACAAGACGCGATAACTTGGAAAGAGGCCCTGAAACAAGAAGCAATTGCTCTGTTGTTGCAACATTCTTCTCGAAACTGTGTAGGTTATTGCACAAATGCGTGGCTGAGGAGAGTTTGCTCATATGGTCTGCATGTTGAAAGACATTTGTTTACAGTTCCTATATCTACTTATAGCAGAGTTAAATGACTAAAAGAAGACTAGCGCAGAGATCAAAGCGCCTGCAATTATTTCTCAGGCACGTGTACGTTCGACATAACGGTATGTGATGTTAGACAACAGATATATTTAGATGCAAATTTAACTTACACTTCATTCGTTTTACCATAAAACATACTTAAAATACGTTCTTTATTAATGGGAAAGTTATTGAATTTTACATCAGACCGCTCAAACTGATGGAATGCTTAAGGGTCTAAGCTTCAGAAAATTGACAGAAATTAAAAACAAAATCATCATGCATAATTCTTTGAAAGTTCAGGAAGAACAATTAGTTTCGCTGGTTGGGAAAAACCCATGGTGATGTGCACTTAAATTAATCCTATACCTCTTGAGAAAAAGAGGTCCGGATCCAAGAAAGCATGATGTTTAATATTTTACGTTATCATGAAAAAAAAAAAAAAAAAAAAAAAAAAAAAATCATTAACAGGGCAATGTAATGTAGAATAGATTTTAAACATTTGATAGACATCACGAAAACATGCCTATATAATTTTGACCCCCTTAAACCCCACTTTTATATAGTAAAACTGGGGTTTGCAGGGGTGTACATTATTTTTGTTATTTCTGCTAAAAATATAGATTGTGGGTACTCGTTAGAACCGCCTCGCCGAGGCGGTTCTAACGAGTACCCACAATCTATGTTTTGAGCAGACGTATGAAAAATATCAGAGTTTTTGTATCTGAAAATTTTCAGTTTTTGGAGGTGAAATTTTCTATATATTTGAATAGGTGTGTTTTCATAATGGATATAAACAACCTACAAAAAACTGAAAACATGTGAAGTATCAAGTTTTCCTATATAGATAGTTTTGAAAATCCGGGAACTGGCTGAATGTTCACCAATATTTAGTGCAAATAGGGATATACATTATTAAGTGATTTTTTTTTTTTAAGTTTTTAAATCCGATTTCAGTTGGCTTGGTGTTTAATATTGCATAAAAGTGTCTGATGTACGCCAAATGTTCATAATTTTCTTCATATTACAAAGTGGAAATGCCATTGCCTACAGAGCTCTAAATAAGCGGGATATCCAGATAAATATGTTAACTTTCTTCATCACGAAAACATGGCTATAAAATTTTGACCCCCTCAATCCCACTTTTATATAGAATAAAGGGGTTTGCAGGTGTATACATTATTTTTCTTATTTCTGCTATTAAACACAGATTGTGGGTACCCGTTAGAACCGCCCCGATGAGGCGGTTTTGACGAGTACCCACAATCCCTGTTTCGAAAAAAAAAATCACATTGTTTCATCTGAAACTTTTCGTTTTTGCCGCCATATAAAGTGTCATTATATTGAATGGGCGGGTTTTTGTCATATATTTCTTGAGTATCTGTACATGGAACGTTCTTTTTTTTCCTATTTTCATTGATGATCTCAGTGCGTCTGTTCGCAAACGACTATTTTCTTTATAGAATTTATAGAAACAACCTATGAAGAAAACTGCAGATAAATGCAACAGGGCTTTGACAATCTTGCTCAGTTAGAAGTCGGCTGGTAAATAAATTTAATGCCAAATACCATTACATGAGAGTGACATGGCACAAGTGAAACATGAACATGTACTGCGCAATCAAACTATGGAACAAGTTCAGTCCGCCAGATACTTTTTTTGATATTACTATTTCATACAATTTGATTGGGGTAAGCATGATTCTGATATTTCTTCTAGAGCTATAAAGACCTTTTGTTTTCTCCATTTGAACCTTTCTCTGGTACCTTGAGAAACCAAGGCAGCTTGTGCGTCCAAAGCTGCAGTTCGCAGCTCAAGTTTGGCTCCATACTCTTTGGCTTAAACAGGTCAAATTGAGAAGGAACAGAGGACTGGTGCCCGTTTACATTGCAGGCGTTGGCGAAACACCAGATGTTGGCGATATGCTGGATGAACTGTAGTGGCCAAAACGAAGTCGGGCGGGAGTAGGCTTCTCTGGCCTTCTTCCACAAAATCCATACAGGCACGTCTGAGTACAGTCTAGCCCCAAAACTTCTTTATTTCATTTGTTTTCTTTTTTTTTGAAGGGACACAAAGCTTGCATAGCTTATAGATCTTGTTTTATTTCGGTCTCTTGGCTAGAGGTAACTTGAAGTTGCATTAAAGGCAATCATGATAAAAAATAATATAAAGAAAGAGAGAAATAGATGTAAAACAAAAACGACAAGAGTCAGTCTATGTTGTGCTTGACAGATCAAAATATTTGACCTTTGAACCTGAGCATCATATGGTTCACAGTATACAAGATACTTGCAATACACTGGCACTCTTAAGCATTCTTTTTCCCTGGACTATTCCACTTTGGTTGGAGCAGAAACCACGGAGAATTTTAAATCTGTCATTTAACTCCCAAATCAGAGGTATGCATTGTTCCCTGTAATTGTTATTTGTAAATAGTTTTAATGGCACATCTAGCTTTTTCTTTACTTATCATTATTATTATTATTATTGCTAAATTTAGCCACGCCCCAATGACATAATGATCAAATCTGATCGAGTCATTTAACGCATTTTAGTCTGGAAACCCCAAAAAGGGTAATTGGCAAACAGTGCAGACCTACATCAGAAACCGCGGCACGAGGCGTCATCAGGGTTTCTGCTGTTTGCAAATAATTCAACCATTTTTCTCTAGGAATACCTAAATCAAAGAGTCTGACATACCTAAAACTAAAATTCAACTCTTCCGATATTTAGTGTGGGAGGAGTCTATACCATCACGAAAACATGCCTATATAATGTTGACCCCCTTAAACCCCACTTTTATATAGTAAAACTGGGGTTTACAGGGGTATATATTATTTTTCTTATTTCTGCTCAAAAGCATAGATTGTGGGTACTCGTTAGAACCGCCTTATCGAGGCGGTTCTAACGAGTACCCACAATATATGCTTTGAGCAGAAATATGAAAAATAACAGAATTTTTATCTGAAAATTTTCAATTTTTTGTTGGTAAAATTTTCAGTATATATGAATGGGCTTGTTTTCGTAATGCAGTCTAAAATGGGTTAAACAAGATAGAAAGTAAGGCCCAGTGATTCTTGAAATTGGTCTTACTCATCTCTGAGTCTTTCGCCCGACTCATCGTCGCGCATTAGAAAAAGAACAGCTAAGTATGGATTGAGTTATAATTTGTCGCATATCATCTACATTATATTCTGTCCTTTTAAATAGATTATTGCCATTCTAAACTATTCAGATGGCAGTTTTTATTTTTGATATGTTGGTGCAAAAAGTAACAATATGTAATACTTTCAGACTATCCCTTTTATCTTTAGCTTTGATACATAGCTTAGTTTAACGCTTAGCAAGCCGGGTGAATCTTTCAACAGAAGACGTATTCACTTTTTTTTCTTATTTTGCGCAGAAACCACCCGCCCCCCGCCCCCCCCCCCCCAAAAAAAAAAAAAAAAAAAAAAAAAAAAAAAAAAAAAAAAAAAAAAAAAAACAGGTTTTGACATTTCACTGGAGACAGTTTGCATGAAATGACAAATCCTGTTTTCTCGGAAAAAAACAACAACTAAAACAAATAAGAAACACATATAATCATTTTGTCGTCTGGTGAATTTGCCCAGAGAGTGGTATAGGTTATATACCCCTTCTTATGTCTAGTCTGCATAAAGCCATTATCACACGAAGATGATACGTCTCGAGGTCAAGGAAGTTGCACTTGTAGCAATTTACTATCTTGCCAATTGTTGTTGGCGACGAGTGACAAAGAAAAGAATGTTAGATAATGAAGTGTCAAAAATAAATTGAGCTTTATAAAACGACTGTATTACATAAACATAAATAGAATAAAGAGCGGAAACTGCATACTATTGTAGGAGATGTTTCAAGTTGTTCTTAATCCATTCAGACTGAATCAAGTAGCACACCATTCTTGACTGAATAGACTCCGCGAAAGTATAAACATGTATTGGGAGAGGTCAATTTCAGTTTTAGGTATGTCAGGGTATATGATTTATGAGTAGATATTCCTAGTGAAAAAATGGATTTAGCTGCAAACAGCGGTGTTTAATCTGGGTACGCATTTATTTGGCCAATTATTCTAATGGTGGTTTCCAGGCTAGAGTGGGTTAAGGGGAACGGGTACACAGTCAGGAGAGGCAAGTCAGACAAGGGCCGCCTTTTTTAAAAGACGTCTACTCTAAAAGGAAAGAATTTGAACTTCTTTTCCTTTAGACAAGACACCTCTGAGAGAGAGAGAGAGAGAGAGAGAGAGAGAGAGAGAGAGAGAGAGAGGTAGAAAGAGAGAGAGAGAGATAGAGAGATTAAACAAGAAGTTACAAAAAAAAAAAAAACAACAACAACAAACAAACAAAAAATATCTGTCTGCCTTGCAAACCAATCGACAGAAAATCAACCAGTTGTATCCAGTCATCTTAAGCAGTTTGTTACGATCGCCGTTTTTACCATTTCACCCATGAATTTCTGAAGGATTTAATCTTTCAGCCCTGCAGACCAAAACACTTTTTGCAAACATTGTAGATTCTGATGAGACGGCTCACAATGAGCCGTTTCATCAGGATCTACACTGTTTGCCACTTTGTTTTGATTTTTGACTGAGACCTCTAATTGGAGCGATGGTTCTGACCAGATTCAAAGATGGAAGACTCTACTACAGACACTAAGGAATGAAAGGGTTAATTCAAAAAGGGAAGGCGGGTTTTAAAAACAAGACGTTCATTTGATGCAGTTTTTGCTTCCAAAGGGTCCGTAATTTCAGGATTTATTTATCTTCACTACAGCTATATTAAGGATCGTAAAACGTCTGCGGAGGTCTGCATTATTAAGCGGATTTCAGAACTTTACAGTTTTTAAATCACTCTTTCAATGCTACATGTAGTTTTACTTCTTGTAACCTTTTACTGCATAAATCTGTTTTCATTTCCTTAATAACCCAAACTATTCCAACCCGTCACGAAAACACGCCTATTATATATAGTACTGCCCCCCCCCCCCCCCGCCTTTAAATCCCACTTTTATACAGTAAAACTGGGGCTTACAGGGGTATACATTACTTTTCTTATCTCTGCTCAAAAACATAGATTGTTGGTACTCGTTAGAACCGCTTCGCCGAGACGGTTCTAACAAGTACCCACAGTCTATGTTTTGAGCAGAAATATGAAAACTACCAGAATTTTTCATCTGAAACCTTTCATTTTTTGGAGGTAAAATTCTTCATATATTTGAATTAGAGTGTTTTCGTAATGTTTTTCCCCTAGTATACAATGAACATGCCATATTGCTCACAAACCTCCTGTTAAGATGGTTTTCAAAAATAGTTTACCAGTTTCTCCACAAAACATGTTGTGGGTACTCATTAGTATAACGACATATGTTTTGTGGAGAAATCAGAAAAAAATCAATATTTTGGTAAAAACAGGCTTATCTAGGGTTATGGATAAGACGCTGACATTTTCCATTCGTTTGTTAATGTAATATCAAGTCTAAAATAATACTACGTAATGTCAAATGTAAAAGTATTGATGTTACAAGATGTTTTGCGACAACAGCTTTGCCTTGGAGAGTAATTTGTCATATGTCTAAATTGCTTTAATAACAGTCTGAGCCTAGCTCTTTTTATCCACATTAGACTTTGTTATTTTGAAATATATAACGTTTTATGATGTTTCACGTCTGACTGCAGTCTTTGTATGTAATTTTAGTTTAATAACATCGAATGGCTGCAATTTCAGCTTCATTAATCACAAAATTAGGGAAAACCATACTTGTTAATGACTGACTACTTTTATTCACCTTAATCTAAGCTTATTCGTTAATACACAGTTATATTATTATTGCTGAAGTGCATAAAATTCCGTTTCACTAAAAGATTATGCTAAATCAACAAATAACATTACTTATTTTAATATTAAATCGGGGCTTATCATCGTTTATATACATACTTAGTGTCAATTGGAAGATTAATCTTTAAGCTCTAAATTGTTTAATACGATTGTACATACTCATATTATGAACTTTATAACTTGCCTATTAAAACACCGGGGTGACCTTGGGTTCCTGCTAACGTATCTAGGGCCATTGCATAAACAGCAAGAAGCCGACTGGTGATCACCGTACTCTAATTCCCGGAACAGATGTTCACGCCAATTCTGTCAGGAACGCAAAGTGATTGAAGGCATGTATGAAATATCAGCCGGGCATTCCTTACAAGATTACATGTGCACCAAGCGGAAATACAGTCGACTCTCGTTATCTCGAACTCCAAGGGACTCTATGAAACTGTTCGAGATATCCGTACTTCGACATATCAGATTTGCGGACTCAGGAAAACAATTAATCGAACAACCTCCTTTAACAGAATGAATATGTAATCTGACTCCTAAGTTAGAGACATTTTGAAAATATTGTGGAAAAGAGGAGAAATTGCTCCTAAGGAGCAATTTCTCCTCTTTTCCACAATATTTTATTGCCTGTTGGTAGATCTCTGTGTTAAAACAGGGACCAGATTTTCACTTCGAGATAAGCGGTTATTCGAGATAAGCGAGTTCGAGATAACGAGAGTCGAGTGTATAAGTGAAGATACCCAGTCAGATCCGTGCAGTCTGACAGAGTCTTCGCAGGGCACTCTGTGGGTAGCCAAAGATTCAACGCGTCTTCAGGCGGAAATGACACCATTCAACGTTTTCAGTCAAAATTATAAGAGAGAAACAGGAAAATCCACAATCACGAAACAAAGCCTTAACGAGGGACCAAAGGAACAAATTATGACAAAACCAACGCATCATATGAAACCTTCGACGCACAAAGAAGAGCTACAACAGAGGAACCACTATGGAACGGTCAGTAGAAAAAAGTGCTAGGGCTTAGCAAAGGCTTACTAGGTAATAATCTTTTCTTCAAAACCCCTGCTTCTATAAACACTGTCGTTCTAACATTTAAAATATAATGTATAATATGATTTTAAGTACTTATCCGCCTTTCTTACACTACATTTTTGTGATTATCATGATAAGTTCAGCAAACTATTTGTCTTTTATTGCGGATAATCTATTTTGACATGGCAAATAGGTATACTTAACGTCAAGTGAAAGATTAATGTCTAGGTTCTGAAGGTATTTAACAACATTTTCTTCTCTTTCTTCCCAATAAACAGAATTAAACGATCGTATATCTAAACATTAAACTGATCTTTGCCAGAAATACGTCGCTGTTAAATTTCCATACAGTTTCAGTTGTGTTCTCTTGCGATTCCGTATCTGTTTTGCTTTTATTTAATTGAAGCATATTCTATTCGTACACATTTAAATAGAGCAATACAAAACACATAGCTCTTATCAGTTATACATTTATACAAAAGGGATTAAGAAGAAAGTCAAACGACCTACATTACGAAAACACGCCTATTCAAATATATTGAAAATTTTACAACCAAAAAATGAAAATTTTCAGATAAAAAAATCTGATATTTTTCACAATCCTGCTTAAAGCATAGATTGTGAGTACCCGTCAGAACCGCCTCGGCGAGGCGGTTCTAAGGTGTTCCCACAATCTATGTTTTTAGCAAAATAAGAAAAATAATAAAAGTGGGGTTTAAGGGGGTCAAATTATATAGGCATGTTTTCGTGATGTATTTAAATTTGTGTCCCTAATTCCACTTCTATGAAGAAGACCAGAAATATGTGAATTTAATACTCATAATGTATTGTATCAGTTAACCATGTTAATAACAGGGGAATAGGGTAGGGTTCACATTATATAGATTTATATAGGAAACTGTGCTGGTCATGATTTATTTAAAACTGGCCTGGAACTCATAGGGTGAACTTTCTAAAATGACAATCTGCTCACGGACAGTCCAGAAGACACACACACACACACACACACACACACACACACACACACACACACACACAAACTGAATAGTGTCAAAAGCTCAGCGAAAACATGCGAAGAGTACTACTGCTGCTTGTTATCACTGGATGCACAAGTTTAACGGTAAGATACACATAGACAATAAAGCTAGCTACTGGCTGGAAAGTAATTTAACTTGCCAGAAAATATTTTATAGGTTTACAATAGGTTAACAAGGTGCTAATGAACGAATCTGACTCCTGAATTACCTGCACGCTGGTAAGCTGCTGAGTGACGTGTAGCGCTTGCAACAAATGCCTCAAACCTAAAATAAATTCCAGTAAATATAGAATTACAATCACAATAACATGTTTATTCAGGCATGTTTCATCGAGATGTCTTTGCATTTTCTACGCGATCACTATGAAATTTAGATATTCCTAGAGAAAAAAATGCTAAACTACTTGCAAAGAGTGGAGACCCTGATCAGACGTCGCAGAATCTGGGTC